>JBAMBI010000016.1:1800000-2390798 GCA_037043535.1 Drosophila putrida
AAGACACTTTAGGATAGATGTTTAGTCAATTTTCATAAAAATAAGCAGTTAAAGATATCCCTTAAGTAATTGAGATGACTTCACACTATAAAAAATTTCCTAGCTTTTTTAATAAAATCTAAAATATCTAGAGTTCATTTAGGACATTTTAGGATAGATGTTTACTAAATTTTAATAAAAATTAAACAGTTAAAAATATCCCTTAAGTAATTGAGATGACTTCCCACTATACAAAAAATATCCTAGCTTTTTTCCATAAAATTCATTAAGGACATTTTAAGATAGATGTTTACTCAATTTTAAAGAAATTAAAAAGTTAAATTACTTAAATCCCTTAAGTAATTGAGATGACTTCACACTATACAAAAAATATCCTAGCTTTTTTCATAAAATATCTAGAGTTCATTTAGGACATTTTAGGATAGATGTTTACTCAATTTTAATCAAAATAAACAGTTAAAGATATATCCCTAAAACTGTTGACCATATAAATAAACTCTAATCTGTACTTATGTCTTCACATATTTATTTATAATTTGTTTATGCGTTTTGCGCAATAACAATTTTTCACATTGTCACAAAGTCAAATGGTTTCAATGAAATTCCAGTTAATTTGTAAATACTATAATCTTTCCTGCGGCAATTTACTAAGAAGAAATACGTGGAATTTTTATGAATGAAGTTTTGCCTGTCAAAGCCCATTGACAATTTCCACATAAATGTGCAGGACTGAGAAATAAGTCTAATTTAATTTAATATTTCTATGAATTTTCTAATTTAGATATATGTAATATATATTGATAAGGAAATGAAATAAAAATTGCTGGTAAATGTGAAAGATTGAAATCAAGAGGAATTCGTTTGTTTATAAAGTTTAA
This sequence comes from Drosophila putrida, assembly GCA_037043535.1. Taxonomy (NCBI): domain Eukaryota; kingdom Metazoa; phylum Arthropoda; class Insecta; order Diptera; family Drosophilidae; genus Drosophila; species Drosophila putrida. The sequence continues at coordinate 1,800,879 of JBAMBI010000016.1, forward strand.
CAAGAGACTAAATGAATTTATAGTAATTGCATCTAGTTTAATAGTTTATAGACAAATGAATTCCTTCCAACTCCCATTTACTGAGTATCACTAGTCAATAAATGAATCTGAAAATACTACTATTGATCTGAATAACTACAACGCTTTGGTTGTAATATTTCTTGTGGAATTGAAACAAAAGTGAAAAGTGAAAAGCGGAAGAAGTTCGTTTAGTTATTCAGTATGAATTTATATGGAAATGAATTTCCCGCACAAAATTGCCATGGGGGGAAAAAGTCTCCCCCTCTTTCTATCTCTTTCTATCGCATTCTGTCTCTTTCTGTCTGCCTGCAATCCTTTTACTTTGAACAATTGAACTCAACTGAACTTCCTTCAGGCACAACAACGACAGCAGCAGCAGCATCAACAACAATAACAACAACAACAGCAACATCAGCATCGTCTGTGAGCAACAACAATACGGAAAATAAATTCTATTTTGATGAGCATAACAAGACAAAGACAAAAACAATAACATTCATTCCTGGCTCGGACACGGTAACCACAATTCCGGACATTGGCCAAATGCCAGATGTTGAGACAACCACAATTCGAGCCCAACTTGGACAGATTGTGGACCAACAACAGAAACAGAAATCATCAACAAGAAGACCATCAATGAAAGCAGAAACTTTTGGGATTATAAACAACAATAATAGTACAACAATTAAAACTTATAGTACTGGTACTGGTACATTTGATTTATTGGCCACATCATCGGCAGCAGCCACAACGACCAAGAGTGCTCGCAGTACCGTTAAACAACCCAACGATTCCACAAAATCGCGTAATCATTGGACCTTTGGAGGTGCCGTCGATGCCGAACGTTCACGCACCTTTCGCAACAAATACCATCATGAGAACCACTACGGACCCTTCTTTGAGGAGCCATCAAACCTAATTGATCCCGGCAAGACTTTGGTAGCTGCCGTTCACCTATTCACGGAAGCCGTGCTCAACTGTCGCGTCGGCATGTTGAAGGATAAGACGGTAAGTTTTCCCAGTTCCCAGTTTAAAGTTCTCGGAAAAAGGGTTCAAGTTTTTGAATATCCCTCTCAACTTGTAAACTTTTAAGGCTTAAATTACAAAAAGTGCTTAACATGTAAACCTTTGTTTTAAAAGTCAAGTACTTTTTCCCATTTTTGGTTAACATAATGTTTGCCTTGATAATCTCTTTAGCTGTCGTTCATTGTGAAACTTTCTTTTACCCCAATTTCAGGTCATGTGGGTTAGACGCACAACCGAAAAGGTCTCCCTTCTGACCGTTGGTAATGTGACGTATAGCGGTGATCCGAGGATTCGTGTTAAATTTCAATATCCCAACAATTGGCGTCTGCTGATTAATCCCACCCAGAGGGAAGATGCTGGCATCTATATGTGTCAGGTTTCAACGCATCCTCCGCGGGTCTTCACTACAAATCTCACCATACTAGGTAAGATATTGCGAAAAGCACTTAAAATGCACAATTTTCAAATACTTTTCTTTAGAGCCACCTTTAAGGATAATTGATGAGCACGAACGTGATGTCGGTGATCGGTATTACAAATCTGGCAGCACCGTTGATCTACAGTGTCAAATCTCTAGGAATTTTTTTCAAAAGGAACACTACAATATCTTTAAAACAACCGAATCGGGTAGCCCTAATCCCAAACTGAATGATACGGACAGCGAGCTGAATCTGAACTTAATCAGCGATGCTAACCAAACACATACGAAAACATTTTCCAGCCAGGAGCTAGAGAAATACTTTAGTAACTTTATTACCTGGGCCAAGGACGAGGAGCCTCTTCAAGCACTGACCAATAGACGATTTAGGTAGGAGTCTCATAATTACTATCGACTTTTGTGTGTTACCATATATACTTTTCTGATTGTTAACTTAGCGTATCCGATAAATGGCTAACTAGTCGCATTTCCATTCCCGATGCCAAACTCTCAGATAGCGGAAACTATTCATGTTCACTTGGTAGACTCTTTACGGTAATTGTGCAAGTACAAGTACTTACAGGTAATTCCTAACTAAATATCTTTATCTTTATATTATATACTATTTAGTTAAACATACCTTTTGCCATATTTCAGGGGAATTACCGGCTGCTGTCCAACACAATTTGGCGCGTAGATCTGCCAGCTGTTTTCTTTTATCCTGGAGTCTTTTCATCATTGTGATTTGCTTTTACATTCTTAAGAATCATTCATCGCAGTTTCATTCTATTCAAATGTTGAGTGCTTGATAAGGAATTGCTATCTACGTATAACTACTATATATAACATTCTAATCAATTGTCCAACAGATCAGATATTCGTATACATCTATAAATGAAAAAAAGAAAATGAAAAACAAGAAAAATACATACAAATACATATACATATATATGCATAGGATTTTCTATATCAATTTACACAACTTCCATTCACATTCTTCCTAATAAAGTCTTGAGTAAATTCGCATATACTTCATTTTCCTTTTAGTAGAATTCCGTATATCAGTTAAAGTACAAGTTCTCCAACCAGAAGGAAAAACAAAAATGATCTTGCCCAACTTTCTATTATATATATACCATATGTTAATATATTAAAAACAAAACCAAAAAAAAAAACCCATTAAGAAATTTGTAAAGAACAAAAAAAAACGGAAAAGAATGAAAATTTGTTATTGAGAACTGATCTGAATTCCACAATTCTCGATTGGAATTGGATTGGAATTTCGGAAAAGCGATCAGATTATATTTAGTTTAAAATGTGTAAGTAAGAGTTAAACTATCACTTACATGAGTTATTTTTTTGGACATTTAATTGTGTGGTTTGGCCAATTAGTATGTTTGTAAATATTGTAAAATGTCAGACATTTAAGGTATTAACCTTAACGGAAAATGTGTAAGCCTATGTACTTTACATAATCCTAACATTTTAATCCACATACCACTAGCCCAATTGTATTTACAACATATTATTATTAAGTATGTATTATTATGTATTACAATTATCATTATTATTGTATAGTTAAACAATTTGCAATTGATTTGTATACATCCAATTAGTTAATGGTAAACTACAACTCGGGTGCAACCCCTCCCCCCAAACCAAACCAAAAAAATATTGTATTGTTAAATTGCGGTAATTGTGAATTGACATGATTGTCGTCATGCTATATTACAAGTAAATCAAAATACATACTTTCAAATATAAGAACCATCCAAATTGTTTCACTTTGTCGTAGCTAATGAAATATGCAACAGCAGCCCTGCAATCCAGAGAACATAAACAAATATTCCAAAGTTTTATGTTCTCCAACTTTTGTGGTCACCATTTTTGCTATGTACGCTGCTCATCCTCCATTCCACCTCGTTTGGCCAAACTTTCGCGCCCACGAAAGGACATACTTTAGTATCAGTGCTGCGCGCCACAAAACATTTTTGCGTTAATAATGGTAATATCAACTGTAACTGAACTGCTTTCGAGAACCAGCTGAAGATAGCGATCGTGTTCGCAACCGGCAACGCTTACCTATTGCCAAACGTTAATTAATATATCAAAACAAAGTGATTTTTCACAGACGAAAATAATTTGCGCGCACACACGACTGAGCGCCAAGCTCAACTGTTGCTCAACAGTGCATGCTATCGAAAGCAGCAAAACTGAGCGCCAAACTCAACTGTTACTCAAGAGTGCAGCAGAGCGCCAAGCTCAACTGTTATTCAACAGTGCAGCAGAGCGCCAAGCTCAACTGTTACTCAACAGTGCACCAGAGCCAAGCTCAAGTGTTACTTAACAGTGCAGCAGAGCGCCATGCTCAACTGTTACTCAACAGTGCAGCGAGGCGCCAAGCTCAACTGTTACTTAACAGTGCAGCAGAGCGCCAAACTCAACTGTTACTCAACAGTGCAGCAGAGCGCCAAGCTCAACTGTTACTCAACAGTGCAGCAGAGCGCCAAGCTCAACTGTTATTCCACAGTGCAGCAGAGCGCCATGCTCAGCTGTTACTTAACAGTGCAGCAGAGCGCCATGCTCAACTGTTACTCAACAGTGCAGCGAGGCGCCAAGCTCAACTGTTACTTAACAGTGCAGCAGAGCGCCAAGCTCAACTGTTACTCAACAGTGCAGCAGAGCGCCATGCTCAACTGTTACTCAACAGTGCAGCGAGGCGCCAAGCTCAGCTGTTACTTAACAGTGACAAACCATTGATATCGCTTGCACCCAACGATATGCAAATCGATATATAATCGTGCTGCCTATCGTAAACTTATTTATAGCACAAATTTTTATTTTCTTTTTGTTTAAATATAAACATATACATAACAACATTCACATTTAATACAAAATAAATAAATATATATATTTATTCTTCTTGGACCACTCTGATAAAAGACTGCAACGCATAAAAGGTTGGTTCAAAGTGAAAAAGGAAAGCGGGCAAATTGTGTATTCAATTTAATTTTGTTTTTGCATTGTCGCTAATGATAAGATTTACTAATTGTACCATATAATATATATTGATATATTTACATAGGTACATAATTCGTGAGTGCAAACAGAACAGAACAGTACACAAGTTCAAGTTAGTAAAAGGGGAAAGACAAGTTTAATTGTTGGTAGAGGGTAAATTGAGTATTATTATTATTTATATAGAACATTTATATATCGATTGTTTGTTTCCCAAGCACTTGTTGTTTTGTCTGACTCTGACTTCACCTTGACTAAAGTACACGAGGGCAATGCAAAATACACACCTTCACACACACGCACACACACACACACACAAACACATAGCCGGTGATAACAAGAGCAAAAAAAGAAAACAAGAAAATAACATGCATTTGATTTCCACAGTTTCCATCCCAAGCATCGTCAAGCAGTGTGAAAATGTTGAACCTACGTAACATTCGGTCTCTGGGCAATAATACCGGTCTAATCGCTATCAGGTAAGTCCAAAAATTCAATATCCTATCTCCCAGAAGTCTGATAAGCGCTATTCTTAAAAAACAAATTGATATGGATTTTGATTTTTTAATTAAAATTAATACATTATTATACATATTACAGATCGATTTCAACGACAGCCAGCTGTCGGGATTCAGATTCATGGTTCTCCAAACTCATGGTGCGAAAGATCGAGGCCACAAAGGAATCGCACAGTCGCATGCTGAGCGATAAGGAAATCATATATGCCCTGCATACTCATAATGTACGACCCGATTCCATGGGCGAATATCTAAATAACTAGTGAGTGTTCCCCGAAATCCCCTACCCCATATAGTGTTAGTAATACTAGGAAAACTATACTAAGAAATTAAAACTAGAAAGGAACAGGGTAAAGGTTGGAAATTTTTAAGCTATTACAATTACAGTTTAAGATTATGTTACTAATCCCGAAGATCGAGGAGATCGACATTTATTTGGAATCATCTAGACTCAATTAAGAATATATTGTATTCTATGAAAGAGGTTTCGCATATAATTAGAAAAATCAAAGCTACTTGTTCCTCATGTCAGTGAACTAGATTTCCCAATTGTTAAACCCTTTTTTTAGTTTTGGAATATCCCAGTCTTTTTTATTCTTTTTTCAATCTTGATATATGTAACTCACTCATATTTATATTACCATTCTCTTTATTTTTAGTAAGAACACTGTTGCTTTGATCAATGAGAAGAAATCGGGCTTGTCTTGCAACCTGGTTGCATCGTGGACTGTGCAAGTTGGCGATATGGATCAATGTCTACATTTATGGAAATACACGGGAGGCTTTGAGAAAATCGATCAGGCCAAAGAGGATCTATGGAATGATCCCGAGTATTTGAAACTCATGAATCAACGTTCCAAATTTCTGCGCTCTCGCCATCTGCAATATCTGTTGGCCTTCAGCTATTGGCCGCAAATCGAAAGCCGATCTGGCAAAAATATCTACGAAATGCGGTAAAAAACTTTGTAATACACTTCATAGATATTTTTCTAATTTTGAATAATTGTTTATAGCTCTTATCGCCTAACACCTGGCACTATGATTGAATGGGGCAACAATTGGGCGCGTGCCATTAACTTCCGCAAGCATAACAACGAGGCCTTTGCCGGATTCTTCTCACAGATTGGCAGACTCTATAATGTCCATCATATTTGGTGTAAGCTGGTCAATTATACATATATCTTGCAGAGAGGATCATAATTTGGAGCAATGTCTGTCTGGTTTTATGTAAACTAGGGTCTAGCTTATAAACTTAACTTAATGAAACTTTAGATTTAAGAAAATGGGTCGAAAATCAAACCTTAGTATAAAAAACCTTTTTAATTTCTTAAGATATCTTAGCTAGTCCTTCATCTTCTGTATTTCTGTTTATATACTTCTGATAAGTTTGATTTAAATCCGATTACCATATCATCTAGATGCTTTTGGATCAATTTTTCCTGGAATTTACTTTATTATAATAATCTACTCTGCATAGATATTAAGTCTTCTTTCCTATTGCGATGTATATTAATAGTATGATATCCTTGCAGGTTACAGATCTCTGCAGGATCGCAAGGAGACCAGAGAGGCTGCTTGGCGTTCACCCGGTTGGGATGAGTGTGTGGCATACACTGTGCCCCTGATCAGAGAGATGCATTGTCGTGTCTTGGCTCCCACTGAGTTCTCGCCCTCACAGTAAAAGGAAGTCCAAGGAAATGCCGAAAATTAAACTATATATATGCTAAACTCTTTAATATGTATGTGGAACTGTAGAACGGCTCTGTGTGTCTACAAACTATAATATTTTTTTTTCGATTCGATTTCAAATGCAGCTGTGAAAGATTTGAGTGTCCCATAATACCAAAAATTTCAAGAATTGTAAATAATGCCCAGCATTTTGAAGATGCTCACATTTAAGCTATATAATTTCGTAAGATAAAAGTGCATTTTTTTTCTACAGTTTTACATGTTTACTACAAAACTGAAATCAAAATCAAAAAAGAATAACTTGATAAATAAATAAATACATATGTTAATGTTATTATGTACGTCAATAAAATCGTGAATGAATTGCAATTGAATATACAGTTTATAATACATATATATATATAGTTATGAATATACATTTAATTAAGTTTAGACAGAGACAGCAACTATTTTGGTTAATGTTCAGCTCCATTCGCTGTAAAGTTCTTTATATTAATTTAGTTAGTAATTGTTATTGTTAATTAAGTATTAATGTAAAGTAGTTGACCTGGTGTCGTTCTGCTCTCGCAATGTCTTCTGATGCTTCTTGCCCTGCAGATGTTGTTGCAATATGGATATGTGATTCATTGCCTTGTTGCACAACTTGCAATAATATGATCCTGATGGAGTCCGATACATGACAACATCTACATTAACGGCATCTCCACTTGGAATTGGAATGGAATTCAAAATGGAATTCGAAGTGGAATTGAAATTGAAATTCGTATCATCTTCCGGTACTAGATTATTTTTAAGTAAATTCTTCTGATGCTTAATCCCATCCAAATGCATTTTAATCTGTGATGCGGATGTGACACTAATTCCGCATATCTTGCAACTAAGACTATCGTCAATTAAGGAAGTTCCTGCTCCCGAGGATATTGCAACCGCTGGTTCCGATTGTTGACCATTGCTCCCGAGCACTTCAATAGCCATCGGTTTGTTGGTATAACTTGGTGTTTTGATGAAGAGTTCCCCAATCCCAAAGCGTCCATCATCAGCTACAGTGGCTTCCACTTTAGTGCCAGTTCTTACCCATTTCCCGGCCGCATTATAATATCCAGCTCCGGAGGGTTTAAAGCCCTTCTGCTGGACTAACAGATGCTTCCTGCCATTATAATGCTGACGGGCATGAGTTGCGGATGTTAATGCCAAATCGCAGAGATCACAATGGAATGCATTTGGACCAGTTGGTCCCTGTTTTATCAATCGTTTAATTGGTGGTGTTTGTAGGCCAATTTCCGTGTAGTTTTTGGCCAACCAAGCGCTTATATGACGATCATGAGCCTTGGATTCATAATGATCCTTGGCACTTTTTATCGAGGTCATCTGTGCCTTGCACAATTGACAGGACAGTGGTAGTATCAATTTATTTAGCTCATCGGGATAGCTTGCATCGCGTCCTGGAAATATTAGCAAATTGTTCACATCTCCATTTCCATTGATGCTGCTGTTGGATTCATCATTTAATTTCCTTTTTAGTTTACGCTGTGATGCAACTGCAGGAGATTTGTGCACCATCTTCATGTGATTGTTCTGCATTCCCATTTCCATTTGATAAATTGCGATTCGCGCCCACCGTCGTCGATGATGACGTTGATGGTGCATCATTTGGAGCCGTGGGTGTATTTGCAATCATTGACTGTCCACTTAAGATAAGAACTTGGGTACTCGAAGCTTCTTATTAAACTGAATGCAGTATTCTTTCTGCAATTGTGACAGACAATCGGACAATTCTATTTTAAAATATTGCTAGTGATGTGCACAACTCGACTACATGAACTGTGCGCAGACTCAATAAATTATCGCCATTATTAATCCCATCCCTAAGACAGTGCATCTTCTGGAATAACTTTATGCAGCAACACATAAACACTTTCTTTCATATACAGTCAGGTCTGGATATAGAAAACTTTTGTTTCAAGGTCTTTTACACTATATCAAGGTTGTTGACTATATAGTTTTCTCTAAAAATGTCGAAATTTAGCAATTCCAATCGCTGTAAAATTTTTAACCACTGTAACATCTCTTAAATAACACACACTGATGCAAAATACAATTATAAGGAGCTTTCTTTTATTCAAAAATTGTTTTATGGATTAATAAAAAAAAGAGGTGTACTCATTTAATTGTCGGGCAGAGAACGAATGATGTCCGAATCTCCAGGATCGGTAATGGACATCGTGCAGACACGGAAGTATTTACCGCAAGCGGTGCCCAACTCAATGTTGGTGCCACTGTAGTGCTGGACCTCAGTTTTGGCCAACATGGCGTAGTACTCAATCTCCGACTTCCTGCAATTACAAGAAATAACCAATTAAGAGTTGTTTTACAATAGCAACAACTCTCTTTGTGTTGCATTTAGCTTCAGAAAGAGTCTCTAGTAATAAAGGAATCGTCATGGCGATCGGAATTACAAAGAATCATCATATAAATAAGACCAATTTTGATGAGAAAGTTTGATTTCCTTACCCAATTATCAGATTTTTGCACGTGTCGTTACTGAAACCATTTGGAGCCGTAGCAGAGATAAACAGAAAGTTCTCTCTCTCTTTCTCGCTGGTGAGATTAATACTACTCCATAGTTTCCATCAATACTATTTGATTGGAATCATATTTCTCAGTCAGCATTAAAGCAAGACTCCATATGGTTCCAACAACAACAACAGCTACTTATCACATGGATATATAATGGAAATCTACTTCTCTGTAGCATATTTAAACACATGTTTCTTGTCTTTTTTTCCCAGAATACCAGAGCCAAGGTCTCGAGTTCTCACCTCAGAGCAGGGGTGTTGCTGGCGATGAGCACCAGTTTAGCCTTGCCTTGACGCAGGGTCTTCAGAGTCTGCTTGTAACCCAGGCAGTATTTGCCGGATTTCATCACCAGAGCCAGACGAGCATTGGTGCTCTCCAAAGCCTTTTTCTGTAAAACCACAAAATAAAACACACAAGATTAGGTTATGTTGAAGCGCAAAACTTGGTTATTAACAAGTATTTACCTGTTTCTTGACGGCAACCATGTTGAAAGTTTAAGCCACAAAATTACTGTAAGAAATACAATTAATACACTTTAGTTAATTCGTTCAAGTTGAGAGCAAAATAAAACACACCCACCTCAGTCGGCTGACGGAATCAAAAAGAAAGAACAGCGTATGAAACGGAAACACGCCGACATTACCAGAGTTGCGTTTATAGAATAGTACGATAAACGGCCGCTATGATTTAGTGCATGACAGGGATGCTAATATTTATCGAGTATTTACCACGAATTCTATGTTATTTATTAAAGTGAGATAAATGCTTACGCAATTAAATTGGTAAATAAAATTGCATTAAATTTTACATAGTTGTTGCAACACAAATATTCGAAAGAATAAATTTAGATTTTATTACCAGCACAATAATATCATTTATCGAATAGAATTATTGTCATGCACTCCTCGATTTACTTGATTTCAAGTCAAATCAACATATCGATATATCAATTTTAGTTCAGCAACCATGCGTTTGTTTTTGTGTGTGTGTATGAATTTACTATATTTTTAATAATCGCACATGCGACGCATATAAATAAACATGCAACGAAGAAAGGCTCCAAAATCCGTAAATAAACCACCTCCAATCCAGGCAGTACCCAAAAAGACTGCGTTTGATGGAGACAATGACATACAATTTGAGTTGGAACTCTGCTGGTGTGTTCAACAATTGCAGACCGCACTGGATAGCGGGAAGTTAAACCAGAAAATTGGTAAGCCGAAAAGTTGAATTAAAATTAAGACATAACACCAAATTAATTAAAACATTCAACTGTTTACGCAGCCGAGGACACTGCCAAGAACTTGAAAACATTGACAAGTCACACGGCGCCGCTGATTAAAAAGCGGCAAGTTATGAAATTGGCTCTTGGAGATTATCGCTCAAAAATGCAACAGGAGGAAAAGAAAATGCTACTAGGTAAGAATTCAGTAAAGGAAGAATAAAAGGAATCTTTATAGAGATTAGCCTAGCTTCTACATAACAAACAATTGCTGGAAAGATCTTAAAGATTCACTGTTGAAAGAAGAGCACGCATTTGCTTTTTCTTCTATTTTTTATCTCTTTCCAATCTGTGCAGCTATCTTACTCATTGTTTTCTTTTCGTTTTAGCGTCCAAACAAATTAAATTCACACCAGCAACTGAGATGAATAAAAAATCGAATTTTGTTAAGAAATCAGCATTACTGACATCTGGTAAAGACTTTCGCTTTAACTTTGCTGAACCATCAAATAACAATGAGACGGATGCCACTTCAAATGATCCTCAGCCAGTGGAAACAAAAGTATCTTCGTCTATAAATAGCGGCCTTTTAACTGGAAATAGTTCCCCATTTAAGTTCAACTTTACAATTGATGATGCACCCGAAGATATCAATATAGCGGGACTAGCACTAAATAGTTAATTAGCAATATAACATAATAAAAAGAAAATGTATAATATAAAAGGTAATTTCTCCTTTTATTTATTTTTTTTACTTTGTTATAAATACGTTTTAAAATGTTTCCTCTTTTGTACAATACAAGAAGTGATAATGTACAGCTGAAACTGTCATAAGACTAAATGGAATATTTGTCTTCTAATATTGTAATTATAATTCTTGAATTACTTGTCGGAGTGCACCGCCAGTCTGCTGTTGATATACTTCAATCGTATCGCCTTCTTCCATTTCCAGAGAGGTTGGTGTATCATTCTCGTTGATCGGTTGTCCATCAAACCGGAATCGCACCACTTGCATTGAAAGGCCCTGAAAAGAAATAATTATTAATTTCAAATATATCTATATAGTATCTCGAAATCGTTCGAATATAAAACTTACAGCGCGATCACAGTATGCATTCATTAGTTTTCGCAATGGAGTGTGTTTCTTGATTTTGAACTGGACCACAGCATTATCCTGACCCAACACTTTTAAGTTGATGTGTTCGGTTTCAGTCTGAAAATTAAAAAGACCTTTTTTAAATATGTCGAAATTTGCGAAAACACTTTTACTATGGTATAATTTTATGTTGTACAAAACATGTTTTATTATTTCATTAATTTGCGTGCATTTTCATGTGAGTGTGTGTGTGTGCATGTGCTTGTGTTCACATCACAGTCAGCCGGCATTATTTCGCACACTTTTCGCAAATTAATAATGTTCCGATATAAAACACATTGCAAACTAATTATAATTAAGCACTGACCTTTTTTTCGTCGGACATTTTTATTTAATAGCTAGTAATTTGTTTACAACTAGACTAATTTTTATCTCGACATAAAATCGAAATATCGATAAATATCTTTTTGCTATGGTATATTTTTCTGAAATCGATATTTGGCGATACGAAATAGAATCTATTTTTAAAACCTAACTATAGGTGGCGCTTATATATCGCAAAGCTGACAATAGTTTTCAAGTTTTCTATCGAAAAATAAGTTTCATAAACCTAGCGGCATTTTATGGAACTAAAATTTTGTTTGTTTTGTGAAAAATTGCAAGCACAACAAATTTAAACTTTTGGCGGGTGGCAAAACGCAATTTAAATATTAAATTAAATTTTGAAAGAGCTCACGATTTTGCAAAATATAGAATAGATGTATAATTCGAACAAATTATAAATATGCTTAAAAGTTTTTCCCCATTGAAAATGCCAAAATTAATGTATTTTTGAATAATACGATAATCTTTATTCTATTAAAGGTAATATGAAAAATACTCAATATGGAAGTAATTACTTTTCTATACATAATACATACATATATGTATATATATATATTTTTTATAAATCTGTATGTTACATTTACAATATTAACTCTATGCTTATGTACACACAATTGTTTGTTGTTGTTTTTTTTACCGTTTTTAAATTGATTGATTATAATTTATGTTCTAATAATAATATGCGTACATACACATACATACATTCCATTCCATCTCCCAGCGTAAATTCAATGGATGTATGTATGGCTGTATGCACGATAATTTATAAATATTCATTTTATTGTATTCACTGATATGCATTTATTTAATTATTAATTGTTACATACATATGTATGAAAGTTAAAAAAAACACATTGATCATAAATGTGTATATAGAGCTGCATATATATGTATATGTATGTATGTGTGTATACATATGTGCGTATGTATCTGAATGTGGCAAATACCCGGATACTCTTCTGAAATTGAGCAGATTTTAACCTTTAAAGGATTATAATACATATGTATAACTAACTGTTGACGCCTTATTAGATGGGAATTTCCCGTTTTCTGTTACAAATAAAACAAAAGGTTAAAATAAAGTTAGACTAGAAATTTTTGGAGATGAACAACCTCAACCTGATTATCACACAGATCCATACAAACAACGTACCATATTTTTTTTCGAGTCATTGTGGGAATATAATACTATACAATATAAATACATATTTGCACATTCAGTACATATTCACACATATGTATATAGTATATATATGTATATACTTTTTATGTATTTCTTGAGTTTCTTCTGTTTTTTTCTGGGTTTTTTTTTTGTTGTTGTAAGTTTCTGTTGTTGGAAAAGGATTTCTAAAACTCTGGGCCACATACGCACACATATGTATGTACTAAGTATAGTTAGTTGTAATGCACATTTAGATGTTTTGTTGAAAAAGCTTAGCAATTCAATTGAAGTTATCTAAAAATATACAAAAATTACAATCATAAATGAATTGTCATCTCTAACTACTTAAACAATTACGTTTTCATACATATACAGATACAGATACAGATACATTCAAAATGTTGAGACTACACATACATTAACTATATATATTGGGGGTTTACGTCGCAGATATTTATATACACACATATACATATATACATCTATAGCACATACATACATACATTTATATAGTCAGTTAGAAACACATTTCGAGGTATAAAAAAGCGTTATATATGCATATGATCTACAATCATTCATTGTAGAGTTAAGATTTTTCCGGTTAGTACATCGATATATAATTGAATGAAAGTTGTATGTATATATACTATATATATATATGTATATGTATGTATACTATATAATTATTTATTGGTAGTATCAGATTTTACCCGCACTAACTGAGCAATTTTGTTATGTGTCTTGTATAAAGTTTAGATTCTTTTTATCCATTTATCGTTTATCTTTAGAAATACTTAAGTATAAACGCATAATATCGTTATTATAAATATTTTGTTATATGTATATATGTACATAACTTATTGTTGTTGTTGTATTTGTTGTTGTTGTTGTTGGTAGGTAGGCGGTATTAACCATGGTTTTCTCTTTGGTTACATAGTTTTTGTCGTTATTTTATTTGTTTCTATTTTGTCGTATTTTTGGTAGTTTACTGTAGTTAAAATTACTCTATTTTGTTCTTCTGTGTGTGTTTTTTATTCTGTGGGTCTAACGTACATGCAATTATTATGTTTATCTGTACTATGTACATTTTAGTGGGTTTAACTTATAGTGGGGCATACAGAGGCATTTTCATTTCTTTTTCATTTCTCGTTTTTCTTTATTTTTCTTCTTCTGCTTCTTCAATTTCTCTTCTCCTTCCTCCTCCAATAACATTAGAATCTGTACAGAAGTGGCATTATCCGCCTGACTGTCTTACATTGGTATCACAATTGGAGAATGCCTATCAAGCAATCGGTTAATCTTTTTCTTTTCTTATCTTTTTTTTGTTTTTGAATTCTTCATTTGATTTTTCCCTATATATAGATTACTTAGTTAGTATATATTGTATACTAACAATGCCGCACAATTCTCAACTCGCCAACTAATCATACAAAAGTGTTTATTCTTCATTCGGTTCTATTTTTCATATCATTCATATCATTCATAACCGTTACAGAAGTGTTACTGGAACTGGAACTGGTACTGGAACTGGTGGCAAAAGTGTTTTTGTTTTTGTTTTAGTTCATATATATATAGATTCATATGTATATAATTATATAAAACTGACTTATCCAAATGAACTAAACGACACATTGAGAATCCAGTATAAGTAGTATATATATATATATGGAGGCATATATGTTTTGTTTTGTTTTTTTAAGTTTTTAGTTTTTAGTTTTTATATATATATTCATACATATATATATAAAAGTACAAAATTGTTTGTTTTTCTTTGTTGTGTTTTTCATTTTGTTATTTACTAATATTATCTAAAAGATTTCTTGCTTCTTGTGTTCCGTGTTCAATATTGTGAATGCATATTTGTTTTTTTTTGTATGTTAGTAGGTACTTTTGCACCACTGTGATCAAAAACTGTACCGAAAAAATGACTTGCACATAACCTCAATTTGCAAACTCTGTTCTGCTTTATTTTGAGAAGAATACGTTACAATTTAAACTTTGTTGGGTACCCGTATCCTTATCGATATACACAGAGAAAGAGAGTCCTTGGCCAAATCAAGGAATTTGCATTTACATTGGTTTTAATCACAGTAGTTTTGTTTAGTTAGAAGCTTGTGTTTTGTTTTGTTTTTTTGTTTGTTTTTGTTTTCGTTTTTTAAGGTACGTAAATGTTTCTTTAAATTTCCATTTCAGTGGTAAGTTTTTAGATACACACACCACATTGCCGTGTTATGTTCTCTGTATGTGTGTATATGTGTAGGTACATATTCGAATACATTTTCAATATAATTCTAGAATTCTTGTGAAACAATTCTTAGGATTTTGCAAAAGCAACACAAAAGTCAGTTCAAATCGAAATCGAAATCAAACTCAAAATCAATACAGAAATAAAAGAGTAAGCAAAATTTAAAAGAACACACACACATTCATATATTTTTATATATTATTTCATATATATATACGTATATACATACATATGTTGCTATATATACTTAACATTTTTTGCTATATAGAAGGAATTGCTGACCGTAGTTTATATAATGTGATAATCTTAATGTAAGTAATATGTCTGTCGATCTTTTGCTCATTTCGTTCGATCTTTTGAGGGATATTCTTGAATCTTCAAAACCAAAACCAAAAAACAAAAAACTCAACAAAGTCTTTCTAATCATATTTACAATTCTCTATATGTATATAGTTTTAAATATATTAATATTTGTTATAAATAAAAATGCTTATTTTTGTTGATTTTTTTAGATTTGGTTTTTTCTTTTTCTTTTCGTTTTTTGTTTTTCATTTTACATTTTTCATTTGTTTTGATTTTAGTTGGAAAATTAAAGTAAACATTTATATAGCACAAGGTATTTCACGTAAGCCCGTATAAAAAGTATAAAATTGTTTTTTACTTTATTTGGTTTGTTTATAAAAATTACAAATGTTCATATAAAAATAGATATACATACACATATAAAAAAATGAAGTCAAATAGTAATACACACACATATTAGCACACAAAAAATATTATATTTATAATAATATATGAATTATATATTTTAACTCCTTTCGTTTCGGCTAGCCGAACATTGCATACCCCTAAACAAAACCAAAAACCTAAACTTAAAACAAAACTCAAAAACAAAGTAAACAAAATAAAAATGTTTACTAAAATTATAAATTGTAAACTATAAATACGATAACCTAACCCATGTTTTACTATAATTTATTGTCACCCTTCGGCGGTGTTTTATTTCTCCTATTTTTTAGTATTACTTTCTTCCTTTTTTTATCAAAGAATTTTCGGGCATCAACGGACGGGACCTGGAAGCTGTGCCTAACAACTGTTGATTATTTACATAGAGACTCGATTCATTTTGTGTAGTTCTAGAATCTAGATAATGGGCATTATATATAGTACTATATATGTATGTAGATCAGATCTAAGGGTATGCAAATCAATCCAATGTCATTTTCTTTTGGTGAAACATTTCAGTGTTCAGTGTTGTTGTTGTTGTTGTTTTTGGTTTTTTTGTTGTTGTTGTGTGTTTTTCTTGATATAAAAAAGAACTTATCTCTTAAGTTAGAACTAATTAAAAAACTTAATGTCAGGGATTATCCAATGTTGGATTGTTTTTTCTTCTTCTTCTTCTTTGCTTTCCGTTTTGTTTTCTATTTTTTTTTCAGTAATATATATATATATATATATATGTATATTTATAACAATTTTGAGAAACAATTAGTTTAGAAATTCTAAAAAGTTTTCCGTTCAACTTTTATTAATATTAGTTTCTGTTGTTGTTCTATTTTATATATGTTTGTAAGTATGTGTATGCCTATGGCTACATATACATAGATAAACCACATATATAACTAAATATGTACAATCCGTTAAATTGAAAGCGTTATCTTTGTTTTTTTGTTTTTTCTTTGTTTGTTATTTGTTAATGATTATATATACACACATATATGTATATATACATATACATACACATATATAGATAGAAATAACAAAATAAATATATGCATGTGCCTCTACATACATATACACATATATGTATATACATATAGTATATATAATTTAGTATATATTTGGTATATACCACCGCAGAGCTGCTGCTGCTTCTTCTTCTTCACATATTATACTAACATTATTTTCAGTTTTATTTATTTTTTGGAGTTTTTGCGTTGTTCTTTAATTTTTATGGTATATTTTTTTTAGCTTGTTGTCGGTTGTGTTTTTTTTTTGTTGTCTGTTTTGTTTTGTTGTTGTTGTAGTTAATACATGAGTTAGTTACGAGTACGCTATTAAACATGGCTACAGTTTACAGTTAGCTACATCTGTTTTTGCGCTTCATTGCATTCGCAGCTTTCTCTCTCTCTCTCTCTTTGCGGTACTTTGCGCTCTCTCTCTCTCTCTTTTTGTCTCTCTCTCTCTCTGTGTCGACTGACTTAACGGAATTTGCATTTTGCACCAAATCTCGAACCCTTTTCTCTCTCTCTCTTTTTTCTCTCTCTTTTCTGGAATTTAATAAAAGTGTTGCTTAAACTTGATGCTTCCTCTTTTACTCTTGACTTTTCTTGTTGGGAAAAATGGAGAGGGTTTTGTTTTTGTTTTTCTAATTGGCGTCTAATTGGCAACGAGCAGCTGCTGATAAGTTGAACCGCTGCCATAAAAAGAGCTGAGACCATCGATAAGCTTATTATTATTGCTGGCAGCTGTGTCCTGTTGTTGTTGATTGTTAGCGTTAGCGTTAGCAGCAGCAGCAGCTGTTGCTGCTGTTGTTGCTGCAGTTGTTGCTGCTGCTGTTGGTGCTGCTGTTGGTGGAGCAGCAGCGGCAGCGGAACTGGAACTAATTGGAACTGGCGTCAAGGCTGCAGCTGTTACTGTACTTATGGGCGTGGCAATGGGACTGTTGTCAGCTGATGATTCGCCTGGATTCATTGCATCCTCATTAACAGCAACAACATTATTTACCATGCCGCATTCGGTATCCAAATTGAAACAATTCTCACTGCTATTTGCATGTTCCAACTGCTGCTGTTGATGCTGTTGTTGTTGCTGCTGCTGTTGTTGTTGATGTTGTTGTTGCTGCTGCTGTTGCTGCTGGTGTTGTTGTTGCTGATGTCCATTGGCATAGTAGCATGGCTCCAAATAAGTACTGTAGCTATTTAATCCCAAATTGCCAGCATCTTGATTGAAATGTGACTGCTCATAGAGATTACGCTGCTGCTGCTGCTGTTGTCCATTATTATATTGTTGTGGTGGATACAATCCCATTGTCATATTGGGATAATAAAATGGATCAGCTGCATTTCCGGTGGCGCCTGCATTGCTCTGATTATTGCCACCAACAACAGCAACAGCTACAGCCGAGCCCAAGGCCAACGGATTGGGGGAGAGTGAACGAGCTGGAGAAACTGCATCCAATCCACCAAATGCACCAGCCGGAGTCGAGGCATGTCCATGATGCAACTGTTGTTGCATCGCACGCTGTTTGATATAATTGGAGAATTCAGTGGGCGACATGCGATACGAGCTGCTGTAGAGCCAGAGAAATGGAGAAAAGCAAAGAGAAATTGTTAATAAAGTGATCAATAATAGCATCTTATATGTTTGCTACTTTCTTTAGCCTGGCAGAGAGTATTATAATTAAGTATACGTAAATTAGGTGTACGTATATTAAGTATACGTATATTAAGTATACGTTGCAGATCCCTTAAGGTATCTATATTCTTGGGCAGGCTGATGATCTGATTGAGTATATACACATATTTGTCACTTTAAAAGCTATCTTATTGCTACTTGATATAGTCTTATCGCTTTTGCTATAAACAGTACATATCGAGTTCTATCACGTATCCGACATGTTGCCAAATACAAGTTATTGTTGCAATAAATAATAATAATAATGTCGAACTCATCTATATTTCAAATACTATGCTATAACAAAATATATTACATATATTTTTTGTATTTAATAATATCATTTAGGTTTATTTTATATGATACCTCAAATAATAAGAATTTTTAAAATTTCATAGAACACAAAAATAAAACGGAATCGTTGGGATCAGAGTATTATATCATATTGTCATTGAAGATATCTCAACTCAATTCAAATCGGAAGAATATATCATATATATGTATAGAGATCCCATTAGGACATTTGATCGAATATCAATATTTTTTAAGGAAAACTTATATTTTTAGGTTTATCATAAACATTTTCAAAAATATGCTTGAAATCTATCCTCTATACTGACTATGATATACTTTGTTGCTGGAGATATCACAGCTAATCTGACAGATTTTATATTTAGCCATTGCGGACTTGGTCAAATTTTAAATACAGGAAATGACCCATTCTTTAGGTTTTTAAACTTACCTATTTGTACGCTTGGAGCTTGTCTTCAGTTTGGTGCTACCAAATTTAGTCTGGGCAAATGTGGCCGTTGTGAATGTTAACGGAGCTTGAGCGGCACGTTGCACAAAGGCGGCAGCTGTAGCGGAGGCAGCCGCATTGTTATTGCTACCAGCGAGACTGCCACCGCTAGAGCCGCTGCCATTGGGATTGGGGCTGCCCTTATATGTTGTTGGTGAACTCGAAGCAGCCGAATGTGGTGAAGAGCCCGCCGGCGGTAATGATGACGATGAGGATAATGGTGGTAATGTTGCCGTCGATGATGATGTCGATGATGATGATGGTAATGGCAATGCCTTTGGGCTTAAGCTCAAATTGTTCATGGTCGTGTTGACCGCATCGATGGGACGAAAGCATGTGCTTCCGGATTGAACGTTTTCGTTACTTACGATCCGCCGAATGGCTATCCTCGTGATTCTCGTTGTTTTCCGTATACAGTATCTACAATTTGAATTTTCTATCAGTATCAGTATTTTGATGTAATGTAGTTTTCCTCACCTTCACTGCCCCTTTTTCGCCAATGCGATAGGATACTTCACCGGATCCACCCAGACGGAGAGCTCATTGGGTAGATTCTCAAGTATATCGGTTATGGGAACGCCACTTTCACGAGCCGCACGTGCCAGCACCGAATCAATGGGATCTCCAGTTTTTAGACAGCGATACGCCGAGCCTGAAAAATATTACAGAAAATGTATAAATTTAAATAAAGGACAGTATAGTAAGAGGCAACTTAGACAAGAATAAGACTTTAAGAGCTAAAGCAACTGAATTCGGTGGTAAAACTCCCATAGGAAAAAAAGAGAAATCAACGATCAACGTTTACAAGTACACATTTAAGACTTTAAGAGCTAGAGCAACTGAATTGGGTGGTAATACTCCCATAGGAGAGATAGAGATCAACGTTTATAAGGACAAGTATAAGACTTTAAGAGCTAGATCAACTGAATTTGGTGGTAAAACTCCCATAGGAAAAAAGAAGAGATCAACGATCAACGCTTACAAGTAGAAATTTAGGAACTTAAGAGCTAGAGCAACTGAATTTGGTGACAAAGTTCCCATAGCAAAAAAAATAGATCAATAAATGTAACTTTAAGATATATACTCTCTTAACGATTAAATAACATACGCTACAATTGTTTAGGAAAGGTTTCCGTCATTTTTTTCCTCCGTTTTCTCTTTTTATTTGCTGTCCTTTTTCTTAACTTACCTTGAAGGGTTTCTCGAGGGTACCAGTGTCCTTGAATTATCCCGCAATGCCTTTTCCAATTCCTCGCCAAATATGTTCACTCGTCGGCGTGGCAATTTGTTATACAGATACGAAATGACAAGTTTAGCGCAACTTGTATTTCAATATGCATTTTGGCAGAACTCTCTCTCTCTCTGTCTCCCTCACTCGTTCACTCTCTATCTACGTTTGTCTCTCCCTTTGTCTATGCTTTCCGGTGATCTGTCCTCGTCTATCCTTAGGGACAGTTCTATTGGGTTCTATGGTAGCGTATTGCCTGTGGTTTAAAAAACGTTTCACTTGGACTTTTAATCATCCGTTAATTTGGAATACTTTTTTAATCAGAATCTTGTTTTTCTTTTGGCTCGTTAAGTTATCTTCTTCTGTTTTTTGTGTTTTAGTTTTTGGTGATATTAAGACTATTAGTTATAAACTATAATTTGTTTATCTATTTTTTGTATTGCGTTTCTTTCCTTTTTTTTGTGGTTTTTCTGTGTGTTGTTATGTGTGTGTGTTGTTTGCACGTTATTATTTGAATATGTTTATTGAACAGTTTCTCAGTGTCGAATGAGAAATGTATGTGTTCTTGATTTGACTTAGTGTTCCCCGTTTTGTTGACGTTATAAGCGTAGTTATCTAGATTCTATAATTGTATGCATAGATACATCTATGTATCCCATGTAGATTAGTATATATGTGTGTTTGTCTCTCTTTAGGCATTTGCAATCACTTAAAGATACATTGTAAATCCTTTTCTAGACGGTATTGACTTCGAGCTGATTGCTGTTATTTTTATTTATCTATGTATTTCTTGTGTCTAGTGTGTGTGTCTTCTTCTTCTTCCATCTATTTCTTGATTGTTTCTTTATCTAGTTGTTTGTCTCTTCTCATTTTCTTTTCTCTTCTTCTTTTTGTTGCAAATGTTGGTTTTTTATTGCTATTCAAACTCAATGTTAAGCAGTATGTAGGGCGAATGATCATAGAAATATACCTGAAAATGGAAAAAAAATTTTCAATATTATTTTCAAATTTGCATACTTTTGTCAAATTCATGGAATTTCTTTATAGCAAAATGTCATTTTGATCACAGTTTTGTCTTTAATTTTATTCTACATTTAAAAATACTAAAAATTATTTGTATTTTTTGGAGAAAATTAAATGTTAAGTTTGCCAGTTTATTCTGAAAATAGTTACTTTTCAAAAATATGTATTTAAAATAAATATTTTAAATATTCAAATAAATGAAAATTCTCGATATTTAATTTTTTAACAACTGCTGGTGCCGAATTTGGTATTCCAAGTTTTAAATCTAGCAATCCTTTATGTTTCCCTTTGTCAAACAATTTGTTAATACATTGTACACTTAAAACATGTTCACATCGTCACACTAAAAAGCTGAAAAACATTTAAAAAACAAAAAAAAACCTACAGCAAAAGTTATAGAAGAAAAAACATTATAATATAGTTAAATTGGTTGGACCTTCGCACATTTGATAAAGAATATGGCTAAACGTCTTCGAAACACGAATGAAACGCGCAAGCGGGATATGAGATTACGCTTTAAAAGATTGGTACGTGCTGTCATGTTGAATAGACAGTGGTTGGATGAGCCCGATGAGCAGGGACAAAGCATCTCGATGAATGTCAAGAGAAATATCGCTTTTTTAGTCAGACAAAAGCGTAAAATTGGCATACTAACTGTTGCGGTGAGTAATAATCGAAACTATCGGTAGTACTATCGACAAGAGTAATCAATTAATTGATGTATATATCTTCTTAACATATCTTCTTAAAAGACATACAATTTTATAGCTTGTAGCTTCTTTAACATATCGCTAATGTTCTTTATTAGACTCTTAGCTATGCAGAGTAGTTTGCACAATCGATAACACAATCGATAACTGCATGAATTTTTTACAGGAGAAAGCGTTACTCTCGTTCAGCTCATGTATTTCCGCTATTGAGGAACGTAAGATTATACATGGTTGTAGTGGACTAACATCGCTGCAGTCGCATACCACCGGTAAGTGCTTGTCATGTTTGTCATATCGATCGTTTTCGATTGCATCGATATATTTTACAGAAACTTCGAGCTCGCTTGGTGCCCGTATTAAAGTTTACAACGATACAGGCCGGTCGTACAGTGGTCAAAGAAAATGATTTCCCAATCTTTGTTTACTTTGTGATTTCCGGCGAAATCGGAAATGAAGAAGACCATATTTGACGAGGGTGAGTCTCTCAACTTTCGGCGAGGAATTGCTTCAAGTCTTCTTCATTTTTTTGGCAGTCCACAAAGAAAACCTCTATGATATCGGAGGCTATTATTGGACCCGGTGATTGGATCGGCGATGTAGAATTACTCGAAAATTGTCCTAGACTGTAACATATGAAACTACATGTATGTCAAAAAAAAAGAATCCTTCCTATTCTTTCTATTAATGAGCAACTTTTGTAGCTACTTGTGAATTGCTGTCCATAACCGATGATGAATTCAATACGATCTTGCGACCATTTATGAAGAAACAATGGATGGATAAGAAGAATGCCCTAAAGTCGCTAAGCTATTTCGATTTCTTTACTGATGATCAGGTTTGAAATTGAATATAGTTAATAAACAGAAGTCTATATAAAAATATATATAATGTCTTTTTCAGCTGATACAAGCCTGTACTTACAGTCAGCTGTCACAATTTGATCCTTTGCAGTTCATCTACTCTGAAAACAGAGGTGCTGTGAGCTGTGTGCACTTTGTTTGAGTGGAGAGTGTATCATACTACAGTGCCTCAAAATGAAGGTTAGTGGTTATATTCGGAATATTCGAAAAACAAATAAATATTCTTACTTTTTCAGGTACGGAAAGCGAATGGAAAGAAAAACTACGAACTAGTCTCAGCCGTTCATCCCGTTCTTCCCGTTCTTCCGATGCAATCTTCCAAATCGATAGTAAGTTCATTTCAGATTTCTGCATCGGACGAAATGCTGTCCGCTAGTACTATAAACATTGATGATCTATTGGCCTCTTCGGAATCGGACGATGAGACGACCTCGCAACAGAAGAAAGCGGTATAAGCAATTCTTTTATCCCTCATTTATAAAAAGCTCAACAAAATTTATTCATTTTAGAAACGTAAAATGGGATTAAAAGAAATTGAAGCCGCATGCATGAAGGCTGACCTTAAGCCAAAATCAGCACATGTTGTAAAATCCAGAAGAACTATTTTAAAACGAAAAACGTCAATAATACCAAAACGAAGAACGACTACAAGTTTTATTAAAAATAATTCCATTGCATTTGGTGAAAACAATACTGAGGATGCGGAAGAGGACGATTTTATGGAAGTTGAAGTTGAAGATGAGTATGATTATGTGCCTGAGGATTACTTTGTCGAAGAAGAAATCGAAACGGAAGTTGAAGAAGAGTCCCTGCATGATATGCCATCAAAGCCAACTACTCGAAGTACAGTAACTCAAAGTACTGTAAAGTCACGTACAATTTCCCTTAAACCATCATCATTCAGACAAAGCGATGGACACATTCCATCCATGGGAAATACAGTTCGCATTGATTCGTTGGGGGGTCATGATATAGTCACAGATTCATCATCTTCATCGAGTGCAGAATCAGAAAAATCCTCTGCGCATGCAGCAAAGGTAAGTCTTGCTTTATGTTATAGATTTTTGTCGTACAATTTGCCTTATATTATCTTGAGTTTTCAGCCTTCAGCTGCAACTGAGACCCATTTTGTGGATGTAGGATCTCTGACATATGGTGGAATTTTCGGTTTAGGCGAGAATATTACACATCGCGCTATAATGGCTCGCACTGTGGTCCAATGCCTTCTACTGCCACGATATTGGCTAATGGCGGAGGAACAAAATCCCGGCCATATCTGGCAACGTCGTAGGTTCTACTTGGAGGGTAGCATACCCTCTCGAGGGGAGCTATTTAGTAATTTCCTTAAAACGCGACGCTGGGAGAAGTTTAAACATGACTTTATTCAGAGTATTTTGAATCCGAATAGTGTTAATAGCACTCAACCCGAAGATATACCCATTATGTGTCGCATTGTCGAGACCTCCGATGACAACTAGTCAACTTTTCAATTGTGTGAAAGATTAATTAAATTTTATGTGTACAAAATACAAAAAATAAACACAAAGAAATACTTGTAAAGACCCAGAAAATATCTATAATATGATTTGGAGAGCTATCCAGAATTTGGACCTGTTGATGGAGCAACTTGATTAAGATGGAAGAAAGTAGAGCTCAAGAAGAAAATAATTGTTGACACTTTCAGGCGGCTCAAAAGTTATGATTGATCTATTTGGATATATAATTTATTCAATTTATACGTAAGAATTGTTCAAGGACTTTAGTAGAAAGAAGAGCTCGAAGAAAAGAAAATTGCTGTATTGAGCTAATTGAGTGTTTTTCCACTTATTGAAAGCCTTAACGAGCAAAAAACACTTGTTAAGGCAATTATATAACATGATTACTTATAATAATTGATCAATTTAAATAGTTGGCCTAATGCATCTGGACTATTTCTCAGATGTATGTATTGAGAGGATCTGGCCCGGTTCCCAGCTTATTAGGCACGGCCTTTGCCGACACTTGAGCAAAATATACACACAGAAATGCACATGCATTATAAATGTATGTATTATATGTACATATACAGTATATGTGCACATATACACAAGGGAGTGTGCGTGGGTGTATACGTCATTCAGCTAGTTCAGTTGCTCCCATTGCAAGCTGCAGACACAAGTGCTCGACACGCTGTGCACCTAAATGTCATCCTTAAATATAGGTTAACCATGGCCATACAACAACAGCAACAACAAAAGCACAAAAGAGCACGCATCACCATTTGAAACTAGTACAGCGAACAAACGGTATCCAAAGCACCCTCTCTCACTCTCTCTCTCTCTCTCTCTTCCCCACTGTTCACATAGTGCAATCGTAACTGGAGCAGCGAGAGGAGCTTTTTCGCACAAAAATAAAGAGCAAAGAGCAAAAGTGATTTTTGCCTTATGCTGTTAAAAGAGCTGTTGCTGCTGCGTATGCGCGATGACATTTTAACGACTTCAAGTGCTTGCACACACACACACACACAAATACATATACACCCACACACACCCCAAACACTTTTGCTGCACTTTCTGTTATGCTTATTGCAAGTGTGTGAAATGCAGGCGTCAAAGCGTTGAAATCTACACAAAAATACTCGCATACATATATATTTATGTATAGTCTATATATAAGTGTATATACTATATATAAATATTGTACATACTATGTACATATATTTCTTGACTTGTATGTATGCAAATCTGCGTTCTAGACGCGCTTTGACTGAAGGCCGTAGAATTCAAAGCTCAGCCCCATGGGAAATCAAATTACAACTAGACAGCCCAAGGCTCCGAGACCCATGGGAAGCTTATGAATATCTATTTATAGAGAGAGAGAGAGAAAACTTATGATAACTATATTTACAACTTAATCTGTATTTATGCTCGTAAGGGCTCAGATAACTATTCGAATCTTAAAATGAAGTAAAATGTATAGAGATTATTAGTAAATTCAAAGATACCTATTAAATGAAAGTCATATTAATTATAATTTAGCTATATATATTTATAGTTAAATAAAGATTTTGGAAATCTTGGTTCAAGACACAGCCTTAAATCAAGTATTTTGAAAATTAGTAGTTAGCTATGTCTACAAAGAATTTTGCTAACTAAACATCTCAGGCACTCGGTCACAATTGAAGGATATTCATTAATTAGATTGTTTATAAAATTATACAATTATTATTGTTAACAAATAAAAATTAGCCTTTTAAATCTAAATTTTCGAATTTAATATATATCGGCTTAAACTTTAAAGACAAGTTAAGCTATTAGGCTTATCATGTTGATAAAAGCGTAAACATCTCTATACCTGTATCTTCATCGAGCACAACGACTGTCATTAACACTATGATATCCTGACAAGCAATATCCTTCAACTTTAATCATAGCTTTAAATATTCATATCAGTTTCCAATCAATCAATATGAGCAACACCCACAATTCTACTCTTTTTTGAGGGTACCAAACCCTTTTGAATCAAGCAAGGATCTATTATTATGCCACACTGAGAAGGAGCCTGAGCCTTTGCCCAGCAATCGCAATGTTAAATCCAACTTTGACCTTCATCTAACGACGGACACAACCCTCTGTTGATTGGTCTCACGAGTGATGTGATGTGATGTTTGTGGATGCAGCTAAGTTATTTTTGGGGCAGAGCCTCGAAATTATTTTCCCTACACAACTGAGAACTGACAACTCGAAACAAGGTTCCTCCATTTACACGAAGAGGTAGAGTATTATTTATTTATAAGCAACTACTCAAGGGGATGCACAATGCATGTACAAGTGTGCATGGCTGGGGGTGTGTGTGTCCGTGAGTGTGTGTGTGTGTGGGTCTGTGTGTTTGTGTATGAACTTGAAAAAGCTCAGCTCAATTTTCACTTTTATGCATGTACAAACATGTACACATGTAAGATGAAGGCAGACGACACACATCTTGGCACACACACACAAACACACACAGAGTTGCCAGATGCTCGTAATTAAAGAAACCCCGCTGGATAGGCCACATCCGCTGGAGGACGCTGAAGGTTGCTTCCATTATTGTTTATTTATATTTGAACATACATACATATGCATGTATGTACATAAAGTACACTCTATGTGTGTGTACATAGCATGTACATACATTTGTTTGTTTGTATGTAAATACACTTCATAGTTGGGTCAAAGTGTCGCCGTCGTCATACCTTTTAAATATCAACCTTTAAAACTGGTGGCCCAGATTTTATTGATTTTTGTTTCTGTGCGTTGCAAAGAGCAAATGACGATGAAAGTATCGTTAGAAGCATAATAAGAGAGCTTCAGCCCAAAGAGTACAGAGAGTGCGAGAAAGAGAGAGACAGAGCACTAGTCCCAGCTGTTGTTGTTGTGTTTACTTTCACACACAGCCGTGCTGGCTGGAACGTTGCTCATTATTATGCTGAGCTGAAATGATGATTATATCCTGCCCATCATCATTATCACCGTGTGCAACAAATTGTCAGCAGAACAGAACGCCGTCCAAGAATACTTCTTTGCAAAGTTATTTATAGAACGGACAGTTTTTTTTTGCGAAGCGAGCCCCTCCAATAAGGTCACATAATAATGTCTGATTATGACATTGTTCTTTGGTAATCATGAATGAGAAATCCAATATAGGGGAACTCAAATTGTCCTGGGATTTGCTTATAGGATATTTGGACATATCTTACATGTAATCAAATAGTTATTTCTTATACGTTGTTAAATACTGTTATATCAAATGATGGATACAAAGAAATACATATGTACAAGTAATCTCACATTTTTTTCCCTAACAGTTTTCATTTGTTACTTTTTCGGTATAAATTTGGTACACATTTGTAGTGCAATTTTCACTCGAATTAATATCAGATTATTTTACAAGATTGGTAAGACAATTTCTGCTATCTTAAAAATGAAAATATAGCCTTATTTAAACCCTTTTAAACCTATTAATATATTTTAAGAGTGGCCCACAGGTAGAGTTTATTACTTTTACACTTTCTGAGTCATTTCTTGTGTTTTCGATTGATATGCCAATGTTTATGGCATAATGTGTTTCTGATTTATAGAATACGCTATCAGGCGTATCAGTCGCAATTGTGTGTGTTATTATAAAACTCTCGTGCAGTCAATTAACAGAATTTTATGTAGTTGGGGCCTATTTTTGTTTGTTTTTTGTTTATTTGTTGATGTTTTTGTATCGTTTTTGTTTTTCTTGGTTTGTCTGGTTTTTTCAATTAGGTGACTTTAATTTAATTAAGTTAAGCTGACGATTATGAATCCGATGTGATAATGGACAGGTATATACATACATACAGATATGGAAGGAAGGGCAGCTTACAGTGTGTCACAACATAATCATACCGATTCCGTATGGATGGCCTTCAATTTGCTTGTTTGTAGATAATTAGATCTTACGTACATGTATGTGTAAATAAATATATGTACATATAAGTTGAAAAACTTTCAGCATGTTGGGTTTTTTTTTTGTCATAGATACTTTTTTGTTTTTTGTTATTTACATGTTACCAATAATTTAAGTGCATAATCCAGTTCACATGCCACTGTCAGAAAACTGTTATCGTTCTTATTGTTGTTGTTACATCATTGTCAGTGTGTATGTGTGTGTGTGTGTGTGTGTAATTAACAGTTATTTGACTGCTTGGCTGCCTGGAAGCGAAATTCCTTTTTTGACAGCTGAGCGACTGCGACTGCGACAGTTGATGGTGTGGGAGTGAAAAAGGGGGCGTGGGGACTTGGGGGCATATCAGCAGCTCTCATAATCGCTGAAGCATTGAAAGATTACATAAATACGATACAAACTGGGAAGTCTGTCTGTATATGTATGTACATATATTTATTTATGTGTGTAACTTTTCAGCTGATATTCGTTTTGTTTGCTTGTGACGCCCACAATTAGTTTGGGTATTTAGTTGATTGTTTTTTTTGCGTTTTCTTTCCCCTCTTTCTTATTGCTATTTATTTCTCTGTCTCTGTATTGGCACTTACAAGAAAATAAAAAAGCGCAAGCCTTTTTCTATTGCATTGCATAATTCCTTTTAGGTTATTTGACGTTTAGCACATCTTTTAAAAACTTAACGACACACACACACTTACACAAGCACTCATAGAGACACACACACACATACAGAGAAAGAGATATGCATATATATGCATAGACACCTTCTCTCACTGTGTGCACAGATGTACTTAAATATTACAAGATCTCAAAGACACTAAATTATATTTCGACTTGAATATGTCGGACAGAAAAGACTTTTCACTAACAAGTCCAATAACGTCCTCTCCTCTCTCATTTTCCTTCGGACACCCACCAGCAGAAGAGTAAGTACACTGTGAAGAGAAACAGAGGGGAAGAGAGAGAGAGATAGAGAGTCACCCACAATTGTGCTCACTCAAATGCTAACGCTCACTCTACTCTCTCACGTAACCAAAAAAACGGCTGTCGGATATTTACGTTTTGTTGTCTGAGCTTTGGAGTGCCCCTCGCAACGGTAAACGGCATCAGCAGGCAAGCAAAAATTTTTGCTCAAGACAATTTGGCAAAACAACACAAAACAGCTGACAGCATATGCATGTGTTTGTGTATCTGCTATGCAGCTATACAGCTGTGTGTGTGCGTGTGTCGATGTTTTGTTGTTCTCTTTTGTAACAAAAGAGCTTACAACACATTTATAACATTTTCATTTGTACTGCATCAATTTAATTCAATCACAATTAAAAATGTTTTGCTTGCATTAAAAATTTCTTATCATTTCAAAAATGTTTTGCTTGTTATTTGTCAATAACAAAACGCACGCACGAAACAGCTGATGTTGTTTTTTATTTTTCTTCCTTTCTTTCAATGTAAAAGCACACAATGAAAAATAATTCGTTGCTGCTAATTTGGTCTATTAGCTGCATACAAACAAATATGTACGTATCTATGTACATATGTATGTATATCTGTGTTTGTGACAGCACAACTAAAGCACATGATTTTTTTTATCTGAGCACACATGAAAATTGAAACGACAAATACACGTAATATACATATACATATGTACGTATGTCTGTATGTAGATACGATATTTAACATGTGTACATACACGTTTAGCGACACTCAAACTCGCCCACGAAAACGATAAATGCCAAATGATGCTAATATACACACAATTATATACGTACAATACGTATACGTATGTATGCAGAATAGTACGAAATTCGCAGTAGTTTATCGAATTCGAATTCAATACAAAATGTTTGTATGTATGCAACTGTAGCTTTGCTGCTGCAAAAACATATGTATTTGTATGTATGTATGTATCTATTTACGAAACAGCTCGTTTGTGTCTCGTCTCTGGAATCAGCTGAGTGCGAACTATGACGACAAGAATTGGTGCGAGGAGAAAAATGAGAGCAGGCTTAACAGAACAGTTAAAGCGGGAGAGAGAGAGAGTGTATGATAGGACGCACTTGTTCTATTGCCATTGTACATTATGTATATGCACAGTCATGGACAAAAGTATGGGTCACATTTAGGACCAAAAATATTGGCAACGAAAATAATGCTCATAATTGTTTCTTATATTTAAAAAAAATCTTATTGTTAAAATTTTATACTTCTTCATCCTGTTTTAAGGACGATAGGCAACTATAATAATTAAAGTAAGATGGCCTAAACGGCATTAGCTTAAAGAAACTTTAGCAGCTTAGAATAAGTTCTATGCTAAATATAAATAAAATATAATAATAAATATAAAACAAAAAATCAAGAACAAACGACCTTTTGCCTTTTGACAAATATAAGCTATATTTCAAAAGAAGAAAATAATTTCCTTTAATAATTATCATATTTAACTCTGTTTCTATACTTTCTCAAAAAGTGTTATTTTAAATGTTGTCTATAATTTTGTCCCTGACTGTATGTGTATACAATGTCTGTGGACGTCAAAAATGCTGCTGCGCACGGGTAACGGAATACGTAAAAGAAAAAAAGAGCTTGGATGATGGAACATGTCCACGGACATTCTGTTGGTTCGTGTGCATGTGTGTGTGTGTGAGTGTGTCTAACAGCTGGGCGAAGACACGAAGTGTCACGAATACGAAACACGAGCTCCACTGCCCTACTGAGCGATAACGAAAACGAAATGGAGTCAAATCGGCAAAACTGATTGCTGCTGACTCTGTCTCTGCTTCTTCTTCGTCTCTTCTTCCACTGTCAGAGGGACATTCGGGCTTGAAATTTTATGTCGACCCTATATAGAGATATCTCAATGCGTTTTGTTATTGTAGTAGTTTTTCTAGTTATCATACAATGGATGTGTACATACAAAAGCATGTACAATGTACATATTTACGTGCTTATGTATTTGCATTTTGTAATGCACAATTACGTTACGTTCAACGACAACAGAAAAAAAAATTGAAAGAAAATTTTGTGCATTTTTTTTGTAGTAAAAATGACAAGACACAGAATATATATTTTTGGAAGTATGTATTAATTTGCATGTACCAAGCGAATTATTATGTTGATTGACGTGGTAGTCGTCGTTGTTGTTGTTGTTGTTTGTACGATGGGCGAGAGTTGGCGAGTTGTGTAATACGTTTTTAGTTTGATTACAATTACTTTTTTTTGTTTTTATTTTATTTTTTTTTTGCTATTGTTTCTATATTTGTTTATTTTATTGTTGTTATTTGTTATTGGGTTTTGTATTTGTTGTTTCTTTTTTTTTCTTTTCAAACGCTCTATCCCGTTACTTAATTGCAGCGCGCGCTACCAACGCCGTGTAAAACGTCCGTAGGTCTTGAAATCGTTGTAGTAACTGAAATGAAACTGAATTTGACGCGCGAACGCGAAACTCACTCAGCCAGCAACAAAACAAATACGCGCTTATACACTCACTCACTCAGGCACACACAGAAAGGCACGCATACCACACATACAGGCATAATTGCATTCAACACGAAGTGCACACGAAGTTCCCTTTTTCCACACGAACTAACGAACACGAACATTGAAAATTATTCTAAGCTCATTTTCTGTGTCGTTCTTATGGCGCTCTCACTCTTTACCCACTCACTCACTCTCCCTCTCTTACGTTCAGTGTGTGTGCTTTCTTTGACAGCTCCACGATAGCTAAATTTGTTTTATCATCAAAATATTGTGGGAAAGCTTTCATTCTACACACACACACATACATAGATATATACCAAAGTGTATTTAAAGCTTACGAGCGTAGTAAAAAGAAAAAGCATAGGACAACCCCAACACAACGAAGGTTTTCGCCTAGTCCAAATGTTGACAACTTTCATAGCGCCCACCACTGCCCCCCTCCCACTCAGAGTCCCAGTCCTTGTACACATAAAAAAAGAGCTCAGAAACGAAAGTGCATACATAATATAGCTTATATACATACAAGAGTGTCCTGAAAAGGGCAAATATATATACATATGTACATATATCTACGTATATTTATTGTACCATCCCACTACATTTTACATAACAACAGAGAATATGCCTCAAAATGATACCCTCATAATTAATACACTAAAAATATCTTTGGGGGGAAGTTTTATTCCTTTATTTATTCATATCGTCATATAGTAGTAGGTACATACATATAGATACATAGATATAGTATAAGGAATTACATGCATACAAAAATATTTATATGAATTGTTGGCTTCCAAGGAAATATCTAATATGGTACAATAATATAATGTTTTCTAATCTAAAGACAAAAAAAACATAATTATATAGGTGTATATATCACAAATATGTATATAATATTAAATTTTTAGCGAAAGCTATTGAATTTATTCAAAAACGTTGAAAAGGACTTTCATGCTAGAGCTGCCCAACTATCGCTATTACTATCGTACTGTACTGTACCATGATATCCCATTTATAATATATGTAAGTATATTTAGAACCATTTTTAAATTGGATTTCTTTACTGACACGATAGTCTTTTCGATAGTACTATATTGGAAGGATTGTAACAATTGTTTAAAGTTAAGTTTGTTTGTTACTTTCTTTATCTTTATGATAGTTTAGCAGCTCTGCTTTATACCCATTTAAAGGAAAATTCCGATTCTACTGACAAAACTTGCACCAAGTGATATATTATGATAGTTAACATAGATTTATATCCGAAACCGAATCGGAAACAAACGCACTTGGACATTTAGGTTTGTCTCTTAGGTTTAGCTCTAGACACAGAATGGATAATGTGGAGATATTTCAAGGCGTATGTAAGCTTCGGATAGGCCGAAGATGCGATATACTTTTACCATTCCATTTCTTTCTATTTTTATAGTTAAGGTACTTAAACAAAATAGCATTTCTTTATGTTTTTTCGTCGTAGGTTAAAATACATTTACATATACATATATACTATATCAGGTATATATATTTTTTTAAGCACGTACATTCATCGTTATTTTCTTTTGTTTTTTGCTTTCTTGTAGGGGTGCGTGTCAAGCAATTACAATAGTAACAACAACAAGGACAATTGAAGTTAAGAACCAACAACAAACACACAAGAATCCAAGTACTTAATAGACATTATTCTCTTTTTCTTTTTTGTTTTTTTGTTTTTTCTTTTCGGGATTATTATGTTACTTATGGTAGCGTGGATGAGCCCAAAATCCCAACCCAACACAGTCAACAGTCCAAAATTCCAATAAACTCTAGAACTCTTCTTTCTCCTCATCCATCAAAGACTCGTTCAAAGACTTTTAGTGTCTCGTCTCGCCGGAACGTTTTTGCTCCCGACTGCCACCTCGTTCAATATACCAATTGTTGTTGCGCTTCTGATCATGACGTTGACGAGCAGCTTCTCGTTGTTGCATCATTCGTTCGTGCCACTCGCCACTACCTCTTTCATCGTTATGTCCACGATGCTGCTGTTTTTTTCCGTAACGCTCCTTGGCCTTGTCAGCAAATTTCTTTTGATAACGCTCTTTTGAATCGTACTCGTTGCTTTTGAAACGAGTGTGCTCGTTCGAATCGTTCTCGTTGCTTTTGGAACGAGTGCGCTCCTTGGAGTGTTCGTTAGAATCATCCTCGTTACTTTTAGAACGAATGCGCTCTTTGGAGTGTTCGTTAGAAGCATCCTCGTTACTTTTAAAACGGGTGGGCTTCTTAGAGTGCTCATTAGAATCGTTCTCGTTACATTTGTAACCAGAATTCGAATGATGCGCGTTGCACTTATCATAATTCTGCTTGGCCTGATAACGTTCCTTGGACGAATCTGGCCTTTGTTTGTGATTGGGTAGATGACCCTGACGATTCTCCTTATCGCCATGTGCATGGAAAGCGGTGGGTTGTTCGCTGATTTGCTCCGACTGCTCGCCATTGTCACTGCCAGCGAGTGTGCCTAGCTTCTCGGTGATCTTTTCAAAATTCTGAAAAGTTTGAGATTGCTGCAGCACATCGTTGACCACATTACCAATCTCGTCGACAAGAGATTCGGCATGCGGTTTGTTTTCCATGCACATGCCAGCGATTTCCACAAATTTACCATCGGGACATTTATAGGGACGCTTCAGATCCTGCTTGGTTATATCCACCGGATCCACAGAGTTACCATTGCCTGGCCAGGCCTTAAATGTCTTCGGCTTGCGTCCTTGAGGCTGAGATTGATGCTGAGATTGCGATTGCGATTGTGACTGACCTTGACCACTAAGATAGTTTAATTGCTTGGACATGATATCGATTTCGGCGCGCATCAAATTATTCTGCATCTCCAAATCGACCAATCTCTGTTCCAACTCTGCACTAGGTTTATCTCCGCCCAACACTTGCCATTCAGGATTTTTCAAGCGTCCAATGAAGGCCAAAATGGCCAAAGTAGCGCCCACATAGAAGACGGCCGTCAAACCATTTTGAACCAAGGTCGGTAGTCGATAGCCCACAATGGAGGGTTGTTGTTCACTCAACTGGATGTTTGGGCGTATTACCGATGAGGATTTCTCCTGTCCATCTGAGCCGTCCTCCAGTTGCTCCATTTCGTTGCGTCGTCGTGGTCGCAACTGTTGAACTCCATGTAAATTCAATGGTGTTGTTGGCAGTTCCTGATGCAGCTCAAAATTGGCATTCAAATCGTTGAGAAGACCACGAAACATGGGATTTGGTGTCAATCGTCCTGTGCTCTCACAGTCGCTAATGATGGAGATGCCATCCGAAAAATCCTCCGCCTGGGGATCAGGATCTTCAACGGGCTTGCAGCTGCATTGAAAGAAAGAGAATTAGTGTTTGAGTAAGGAATTATTTCTATGGTTTCACTAGATTTTATGGTATTTCCCAGAAAGGCTTAATGCATTAAAGAAGGCGTCGAAAAACCCTTAAAAGTAGCTATATTTTCTTTATAATGTATGCAGATTATTCTTATACCTATCCTTATGACCTTTGCTGCAGGTCAGGCTCATTTCTGCAGGTAGTACATATGAAGGAATCGAGTGGATCGGACTAATATTTCATATGGCTGTCATAGGAAACATCAGTATATATCAGTAAACTGTTGTCTGTTTAGATATCTCAGCCAAACCTACAAGTTTTGCATTAGGTTCTGATCAAATTTAGTTAAAATTGGACAACTATATTATATAGCTGTCATAGAAACGATTGATTGCAAATTAACGAGATATATCTACCAAAATCACAGAGTTTGTATCTAATATATAGTATACAGGCTAAAGATACATTTTTCTACTTCTTTTAACTCACTATTCTTTTGCAGGCTCGTTGCTGGACTCCTGTTCCTCGGAAGCTTTTGTTTCTATGGAAGACTCTTCGCTGCCGCTGGTGCTGTCAAGGATCTCGATGCGATCAGCTGGTAAAATGGTCCATGATGATGATGTTGCTGATGTTGTGAACTTCTTAAGTGCTTCTTCATTTAATTCCTGCTTCGGTGTGTTGCTGCTGCTGCTGTTGTTGCTGTTGCTGCTGTTGCTCTGCTCGTCCATGTTGTGTATCTATGTGTGTGCGGTTATTATGTGTGTGTGTGTCTCAGTCTGGGCTGGCGACCTCTTTGTCTGCAAGCAAAACGAAAGAAATGCATATAAGTTGATGTCTTTATTTTCGCAGCGACCTTCGGCTTGAAATACGCGTAAATACGGACAGTGTGACATGTAATTATTTTGACAAGAATGGAAAATGCATGTACTTTATGTTGTCGGGAAATTCCGTTTCTTTCTCTTTACTTAATTTATCACAGGTACTTATGGTTTCTTTTTCTTTGTCAAAACGTTTACTTGATACACTGTCCGCTCTTCACCTCTCTCTTTCTCTATATCTCTCTCTCTTTTTACGATGCACTCAGCTGTGCTCACAGATACACACACACATACACACTTATGCCTACGCTTTATCGTTGTCCCGGGAGTCGAACTGCAGTTTTGCATACAAAATACATACATACTCACACACACACACATGTTATCTTTTGTGAAAAGACCTAATTTATTACATATTTCATCACATTTAGTTGATATTACTTGGCTTGTCATATTATTAGATACAAAAATATGTATATATGACGCAAATTCATACATACATATCTATTTGTTTTGAACCCACACAAACACACTTACCCAGTCAGTTTAAAAACAGTGCACCAATACCATCTATGTGTGTGTAAACATTATTATACACAGATTTGTCATTTAGTCGCTTGATAAGCGGCAGACCTTGAATCTTTTAGACAATTGTTGAGCTGTTTTTGTTCTGCTTAATGATAATAACGCGTCGTTCTGCAATCGCCGAAGAAGTAAGTGAACGTCGCAATTATTAAATATTTCGTTACGATTTCTATCAAACACCCCCCCGCAAACACATCTGTTCACAACGCAAGCTAAACGCGACTGACGTCGTCGGCCAATGAAAACCAAGCAATGCGGCGAAAAAGATACATTGTGTTGCTCAATTCAGCCTTTTTCTGGACAAATCTGTCTTGTTTTTAAGAGACAAAATATTTTTACACCACAAGATCTGGACTTTTTTTAGCTGTCAAATATTGCCAGCACTGACAAAAGAAAAACAGCGGCGATAGAAAAAATTAGAGAAATCCACAAAATGGGCGCTAAAAAACGCGGAATAAAAAGGGACTATTTTCTAGTGAATTTTAAAAACAAGCAAGCCAATTTTTTTCAACAGCTATTAATGGAACTTATATAATATATATTGATTTTAGTTTGTTGAAATATAATCAATTTGTTACTGAAAATTTACTAATGTATTTAAAAAGCAATTCATAGAATCTATCGATAGCGAATGAAGCACTTTCGACACAAATATGTAGCGCCAGCTGTTGCCTGAATAACGAAACACAAATACGCTACCTTGTGTCAGCTAGGTGAAGCAAAAGTGATCGCGCCAGATTTTAGTCAGTTCGCGGCGCGAAGATAACCGTAAACGGGTAAAAGTGATTTATAGTGCGGAAAAAAGTATTTATAGTGCGTAAATAAGTGTTTAAATTGCGTAAAAAGTGTGAAATCCTTTACCTTACAAGGATTTCTCCAATTTACTAATCATAATTTACTAATGTCAGCATTGTGAAGCAAAATTGATGGCACTAGATTTTAGGCAACTCGCGGAGCGAACATAACGGTAAACGGGAAAAAGTGATTTAGAGTGCGGAAAAAACTGGTTATAATGCGTAAATAAGTGTTTAAATTGCGTAAAAAGTGTGAAATCTATTACCTTACAAGAATTTCTTCAATTAATAATCCTAATTTACTAATGTATTTAAAAAGCAAATCATAGAATCTATCGATAGCAAATGAAGCACTTTCGATACAAATATGTAGCGCCAGCTGTTGCCTGAATAACGAAACACAAATACGCTACCTTGTGTCAGCTAGGTGAAGCAAAAGTGATCGCGCCAGATTTTAGTCAGTTCGCGGCGCGAAGATAACCGTAAACGGGTAAAAGTGATTTATAGTGCGGAAAAAAGTATTTATAGTGCGTAAATAAGTGTTTAAATTGCGTAAAAAGTGTGAAATCCTTTACCTTACAAGGATTTCTCCAATTTACTAATCATAATTTACTAATGTCAGCATTGTGAAGCAAAATTGATGGCACTAGATTTTAGGCAACTCGCGGAGCGAACATAACGGTAAACGGGAAAAAGTGATTTAGAGTGCGGAAAAAACTGGTAATAGTGCGTAAATAAGTGTTTAAATTGCGTAAAAAGTGTGAAATCTATTACCTTACAAGAATTTCTTCAATTAATAATCCTAATTTACTAATGTATTTAAAAAGCAAATCATAGAATCTATCGATAGCAAATGAAGCACTTTCGATACAAATATGTAGCGCCAGCTGTTGCCTGAATAACAAAACACATATACGCCACCTTTTGCCAGCATTGTGAAGCAAAAGTGATGGCGCCAGTTTTTAGTAAATTCGCGGCGCGAAAATAACGGTAAACGGGAAAAAGTGAGCTTTAGTGCGGAATAAAGTGATTTTAGTGCGTAAATTAGTCTTTAAATTGCGTAAAAATTGTGAAATCTATTACCTTACAAGGATTTCTCCATAATACGTCGTACCTCGCCCGCCTCGGAACTGCAATCCCAATCGGAAGATGTGTTGCGTACCAATTGCTGCGGGCGGCTGTTGTTGTTGGTGTGAGAGAGCCTCCTTGGGGCAGGCACAACAACAGTTGCATAGGGCTGTCCATTGGCCATAATGTAATTGTTGTGTGGCATGTGCAATCTGGGAGCTGGAACTGGATACATACGGTCAGCTGTGGCACGTCTTGGACTCTTGGGTAAACTCAATTGATTGAGACGCTGATGTTGTGGTGTCCAATAAATTTGACTTGCATGCTGTGTGGAACGATCAAGTATCAAAGGCGTGGCCCGCCCATTTTGCATATGCAGCTGTTGTTGCTGTTGATGTTGCTGTTGCAGTAGCTGTTGCTGTTGCAGCAGTTGTTGCTGTTGCAACAATTGTTGTTGTTGCTGCTGCTGCTGTTGGAATTGCTGCT
This sequence comes from Drosophila putrida, assembly GCA_037043535.1. Lineage (NCBI taxonomy): Eukaryota > Metazoa > Arthropoda > Insecta > Diptera > Drosophilidae > Drosophila > Drosophila putrida. Next base: position 1,840,295 of record JBAMBI010000016.1, read on the forward strand.
GTTGTTGAGCAAGTTCCTCCATCCGCACATATCCTTGAGGACCACGTAGAAACTGTGGCTGCATATAAAGACTGCTGTTGTTGTGGTAATCAACAAGTTTGGCCGCCTGAAGACCATCCTCCGTCTGGATGAGCACATATTCCGTGGGAAGCAACTGTTGGCTGGACAAATACTGCTCCGATTCATTGGACATAAGGCTGTTGCGTTTATTCACATGCGCATAGATGGGCGAAGCTGAATTTGGAGCGCCACCAATGGGTGCAAAGCTGGATCGGGGCAAGCTCTGAACCCTCAAAGGAACTTGCGGCCTAGCGCTCAATTGAGAAGCAGGACGCTTAGGATTCGTCTCCACCGATGCATACGAAACAGGTGAAATTTCAGCACAATTTATGTTGCCATTCCCATTGTGATGCCTCTCATAGATCGGTTGCATCTTGGAGGCAGGCAATGGTGTACGATTGATGGATTTACGACAAAATTCTTTAACTTTTTCCAGGATCTCATCACGCGTTAGGAGTCCGCCAATGCGACGTGCCGGATTTGATTCCTTCCGTCTCAATATAACCGGAGTTTCATTCTCACTCTCGTAACCACGACGTGGAGTTAACTGCTGATGACTATTGGGCGTGATGAGCTCATCCAGCACACTCTGACAGCGAGGAGGCGGCTGTTGTTGTTGTTGCTGTTGTGCCACCATTTGAGGCAACACTTGTGGCTTGGCTATTGGTTTGCCATCAAGTATCATCACCTGACGATTGCGTCCACTTATGCCGGAGAATGTATTGCGCTGCAAGGATCCCCTCACAAAGTATGGGTTGATCAATTGATGCGGCTGCAAATGTTCATAGATGTTCTCCTCACTCTGTCGGACCTGCCCCTGTCCTGTCTGTTGCACCTGTTGCTGTTGCTGCAACACCTTGTTGTAAAGCTGTCTATCGGTCACTTCTTTAATGGCCCTTAAATGCTCCCATTCATGCTGTTGCTGCTTGCCACCATTTGTCATCAACTGTGGCTGCTGTGACTGCTGTGCCTGCTGTGGCTGCTGTGACTCCATTTCCAGCCTTTTTCTCACTGGCGTTGATGTGGCAATGGGATTATTTATACGCTCATCGCTTGTCATCCCCGAGGAAGCCAGCGATCGTCTTTGTCCAACGCTCTCCAAGCGACTCGGCTGTCGTTGACTGTTCAACTTGATTTGATTGCGATCCATGGACGCTGAGCGTTGGAAACGATTCAATTGACCCTCGGGTGATACACGTCGTGGTATAAGACTTTGACGTTCAATGCTGCGTGAAAATGGCGCATTTTCCGTGTTGTTTTCCACCGGAGAGACAGCACTTTGCTGTCCATTGAGAGATCTTCCATTAACACGGTGAGTTCCATTTACTTCCCCATTTGAGGGTCTTCCATTTGTCTGATTTTCAAGTAATATACGTCGCATTTCCGACGGTGTACTGTACTTCCTATGCTCATCTCCATCGCCATAGACGGTCCGTGGCATGGGGACTCCACCCACCTTTGGCGTTGTCTTGCGTTTGGGGGCAAACAAACTGTTTGACAGACGTTGCAACACGGAGAGTTTCTTGGTGTTGCTTTTACGTAAAGCTGCCAAAGATTCGGCAACTTGTTGACGACGTTCCTCGGCTGTTTGATAGCCACTCGAACGTGTCGGTGTGGGCGTTGACTTTGGTGTGGGTGTGGTCATTGGAGTCAGTGTCGAAGTGGGACTATTTATGTCTCTTTTGGGCATCAAAGTTAGTCCTTTGCGTTCCAAATACGCCTGAAACTCCTCGGAGCTGATGGTGTTTGTAAATGTGCCCATTGGTTGACCCTCTGGAGAGTTTAGAGACATTACTTGAAGTTCCTCAGAATTTGGTTGATTTAATTCGTCACTGGATTCACTTTTAGTTAAGGGTCCATCAATTTCATCTAAATCATCGTCGGAGCTAATTTGCAATTTTTTCACCCGTTCATCGAACTTTTTGGCATTTTTGGTCACCTCGGCGGGATTGAAATAGTCGCCGTTGGAGTCGGCGGTGGTGCCAGTTCTGATCTTCAGATTGGCCAATTCCGGATAATTTGGTTTCGAGCACTTTTTAAATGTTAATGTCTTGGGTTTGTTGTTAGCCTCTTGATTTTTCACAAGCTTCGTTTTCGTTCCTTCCCTCGTCGATTGCGAGTTTAATGTTGCAAGTTGTTTTCTCTTCGGTTTGTTGTTGCTGTTGGCAATGTCACGTAATTCCTCAAATTTGAGGCGAGCAAGCACCGTGGGATCGTATACAAAATAGGGATCTGGATTTTTAATATATGTCTTTACATATTTCGATTGTTTAAGTACTTCTTCAGTGGTTATATACTCATCAGCACCTAATTGCACTTTACTGGCATTCTTCTTACGCGTATTTGCCTCGTTCTTCTGTTGTTCCCGCTCTTTATCCTTAAGCTTTTCTTCCTTTTCACGTTCTTTCTCCTTTTCGCGTTCACGTTCGCGCAACTGTTGGGTAACTGTTTTACGTACACTCAATGTGGAACGTTTTGTGGGCACCGGTGGTGGTGTCTTCTTCTCTTTGCCACCACCTACATGTCCATTCTTGAAGGGATTCTGTTGATCAACGATCGGTTCTCCTGTCGTAAACTTTCGTATCTTTTCATCATTTGGATTGAATGTAACACACTTTTTTGTCTTAACTACTTCCTTGTCTGGGGAAAGAATCTTTTCTTTGGGTTCACTTGGATTCTCCTCCGGCTGCGTTTCTTCGAAAGCCTCTACAATCTTCAAAGTTTCGTCGTCAATGTAATCGGTAATTACTTGACTTTTGGCAATAATTTCCTCGTTGACCTCGTTGGCTTCGTTTAGAGTGCCAATTGTTTGGTTGTTGTTCCGTTGTTGTTGTTGTTGTTCGATGTTAATGTCAATCGTCTCAGACATGTTTTTCTAAAGCTCAGCTTGGCAACGGCAACGGGACTGGGGGACAGGACGGGGAGTACAAAGGGATTTGGAGTGGAAGAAAACTGGTAATCACTTTCGTATATCCGCCCACCATTGAGATTTCTTCACTTTCAATCACACAAAGAAATCTAAATAAGAAAGAAGTGAATTCATTTAAAAAAAGATAAAAGATATTTTTTTTTTATTTCTTTTTACCTACTTTGGAGTTATTTCTTTACGCGTTTAGCGCTCGCTTTTCCCATAAATACAAATTTTGGCAATCGATCTGCAATGATAAAGAAAATTCAACATTTTCATTCACATTTTCCATTACACACATGTCTATATAGTAGTACATATAGATTCTTGCTAAGTATTTTGACCAGGTCAACAATGTGTGTTCATGCGAAGAATTTCCCAATTGCGGGTAATTTTCTTGTTTCGCAATCAATTTTGGCAGGCCTTTTGAGCCATTTGACCTCAAAATAAATATTGGGCTGCTACAGCTGGCTGGGTTTTTTGCACACACACATACTCGCTCTGAAATACCCTGTAGTCATAAAATTTGATTAGAAATGTGACAAATCTATTGATAGTACTATCATTATTTAAATTAAAATAAGTATTTCTAAAAGATAACACTTCGATACTAGCCATAATTAATGAACTTTATATCCTCTTTATATATTAAATATTTAGGTAAGATTCCTCACCTTACAGTGTACTTTATAAGTTAAGGAAAAGTCTATTTATAATCGGAGTTTAAAAATAATTTTAGCTACATTCTGAAAAACTAAGTGCGATTTGAATCTTTACAGGATATCTAAATAATTTATAATTTAACAACTTTATTTACAACTGAATTCTTACCGATAACATTTCGATTATAGCTTTATTTACTACTTTTTTTATCAGCTTTTTATTCTGAGAATCTCATTTTAAGTAAAAATTCTCCCTTTTACCGATTGTATTTGCTTTATGATTAAGTTAAAGTTGAATTTCCAGCGAACTTCTTAAGTTAACTTATATGTTTTTGAAAGAGTTGCTGACTTTTATTTACATATTTTAAGTATTTCAGCAGGATTTCTCATATAGATATAGATATTTTGATATCTGTTAAATGTTTTACTTTGTATGTTTTATATTCTTAATATTTCAGCAAGATTTTCCACTTAGAGGATAGATACTCTCCTTATTTTATTTTAAAAAGGGATACTTTCTGTTATAAGTTTTGCTTTCTATGTCTGCTTTACATTCTTAAAACTTGTTACAGGGTATCTAGCAAGGCATGCTTTGAAATCAAATATAGAAATTTAAAAAGTTTGCAAAATAAAATGTGAACTTTTGCAATATTTGTTGGTGCAGTAGGACAGTGCTAAGAAATTGATGATCGTTTGTTCCGGCTGTGTCATACACACAACACACACAGCACACACAACACACACACTTAAGTAGTTACATGAGTGTGTGTGTTTGTCTATGGTTACGAAATGTGTTGAATGTGTGTTATTTGGGTCATTTGATAGCTAATCTTTCGCCTCTACCTTTTGTGCGGTAATGAAATGCGCATATGGTTTGCAGAATATCATATCTATCTATCTAACTATCTGCATATATGTACATATGTATCTATAGCTGTCGTTGTCGCTGTCGCTGTCGTTGCATGTTTGTATCTTTGAGTTGAGTTACAAAGTTGAAATCAATATGTTTCACCCATATTTAGCTGCATTTGGTCAGAGAGACAAACGCGTACTTGAGGTTCCCCAATGTGTGTCACATTCGACAGATTGCCTTCTACCTCCCTTCCTCCACCACTCAAGGGGAGGTGAGGGATATGTCAGCAAGGTGGTGCTGTATTTTGCGGTGGTGCTACCGCTGGTGGTGGCGATGTCGTTAATGTATTATTTTTGCAGCTGTTAACCGGTTAACAACATTTCTAAATGCTTTGCCATCCAATTTGCATGCATATGCATCTGACCGACTTTTGTATTTCATTTTTTCTATATAGTATTTGGTTTTTTTCCCCTCTTTCTGTTTCTAAGTGGCGAGTATCTAGTGCACCTTGATACGACTAGCTGCGCATTTAGTGTATGCCTCATGAAATCACCATTCGATTGCAAATGAAAGGCTCAACAATTGTGCATAAACATGCACATTGTAGGCACCACGTGCTAATCTCATGCTAAACCACAACTACAGTAGAACTTTGCTAAAGCAAATATGCTCTACTAAAATTCGATTTATTTTAGCTACTTTAGAGCACTTATTTGTCAGAAATACTATCGTTTAAATGTAAAATCGGAATCTTTCTATGGAAGGTTTACCCCTATACATAAGTTCCCAATCTTATAGTTTGGAACAACATTTCAAATTTATTTTCAGTTATCTTAAGCATATTAAAACTCATTTTATGTTGGAAGTGTTGTAGATACAACCTACAACTTTAGTTTTCTTACAGTAAATACTATCGGCAATACTATCGGTATAAATTAAGCGTTAGTCTTGAACAATTCTAAATAAATCAGTATATGTTAAACAAATAATATTTTAATACAGTCTGTGTTGAAAAGGTTAAACATACAATTAAAACTTTTATACCTTCAGTATTGCTGTAGTAAATACTATCGGCTATACTATCGTTAGTAAATATGTAATCAAATAAATATTTAAAGTGTTCATCAGCATTGTAAATGTTGTAGATACAACCTTTCACAAATACTGCTACTCATACTAACAATTTCATTGTAGTTTTTACTATCGGCAATACTATCGTTAAAGAAAATATGATTTAGCATGTATTATAGATATTGTGAAACATTTCACGTACAATATTTATTTGAAAAAGTCGTTTTAAATTGTAAATGTTGCAAATACAAAGCGAAACTTGACTTTATAATAATTTCTAGTATTTTAGAGGGTACTTTTATCTATAGTTTTGTAATTTAGTAGAATAGAACTACCTAAAACAGACAGGTGTTTTCAATGTTTGCCCTTAAACGTGCTTTGACGAGCAAATACAACATTCAACTAATGAAAGTCGTGTGGAAACCTTGTGAAATCACATAAAACTGCCACCCTCGAGTTAATTTTTTCGCTTTATTCGTAGAAATGGTACAACTATTAGCGGGGGTCATAAAATACACCACCCCTAACCACCATAAATGCAATCCACCCCCGGCTTTCACTCGCATAACATCCCCCAAACAACATCGCATATATTTTCTATATATGTATATATCTGAAAATAACCTCACAAGCGTAACAAAAACAATTTTGTGGATTAGAAATGCATTGGGAAATGTTCTCTGAGTTTTGCTGTTTGCACTTTCTAACCCGATAGGCAATATGGGAAAAATTTCTATAAATTTTCTACATCTGTAGATGTACAATCAATATATGTAGTATGTGTCTGGTTGAGGGAGAAATTGCGCACTTTAATAACAGAATTCTCGAATAAAGAACTTATTGTTTGAGTGGAGAACAAGAAACTGAACAAGCATGTTATCATTTAACAATTTAAACGTGAATTCCAAGCAATTATTTTATAGATTATTACTGAAATTGCATTCTCATCAGAACGTATTAAAAAATAAAGAAAGGGGAATGTAGAAAGATATCCAAGTCTACATATTTTAATTCCTTTTCAAATCTCTAGAAACTTGCTTTGAAATTATAGTTTAGAAATTCTAGTTAGCTTAGATCTAAGGATTTTCAACTTTCAACTGAATCCTAAAAGAGTTTTTATAACCAGAATACTTGTAAGAATACTTTTAATTCAAATTTAGTTAAGTTTATTTCCTTTGAAATCTCTAGCAATTTGCTTTGAAATTATGGAAATAATACTTGAATCAGATCTAAGTAATTTAAACTTTCAGCTAATTCCCAAATGATTAGTAAAAATATATTTCCAGTTAAGCTTTTCTTTCATGAACTACATCGCCTAATTTCCTTTACCGTTTTCCACAAAAATATCTTCCGGAAATATCTAAATTGTATAGTGATTATCCTCACTTTTGTTGCACGTATTTCCCGTTCTCATTCAACGATCAATAGCTTACATACTTAATGATATCATTTCCTACACACACACACAGAAAAAAACTGCGTAATTTCAGAAATATTTGAAACAAGCAAGAAAAGAATCAAATTGCTTTCGATTATTTTCGAATTGAAACAGTAGAAATTCATTTGGAGCTGCTTTAGACACAATTGATTGAGTCTTTTGCAATAATTATGAAAATATAAATCAGATTTCATTCTATTTCCCCCGTTTGGTTTTAAGTTTTTTCGGAAGCTTTACTGCATATTCATTTTGAATTGAAATGATTTAATGTATTCTTTTTTATTGGAGATTATCTTTTAATGTTTTTTGGTTTTTTTTTGGCGCAGAAGACGGCGCCAGAAAGGCCAATGGCTTGGCTGCCTAAAGATTTATGCGACATCTTTGCAGATAAGATACACACGCACACATATGTAAAAGATACATGTATCTTTTAGTCGTAATGCAGTCACGTTCAGTTTCAGGACAATGGCCCTGCCAAAAAAAAAGAAAGAAAAGTAGAGACTAAAAGATGACGATGCAAGAGATAAGTTTGTGAAGCAATTTTCAGAGCAGACACAATTTATCGATTGCTCGGATAAATGTATATATTTACTAGAGAAGTGTGTGTGTGTGTGAATTTGTATCTTTTGTGAATGTTTCTAACGCTAATTGTTGTCTATGTTTACGATTAGTCTGTAAACGGCCAACAACTCCAGCTGCTTTAAATTGTGAAATCATTCAAATTTTTGGAGTAGCTTCTCAGCTCTTTTTTTCCTTTATTTTTTATACCTCGACTCTTGTAATGTACGATCCACGAATGTAAACAATTTAATTGGGGGCGGGGGTGGGGGAGGAGGGCGAAACAAGGGAATGTGTAAAAACAACAAAACACGCGCCAAAAGCAGCCCAACTGATGACTGACATTGACGATAAATGAACAATCGACCTCAATAAAAGGCAAACACATGCCCCAAAGAAAAAAAAACCGTACAATACACACATATTTCTCTCTCTCTATATGTATGTATATACTATATAGTATATACCCTGTATATATCAATGATAACTTCGCATAGCCTCGCGTGGGACATTAAAGCCCAAACCTAGGCATAATGCCAGCCATTTGTAGCTCCCGATCAATAATTATGTGTGCGCAAATCCCGTTTCGGTCAAGCGATGATGCAGTTCTCATTGCCTGGAGTAGTCGTTAACGAGATACCCTGCAGTTAAGCGACCGAATATGGGCATGAGATACATTTGTGTCAAGAGCACTCAAATACGAGAGATGAGCTACTTTTGGCTGCCAAGTGTTTGCATATAATATTTGAAGCTGCTCTTCAGCGTAGACGAATACAAAATACCCTATAGCTCTTAAAAATGTAACAAATTAAAGATGATTCCTAGATTATTCTAGACTTACTGCAGATATGAATGACTGAAGATAGTTAGAGTACAAATCTACAATTAGAATCGAATATCAAGTTGTAGGGAAAACAAGAATATCTAATAGCTTTCTGGTACAATTTACTACCTCTCCGATTTTTGAATAAAGTCTAAAAAACTATATTCGACTTAAAGATACTCTAAAGCACTAATTGCTAAGAGAACTTTTCAGTATTTTTTCTTCTCAATAACAGTTTTTAGAATGTGCAATGCTTTTTAAGAATATAGCTAAAGTATTTGAATAGAATATGATCCCTCTGATCAAATAAAAGATAGTGTACAGAATCCTTTAATCTATAATAGTTCCTTAAAAACTGTCTTGGTCCTTTCCACACATAAATATTTACCATAAACAGGTTATACTTTGATTTTAGCTAATTAAACCTTTCTCTGAATATCTTAAATAGACTCTCCATTGTCAATATACCCACTTGTAGGCACTTTATTTGAAAACTGTTCGTTTACAGGGTATAATTAGTTGTGTATCTACAATCTAATGGCAAGATCGCAAGTCTTCTTTTGCAGCTTTTTTTGCTTTTCGAGAAATTGCTCAAGTGAACTTCAAGTCGAGCGTCGTCGCATTTTCAAGTAGAAAACTGGTTTTCTTCAAACTCTACCTCAAGCTCTTCTTCCCCGAAATCCGAGGGAGCGAGAGAGGAGGATAGAAAGAGTGACAGAGAGAGAGAAAGAATAAACTGAACGTGTTGTTTGCCGGGGGATTTACGATAGGCGAAAAGGCAAGGCCAGAGTTTTACTTAAAGGCAAAAATTAAGCGAAAAAGCAATTTAAGGAAATACAAAAACACTTGGCTTAATAAGACTACGTATCTCTCTCTCTCTCCCCTCTCTCCCCTCTCTCCCCTCTCTCCCCTCTCTCTCTCTCTCTCGGTTGTGATTAAAAAACCGGCATCGAATTCGTATTCAAATTGAAATTGAAATTGGAATTCAAATTGAAGTTGGCCAACAAATACAAAATTTAACAATAAAAAACGAGGGGTAATATAAGAAACTGAACACTTATTGTCTAACAATGTGCGTGTGGAGCACGCACTTCTCGTGCTGAGATACAAATCTATCTATGTATCTGCAAGTACGTAGTACGCACGCACTACAAATTGCGCAATTGTATCTGTATCTCTGCCACAGCTCGAACTCAAACTGTAGCTCTGTAAGTATCTGCGTCCTCTGTGTTTTGACTTTTTGGTTATTTTTTTCTTTTTCTTTATTTGATCTCTCTTGGTTCACGTAGTCCAAGTAATCATTACTAAGAGCGCCCAGCCAGCTCAAGTGTTTGGTTTTCAGATTTTTCTTTTTGTTATTTACGAGCATGCGTACGATATGTTATTCTTCATGATCATCCTCATCATCATCATTATCATCATCATCAGGCTCTTCATTGTCATTGTTTGTTTCTGGTGCTGCTGCTGCTTCTTCAACCTCCTCTTGTTTTTAATGATATGCACATGTCTTGGCAATCTGTGCAATCGGTTTCGAATTGTATCTTTAATTGCTTTAAAGCCCATCCGTCATCTATGCGATCTTGCAAACTCGTAAGCTACTTCTAATCAAAACTCAACTCTAATTAAATTCATCAAGTACTTGGTAGTTTATTTGTTTTATCTGTCTCTTTTATGGTTTCACAAACTTTCAACTCTATTCTAATCAAAATTCCAGTCGAGTTCTAAGTAGTTTCTATTATTTATTTTATCTGTCTCTTTAATAGTTTTGGTCAACTCTTATTCAATTATTCAAGTGCCAAATAGTTTCTTCTTTAGAGTCTCTGAACTTCAGTACTTAAGTTTTCTACGCATTTTTTTTTGATAATCTTTAGGCACTCGAGATCACTGAAAAGATTCTACTTTTGACTGTATAGTCAATTGTTTGTATTGTTGTATTGTCAAACGTTTCAAGGTCAATACTTTAAAAATTGCGACCTAACAATCTTCTAACTTACTGCTAATAAAAACTCAACTCGCAAAAGATTCTTTTATTTGTCCCTTTATCTGTGACATTCACTCAATTTTATTGTATTTTTAATTGCTTCAAAGTCTATAAATCATCACAGCGATCTTACAATCCTATTTCTAATTAAAGCTTAACTCAAATTGAGTTCTACAAATATAGAGTAGAGAGTACCGACTAGCTTCTTTTTATTTTATTCAATTAAATGAGTAGCTCTTGAAAATCTATATTTTTTAATGCTTAAAGAAATATATTTTTTATTATTATTAATAAATATAAATTAAATAATTCTTGTTTATACTCAATGACCTTTAACTATTTTTAAGCAATTTCTAATTCAATCTCAGCTCTAATTGAATTCTAATTTTATTTCTGTGAAAAACAAAAGTTTTGACAATCTGTGGATTTAATTAATTGTATCTTAAGTTGTTTTAAATAATATTATTTATATTTAATTACAGTAACACTATAATAATCAATCTTTTACAAATAATCTTAGCTATTTTTTAATACCAAAAAATATCTAGTACTGGGTTATAACTTCTAAGTACAATCTAATCCATCTAAAATATTTTTCCTATGAAAAACAAAAGTCTTGACATTATGTGAATTCAATCAATTGTATCTTTAATTGCTTTTAATCCATTAAATTATCAGTTTGACCTTCTAAACTATTCAAATACTCTCCAAATTCTAATAAAATGCAATTCTCCAAGTATCGAGTACCACATATTGAGTAGTTAATACTGAGTACTCTCCATTCTGAGCCTCTTACATTGATTAATTATTAAAAGATGACGCTGCCTTTGGTTGTTACAATGTTTGCCCCCGCATATTTGACCCATAAAAGCGTTTTAGTTTTTATTTTCTTCGTCACATACAGTGAAGACTCGCCAGACAGTCGTAATATGAACACGTAACTTGCAAAAGAAATGCTAGTTATGAATGAAAATTATGTACATTATTGTTTAGGTAATTCGAGTTGTTGTTCAACGAGTCTTTTTCAATGCATTCAAGAATGCAATTCGAAATTGTGAATTGAATTTCATAAACGAATGTATGTGGAATGCATAGATACATGGTTGGGTAGGTGGAGAAATACCTTTAAAAATATTTGACTGACCTTAAAAGTCAGTTTTCTACATAGACAATCCACAAGCAATTGCATTCAATTTAAAACAATTTCAATCAGAGATGATTCTTTAAATTGACTCGACCAATTTTCGTAGTCTAGTCTATTTTTATTACCTATTATTGCAATGGCAAATCTATTTTATACGCTCTTTATCCGAAACATTTAACGAATGTACAAATTCGAGAGTTTGAAGCAGGAATTTTAACGATTTCAAACTGTAGAGTGTAGAAAATTTTAATTATTTAAGCTTAAGTAAGGCATAAATTGGCACTTGATGTCTGCAGTCCATAGTGTTGAGATCTAAATGTACTCTATGTATTCACCTTTGTAATAGTTTAAATAATTGTTGACTGCTTTTTCACACATTGATAATAATTAAGCCTTTGTAGACTTAAGACTGTCTGCAAATGATAAGAGGTCAAATTCTATGTAGTTTGCAGACTTATCTATAAAATTAAAAATAAAACGAATTTCTATGTGCTTAAAATCTCTACATAGAGTGTAGACTGCTTTAGGATATAATAATAATGATAAACTTAAAGAGAGTGTAGACTTTTCTATCACAAAATGATACGAAGTTAAGAATTGAACTTAAGATTAGTATTTAGACTTTGTATAATTTACACTTCTTAAACGATTATAATATTCCAAAACTCTTTTCAGACTGTAGAGTTTTTCTCTCCAAGACGAAAAAAACCTGTAGAATTTAGATAAATAGACTGTAGATATATTTCTTTTATTCCTAATTACTAATACTTAATTTTCATCTTACTTGAGTTACTAAACTCTTCTTAGACTGTAGAGTTTTTCTCTCCAATATGAGAATAAACATTTAGAATTGAGGTAACTAGACTGTAGATTTCTTTCCTCTTTCATTCATAACAAAAGAACTTAATTTCAAGCTTTTCAACTTGAGTTACTATTTACAATTAGAAGCTTTGAATCGCTTAAAGTACATTAAAGCTTTTCTCACGCTCATTGGGCTCTACTAACAAGCGTATTATAAGTAATTTGTGTAAAGAAAGTCTTTTGTTGAGCCCCAGAAATTGTAAGTCAATGAAAGTTTGGCTTTATTTTCTGGATATATAGTAGTATTGTTGATATCAAGCACTTGGTCGCATACTAAGTACTAAGTATAGTAAACACTCGTAAAAACGTTTTTATTGCCTCTAATTGTGACTTTGAGCATTTCGTGACAATGTCAGCGGCACATTTAATGCCAAAGACGTCTCAATGATGATGATGATGAGTGTGCTAATGATGATACTGATGATGAAGACTGCAATGATGATGATGTTGTGATGATGATGATGTGATAGTGCGGAGTATTGATTGATTTAACTGTCACACCATAAATGGAGCTTACGTTTCGTTAGTTTTGATAACTGAACATTAAACTTGGTCACGTCATCGTGCACACACTGAATGTGTGTGTGTGTGCCACTTGTCTATGAAAATTACTTTATGTGGTAGTATCTTCGCATGACGTCACTTCCCAATTAACTAACTTGGCCAAGACTCGTTGTTGCTGTTGCTGTTGTTGGGAATGCAAACGCAGTCAAACTTTTTAAGATTGTGCAATGAAAAAGCTGATAAGTTAAAAAAAATACTTATGTATGTGGAGTGTGTGTGTGCTTCTGTCTATCAAATTTCACTTACTGTGCGGTCGCCAGCTTTGAAAACTATTGCAATCAACAGGTGAACTACTAACCCAGCTTTTTACACTCAGCACTCGAAGGCTAGAGGAGTTTTATAACTTTGTGGAGCTAAATAAAGCTAATTGAAATGACCCTACACAGAGAAAAAACATTCTGAATTACAAGTTTTAAATAACTTATTCCTAATAAATGAAAATCTATGTAAATGAAGAGCCTTGATATGAACTCTAATCCGGAACTGTCCTACCAATTTTAACACAAACACTTAATTAAAACAGCAGCTATAGTATAAAATCTATACTATAGATAGTCCCTTTCCTAGAGGCATAAGTTTTTCTTATATTTTTGCATTTTAATTGATCGTTTTTTAGCTTTAACTTCCATTACTTTTAACTTATATTTACCAAATAAGTCATAAACTTACAAGCGGAGTATATTAAATACATAAAAAGTCTGTTTTGGTTTTTTTTTATACAAGCAACTCTTGTTTGATATATTATTTTAGCATTTTCAAAGAGTATAGATAGGCAGAAAAATTACATATTTTTTGTAGTAAAAAGTGAATATTATTTTAGACACAATTTTACAAAAGAAGAAGCAACGCGCTTAAAAGAATTCAAGTTTTCAATAGAACAGAAAAACAGTGAAAATTTCCTTAGCAGACTCCTCTTATAGACAGATACTCCTCTTGGGCGGACTCTTTCTCCTTGACGATGGTTTTGTTAAAGTTTTCAGATCAATTTAGCCTTCATTGAGAGGACAAAAGTTGCCTGATGATCAAGAGAGTTTTCATTGAAATACCCACTTAAAGTGGTATAAGATTTGATTTAACCTTATCAAATCAAATCCTTATCAAAAACTATGCCTACTAAGTATCTTACTGTTTAGTAAACTCATTGGCAACATTCCTGCTAATTATAATAGGTTTAATATAAATTGTATATCATATATTATACTGTAGAGTTTACATATAAGGGTGCACCCTGTATTACGTACTGACTGATTGAGGTTTTAAATGAGTGTATGTGTGTGTGTGTATCTGTGTGTAGTGTACTGTCTATGACATGCCGGCTCAAATGATTAAACACTGCTGATTACAGCAGCCGCCCATACATAAGCAGCAATTACACACAAGTACACTCACACACATACACACACACAAACAAACACACACAAACAAACACACACAGATACTCACACACACACACTGTCGAACAAAAGCCATGCCGTGTTACTATTTGATTTTGTAGTAATTTTTGTTGTTGTTTTCCAACTTATGCAAGATTTCAGAAGTAACAAAAACCTGAACAATGGACGAATACAACAAAAAAGAGCAACAACAAAAAAAATACAAAATAATAAAAAACAAAGATACAAAAAATACAAAAAAATAAATGCTGTGTGTGTGACTTTTCCCGGCATTTTAGCTTTTTAGTCATAATTATGGTCTGTACACAAAAAAAAATATACATTAAAAAAAGTGAGTACAGTAAATGTGCTTATGTGAGAATGTGGTGAGAAGCATATAGTGAAATATAATGTGATATTTTCAAGAGTTTTGTCAAAGAGAGCTCCTCTATGCTGAAGGTCTGCTAATGCTCATATATCATAATTATATACTTCAGATTACAGACAGAACACACACAAAATAAACAGATTCACCTTGACAGTGTGATAACGATAACGCAACGTAACAATAACGATAACGATAACAAATATACAGTAAAAAAAAGACACACACTCTTAGTACAGCTGTGTTCAGAGCAAAGCTCGCTTTACTTCAAGTTTGCCAAAAAAAAAAGCAGACGTTTCGAAAGAAGGCAAAGAGGTGTAAGAGGTAAATGGAGAAGAAGAGAAAGAAGCCAGACAGACAGACAGACAGACAGACAGACGGACGGACGGACAGACAGCTGGACAGAGAGACCGTTCAACGGCGCACCCCTTTCATAAATGCGAATCAAGTTGCCGAGAATCCTTAAGACCTTAAACCGGTATCTTGAGGCACGGCCATCGGATATGGCACACGCAGAAAGCTCTGAGTAATGCATGTAGCATGCAACCAAGTAAATAACTTACCTACACATGCCTACATACTGTTGGGTTTGCCTAAGGTGGATTATTACACAGAAAATCAATTTAATATATAGTTAAATTACTACAGAAACCTTATATACTAGTATAAGAGTATATAGAGTATAACTACGGTATCTTTAAATAGCAAAGCCTTACTTTTTCTTAAGTTTACCATAGGGAATTTTAACTGTATGCGTGTGGAAATCAGTTAAAATTAGTATAACACCAGCATTACTTGAAGTTCACATACAATATTTGAAATTCAACAAACAGTAATCACTTCAATCTATTTCTACTTTATTTCAATTCAATTCATTTTTCTCCTAATTCAATAAATATTGACCTTTTTTAGACTAAGAAGTGCGGCAATCTTTTACTATATTTATGTATATAACATATGTATGAACTAGACCCATTTTTTCAATATCCATATAACTTGTATCGGACAGATAATCTTAATCCTATTCTCAAAATCTTAAAACAGGTTAACAATTAGAAATATTGGAGTTTGTCTAAACTTTTTCTGAACAAGTATAAAGCAAATGTATAAAGCTTAAGTTTAAAAATTTAGCTATTTAAATAATAAATATAAACAATTAGCAAGATCGTCGAAAACCCACAAGTTACATTTTTGTTTATATGTCATATATCCTGTACATCTTCTCTCGAGACTTAAAATTGCAAAAGCAAATAACAAAATTTTGATATTTGTTTACTTGATTTATCTGCTCTTGAGTTTTTAAAATTATAAAACAAATATCAATACTTTATATGTAAATTCCATTTAATTTCTCTTGAGATTTAAAAATTATAAAAGCAAATATCAATATTTGTTGTTTTTGCAATCTTTAGATTTAAAGAGGTTAGATTGTTGTTTAAAGTTTTTAGAACTAGTTTAAAATACTGGATTTGGTCTTAACTTATTTTAAAAAGTAGAAAAAAGCAAAATATTTAAATTTCTAGTTTGTTTATTTCATTAAAAAACCTTTAGAGAAGTTGGACTGTAATGAATTCATTAAATATGCAGCTGTTTCTTGTTGTTGTTGATTGCAAAAGATTAAAGCGCTTTTGCTGATAAGATAACAGCAACAGTCTATGTGTGTGTGAGTGTGTGTGTTGGAGTGTGTGGCAAATTGTTAGACTTGCAATGAGAAGAAGCAAACTGTGAAAAAAGACATTAAACAAAACGGCGGATGCTTTGGCTCGTTTGGCTTTTTCTTACTTCCCTTTTGTTGTTGCTGTTTGTTACTGTTGTTGTTTGTTCCTGTTGTTGTTGGTGTTGTTGTTGTTGCTGTTGAAGCTTTATGCCGTTGTGCACAGTTGGGTTAATATTTCGAGCAACAATAACAGCAACAACAACAGCAACAAATGTTTAATGCCTCTTTTAGCTGCTACCACCATTTTGTGGTTACAAACAGACACTCACACAGACACACTCATGTTAAGTATGTACAACGTATGTTTGTTGTGCGTTTGGCGTTTTTCGGTTGGGTTCATTCACCGGCAACAACAACAGCAACAACAACCACGACAGCGACAACAATCCAATAAGAACAACCAACTTGGTCTCGTTCAAACTCTTGCTTATAAGCACAGTCGTTGCTGCGGATGCACAACTACAACAAACACACACACACACTCGCACACACACGTGTACATGTGCTGTGTTATTAATTTTGCCGTGTCTTCTTGTCGACAATTTTTAATAACATTTTTCCATAACAACTGCACAACAACAACAATATAGATACAAATACAAAAAAAATAAAGGTACAATATTGTGTACGAATATTACCGTAACGAAAAGTACGTAGATACAGATACAGTTGCAGGCAGGCCAGTTGCAGATACAAAAAACAACACGAGAACAGCAATCAGCAACAACAACTAAACACACTAACACAATCACACACACGAGCGCGCGTAACGATTTCGATTCATGACACTCTCTTCAAACTGTCTCTTCCCGCTCTCTCTCTCTCTCTCTCTCACTCACTTAGTCAGTCCACTCTCTGTGTTTGTGATGGCAATTACCAAAACAACAACAACAGAAGGAGAAGTCACACAAAAAACAACAACAACAATCAACGACAAGCGCGCACTTTAAGCGTTTGGTACTCAAAGTCGTTACTATGAGTACTTCAGTATTAGTATTATTACTATTATTATTTTTTTTTATTTTGTTGTAGCCAAAGAAAACACAACAACAAATTCAGCGGGCAACGGAACGAAAAAAAAAACAAAAAACACGTCCGCTCACCACGAAAGTCGCATGTATTTTGAATTTCAGTTTGGTTTGCCAACTGCTCTGTTAGCTAACAGTGTGTGCATCAGTGTTGCCCATTTAGCCCTTCTCTCGCTAGAGTTAACGTTTTTTTTAACTGCCAACTTAAGTTTTTTGGAGCTTTTAAAATACTTAAAACTGATCAAATTCGTACAGCATAGAAGTTGAAATAAAAGTAATATTTAGCTATTTAAATTTAAATCTATTTGTTCCATATACTGTTCCACCTCTTTGACTCTATAATGTTTATTTTGTTAGCCCTATTTTACTCGCCTTGTTGGCATCACTGTTCTGCACTTTCGTTCAAATCTTTTTCGAAATTCGTCAAGTTTCTGTTCGATCGTTAAGTGAGTTACCCTCGTTTAGTTGAGGGACTTTGTTTTTTGTCTTGACTATGGTGTGTGTCCGTGCTAAGTGGTGTTCAAGTCATTCAACATACAAAATACTGCTGTCCATTACAAAGCCATACATAAATTTATATATATTATCTTATATTTTGTTTATTTATTGTTATTGTTATATTTATTGTCCGCTTTGTTAGGTTATCTTATTTTATTGCTATTTTGGCATCACTAGTTTGCCGTTTCGTTGAAATCTTGTTCGAAACTTAGTCAAGTTTTTGTTAGATCGTTAAGTGAGTTACTTTCGTTCATTTAAGTGAATTTAGTTGTCATGGCTATGGTGTGTGCCTATGCTATATGCAATTCTTGAAATTCTGCAACAGATGGCATAGCCAGCCGGGTTAGTGTCTTGACTAAGTAGTTAAACCGGGAAACACGACAGTTCTGTTTTTGTCTCACCTTAGAGTAAAATCTCCATTAAGACCTCAGCTGAAAAGTATGTAGCACCAAAACATTTAGAAAATTCTTAAGCAAATCCTTGCAAAGTTTCAAATATTTATTAGGCTGTTTCAGATAAGCGTGGATCCGGCGAGTGAGCAGGTTAATTCGGGACACTAGGGCTCTCAAGTTTTCCACCAAAAAATAAATTTCAAAAACCTAGCGGTGTTTTTTGGAACTTAAATATTGGTTTTGTTTTGTGAAAATTGCGAATACAACAAATCCAAACTATTGGCGGGTGGGAAACACGCAACAGAGAAGTTTAAAAATCTATTAAATATAGTTGGTGGGTGTTTTTTTTTAATATTAAAATAATTTGTTAACAATGTTGGGACTGTTGTTGGCAATTTATTTATATTCTGTACTTTATTGCTTTAAAATTCTGACGAATTTAAGAAATGTTTACTTGAGCTTCGATTGAGCTTAGAATTTGTTTTAGCTTCACAAAAGAACCGAACTAATGCTTTATGAAAATGGTATATTTTGGATAGAATCTTATTTGTTGTTAAAGGCGAAGCCAAGCCGATAAATTTGGCTAAGTTGATGTTTATCGATCTAGAAACGGGTTTTTAATCAATTTCCTGTGAATTGTCCATATTGTGCTGAAAGTCCGAAAGCAAAACTGCAACATTTAATTGAGCCCAATGAAAATTATGGACAAGCAAATTTTCCCACAGATTGCCAAAGGTTTAACGATACTTTTTCTCAATTTGGTGTGTGTGTGAGTGTGTGTGTGTTTTTTTTTTGTTTTTGATGGTAATGAGCCTTTAAGTCAAACGTAGAGCTGACAGCTACCAATGGCTTAAACGTAGCACAGAAGCTGCAACTAACCACAAATCACAATAACACCATGCCACACCATACCACACCACACCACATCATCAACAACAACAACAATAATGATAATAAGAACAACAACAGCAACAACTACATCGATATTCAGATTTCACATCGACAACGTCTTGAGCTTGTGAGTGATTTGAGAATATGGGAAGACGACGGAACGCATAATCATTATCACTCAAATTGGGGGCCCCCAATGCAATTGTCTGTGTGTGTGAGCCGACAAGACCAATTATATATCGAAAAGCCACAGACGAGACCAAACTTCTTGACTCCTGAAAAATTGATCAGCATATATGCATATGATGACGAAGAAAAAGAAGCAGAAGCTAAAGCCAGCAATGGAGTTAAACGGTCTACAACCATGAAAATGGGCAGATACCAACTTTGAAAATCCCAATTCGAGTACCGTAACTTAAGCCCATGAATTAAGAACTTAATGTGGATGCGAATGTTGTTGTTGTTGTTGTTGTTGATGTGAACAAAAGTCCACTGACCACCAAGTTTTCATCCGATGGGATTCAAATTTCGCACGGTCAAATAAGATACACATATATGTGTGTGTGTGTGTGTGTGTGTGTACTTCACTGTATGGTAATGTGGAGCTCAAAGATTGCTACTCTTCTTAACTTAGATGATAAGTGAGGTCCAAGTGAGCAATGATTAATACGTTGATCATCGATGCATCTAGGATTTACCTGACCAGCTGTTGTTGTGTCTGATCTTAAATTATAGACCATGCTCTAAATGTTTTTGTTGCTTTGACCAGAAAGTTCACTTGGTTCAACATTTGAAATTAGTTTGAAGTGAACGTTTCCAAAATAGTGGCAAGTCCTTTGCAAAGTTGTGCCAGAAAATATTTCAGTAGTTAAAGGCTAGAACAATCTGTAGAAATATCAATAAATATACATATGTATATAGGACATTTGATAATTTCCAATTCTCTCTCAAATTTACTTTAATCTCCAGGCTGTTTTTGATATATTTTTCTATCAGGCTTCTTTAAATAACAGTTCATTTCCTCTTATTAAATTCATGTCCTATTTCTGCGATCCTCCTGAGCAAATCGATAAATAGTACGATTTCTTACTTTCTAACCATAAAATGTCATTTCAATCGATCAAATCTACGAAACTAGATTGTTGCTCAGCTTGGATTGATTCGATTGTAATTTGACTGCGATTTTGAAATGTGGAATCAGTTAAATTAAAGCATTTTTCCATAATCTGTGCAATCTTAACTAATTTTTGACATATTTAAACAATTTGTAGTACCATATTTTAAATAATAAACTTAATTTGTATTGATGAATGGGAATTAAACAATAGTTACTTGTTATTTAAGTCTCTTGACTTTCTTTGGAACTAGCAAATTTACAAAAAAATAGGCAAAAGCCAAAGGAAAGGATAGGAAAAGAAAGGAAAGGAATTTAGCCTTTTATGAGACAAAATCTAGCATTTTTGAGGCCAAATCGGTTTCTATTTGACAAAGTTATGCAAGTTTGAAATCTGCTGACTTTTGGGTTCAAGGACTCAAGGAGACATAAAAGTTCTAGCCTTATAATCTACTGTCTTAAAAATATGTTAAACATATCCTGCAAATAAGATAAAGCTTTCTAGGCTCAAATTTCCCAAGGCAGGATTCAAGAAGTCATAAGTAAGTAATTCTATGTTTGATATTTGATCTTTTGATTTGAATTATTCATTCATTCATTAAAGTTTGAGTTAAAAGGGCTCAAAGTCGTTTAACTATTTGACTCCACTGCAGGCGCTCCCTCACCTTGCTGCAATATGGTGCACAGTCCGTGTGGCATGCCACAGACACTCGGCAAATCCAAACTAATTAGCATAAAATTGAAAATGCGCTCATTGCAGTTGACTTTCCAGCTCGCTCTCGGTCTCGCTCTGTGCTCTCTGCTAGTGCTGTCTCTCTCTCTTTGTCTTTTGTGAGTCAAGTGCAAGTTGCAAGTTGCATTCTGGCTGCCGCTTACTGTGGCAGCTAGGTAGGCGGTACGGTTTCGGCCAATTTAAAAGGCATGCTGCTTCTGAAGAGACGATGCCAAGCCCAAAGTCAAAGTCAGACTCCGACTTCGACTTCGACTCCGACTCAGCGTTTTTGATAGTGCAACGGCAGCTTGCAACATGCAGCTCCAGCTGCGCCTTAGCCCCTGTTGCTGCTCCTGTCCCTGCCCCTGCCCCACACTCCCTGTGGCAGCTGCGTAGCGAAGCGCTCAACATAAAACAATTACGCCTACACTTGCTTTTCTTTTTTTTTTTTGTTGTTGTTGTAGGTGCCTCAGTTGCAACTGTTGCATGGTGCATGTGGCATGGTGCAACGGCGGCGCTACATAGGCGTAAGTGTGTCGTGGTTGATCTCTGTTGATGCCGTGCACGACCTTCCATTTGGAGCGATGTTGCAAGCAAACGTTGCAAGCTCCTCCAGCTTCAAGTTGAACTGCAAAAAAAACTGAGAGCAAAAAAAAACAGAATGGAAAGAAACGGATTCCAGTCGGAAGCTGTAAAGTCGAGACTGCGACTCCACAAGCCTTCTGTGGCAAGCAGCAAGGCTATGAAACACAATATTCATTAACTTGCAGCGCATTAATGTTGAAGTTTCAACTGCTTTATGCGGCGGCTCCTGATGCTGCCACATTTGGTGGCAGCGCTAAAGGAGTTGAAGCTTGCTGTTGAGCGTGCTTTCTTGTTGTTGTTGCTGTTGCAGTTGTTGATCTGTTGTCGTTGTTGTAGCTGCAGTTGTAGTTGTTGTTGTTGTTGCGCCTTCATTTCGTTGCAAGTTCAATCTTTTCATTTGGTTTTTTTCGCTTTTTTTACTTACTTTTTTCTTGTGTATCTTTTTTTTACGACTTTTCCATGCATCTGTTTGGTTGTAATAATGCGGCTATTAAACTCTGCAATCACCAACTTGAACCAATCCATTGGTTACCTGAGAATCTCTACACTCCCTCTTTTTTCTTTTACCTTTACGATTCTCCCCACACACACACACACACACTCGCACACACAAACATTCACATACTTGTGTCATTTGATGTTGTTGCTGCTGTCAATTTGGCATTACGCAAGGTCATTTGGCTGGCAACTGTTGACGAGGACCTCACAAATGGTTAATAGAACCGACAAAACAGAAAAGATAATTGATAGGCTATGGAAAGAATGGTTGCCTCGAGAAAGGGGGAAGGAGGTGTTGTTCTTAGAGAAAGAGGGAAGCTGACATTACAACCAACTAATTCAAAGTTCATGATGCAATAGAATCTGCAGAGGTTATGTTTACTATCAGTAATGTAACAATGAGTAAGAAATACATAATCTGTGAGTTGGGTTGAGTGAAAATTTCAGCTTGATATCTTGAACCGTATGGCCTACAGCGTGATGTGTCAGTGAATCAATGAATCAGTTAAGACCAAGAAATTTATACAAATTGATAAGTGTTTCGGGGAACTATCTAGATTTGACTATAAGAAATGAAAATGCAATGCGTTCTTTAATTAAAATCTCATAACTTTTATAGCAAAAATTCCATTACAAATAATTATTTATTTTTGTATTTATTTATTTAAAAGAATGGCATTATTGAATGACATCGATGACTTCTGTCATTCTTCTTAAATATTTATATATTTTAGCATAAGGGGAAGGCAAACATTAGAAAGCGATAACTACGCTTTCAATAAAGTAAGCGAAGATCTTTGTGATAACCAAAAAAGATACAAGTTTAGTCTAGTTAGTTAGTTTAAGAACACCCCATTTAGCAAGACTTGTAAGAGAGTAGGAAGTTATAGAAAGTCCTCCCTCAGTGATCTCAGAAATTGGGAATAGGGAGAAAGCAACTTTACTGACACTGCTGGGAAGCTGATCTGCACTTATCTTGTAGCTTATTAAAGTACCAAATAAGATGAAAAAGCTGTGGGAATTAATATGGCAACTACCAGGATTGAAGGAGGGACAGAAGAAGGAGAAGCTGCAGTTGCAACTGGAGCTTGTTATTAAGTGCACTGATTGCAGGTTTCGCATCGCAATCGACTTTAGCTGCATGTAGATAAGCACACACATACACACAAACACATACAGTACTGAATATTTTAATGATATGAATTCTTAATTGAATTAAATTTCTAAAGCTTTTATTGCCAACTTAATGAAGTTGAATACACATTTCCATATAATGTTTATTTGATAGATTTCTTTGAATTTGACTTTAGTTTCTATACATATTACGTTCGTTTATTATTTGGATAGTTATTTGAGACCTTGAAACATTGAAAGAATGTAATTTAATTTAAATTTTAATAAAACAAATTTATTATATCCCGAATATATAAGTACTTAAAAAATGCAACCTAATATCACGAAATTTAAATTTAGCATGGCTTCTTTTTTAGTGTGTTAAATTGTATGTATAAGAAGTCCCAATTTAACGCCTTGACACTGTTGTCGTTAACAGTGCTGTATACGTTAACAGTGCTGTAAACGTTAACAGTGAGTACATCTGTTGAGGCACTAGCGACTTTGAGACAAGGTTCGTTTTTATTTATTTGCAGATAGATTTTTGTGTATAAACTTTATTCTCTTTTTAAAATCATCTAAATTGAAGTTGTGTGCTTAAAGCTATTGTTTTTCTTTGAAGGTGTCCTAGAACAATATTAAAGTCCTTGCATTTAACTAAATATATGTACTTTGCTTAGCTAATTTTGTTTATAAAAGTAGAATAAAATGAGAAACAGAATTGCAACAATTTACAAGTCTTAAGTACTTGTAACATTGGCAAGAAATTGATGTTAAAAGAAACTAAACTATTTGTTTTATAAAAAGAACACCTCAAACACACACACACAACTTCACACTCCCACAGAGTCTGGAATATTTGGCAATAATGTTGTTATAATTTGTTAAAGTTCATTAGCTTCAGTTTGTCAACATTTGCTGTGCGCTTGTTGTGTTTGTATTTTATGTGTGTGTGTGTGTTGTATCTTAATTGAAATTTGAATGAATGAAATAGGTATGCGTTATGTGGGTTTTACTTGATGAGCGACCTCCTCACCGGTTTGTCACAATATCCACTACTGTGCCTTCTTCTCTGCCCTAAGTCACAACTAATTTTGATTGATTACATCGACTTCAGTCCCATTGTCCAATTGTCCAATTTTGGGGTGGAGTATTTTGTTGGGGGTGGAGGTGGGGTAGGGGGTCTGGGTTATGGGTTATGGTCAGTCTGTCAACCAAAAGGCCAACGCATTTCTTGACATAGTTATGGGCCAAGTATTTATACCCTGTAAACATAAAATTGGTGCAGAGGGTAGTTTAGTTTGTGCGATACGAAAGAAAATTGGTTATGTGAGTTTAATCAATAATTAAGATAGGCATAAGAAATGTTATTACGGTGTGTAAATTGTATTAATTCAGTTATCGGTTATCGATAACATGAATTTATTTACAGATATACGATTGTAAGACTTGATAGAACGTAGTTTATAAGCTATTTATAGATAATCAGTTTGGAGATATGGAATGTTGTCACTCGGTTATCGGTTATCGATTATCGATTATATAATTCATATACACTCGATTGTAGGACCTGATAGAACATAGTTTATAAGTTATAACATTTAATAGGTAATCAATTTGGAATTATGGAATGTTGACTCTGTTATCGGTTATCGATTATGTAAATTTATTAATATACATTCGATTGTAATACTTGATAGAACATAGTTTATAGGGCATAACATTATAAAGGTAACCAGTTTGTCAACTGCTGATAAATTTAAATTAAACACAGGGTATCTGTCAGTCGATCACTATATGATGAGCAATATTGTTTAACGTATTTTTCTTTGACAATAGCAGTCTAGTCAGTCAGCAGCTTGGGCTTAGCACAGCACTGACTCTAAGCCGATTATGCTGCTCAGTTTGTTTGAATCGATTTTGATTCACATTTCAGTTTTTTAGGGTTTCGCTTTTGGAGGTCGCGACAGATAATTACCACATAAAACCTTTGACACATTCTATTTTCAATCTTTTATGTCTTTTCTCTTTTTTTAAGGATGTATCTCGCTTCTTGGAGTGGCAGTTGATTACATCGTTTCGGCTTTTCACACATTTGCCGACAGACCTATGGAAAGATTTGAAATTTGGTGACTTCTGTCGAAAATTGTAATAAAAATAAAAGTCTTGTGGTGAGTATTAATGATAAAAGTTAATTTATTCATCTTAATGTAATTT
This sequence comes from Drosophila putrida, assembly GCA_037043535.1. Classification (NCBI taxonomy): domain Eukaryota; kingdom Metazoa; phylum Arthropoda; class Insecta; order Diptera; family Drosophilidae; genus Drosophila; species Drosophila putrida. Next base: position 1,865,741 of record JBAMBI010000016.1, read on the forward strand.
ATTAATTTTAATCGACCAATAATTTCCATATTCGTTGAATTTAAAAGAAAGTTATGACAGTAAAAAGTCAAGCACAGCTCGAAAAAATATTATAACTAAGAAACCATCCATATAGAGTTGTAAATATTATCACTCTAAGTAAAAGTAAGACTATCAAGATAAACAGTCTGAACAGTTGGGAATTAAACTAACTAACTAAGTAACTACTTAGTATTTTGATTAACTAACTTAACTATCAACTAATTTAATTTTATTTTTCTATATAAGAAATTGTTTAAATATTAGGAGTGATAGTCCTAGATTAGATACCTGCTATTTTATATTAATAAATTCTAGAGAAAAACTACCTAGAAACATCTTGAAGATATTTGATTTTTCCTTAGCCCTCTTCTCTTAAACTTTTGCTTACTTGTTCCACTTATCAAAACTACACTGTACCATATCATACATTTACTCAAACTAAGAGCCGTTTTTGAAATGTCTACATATGATCTCAAATAACTACATATTAGAATGATATTTTCATGAATGAATAGGACATTGAAAAACTGAACCAAAGTCAACTTGAATTCTAAACTATTTCGCTTATTATAATTATGATTTCAATACACAAGATCAAAAGATACATATGTTACAAATATAAAGCAACAGATGCATTACAAAACTATGAGATTTGCGTAATTATTTGTGTATGTTATTACATGTCAAAGTCTCACAATCAGTCTGAGTCTGAGTCGTCAGTTTGCGTTTCAATTTTTAGTTCGCAGTCAACTCGCAACTCAATCTCAATCTGAAGTCTCGAAATCTGATTCAGAATCCAAATCCGTATCAGAATCTCAGTCGCAGTCTCAGTCTCATTCTTAGCACACGCAGTCAAGAGATGAATTTGACATGCGTCTCTGATGATGATTTATTTTCATTTTTGTATTTTTAATTCACTCTGCGCCATTGTCGCTCACATGGACACACGACGACGACGATGATGATGATGAGGAGTAGGAGAGAGAAGAGGCACGAACAGATAGAGTGGACAGAGGACAGGCACACACACATACTGACAGACACACACACGTTCATAATCTTCGATGGCAAAAAGTTAATGATAAAGATGATGACCATCAGAATTGGAATAATGTATGTATATGTGGCTTTAACTCTGCCTCGATGGATAGATGGATGGACAGGGCCAAAAGCAGCCTGGTTGACTGCCTGGTAGATTGTCTGGATTGGTTTGCTTTACCAGACAGACAGACCAACTAACTAACTGACTAACTGACTAACTGACAAACTGACAAACTGACGGACTGACTGTGTTGTAGACTCTCTTGGCCAAGATGAGCTGTCCGAAAAGGTTGAGGCCATTTTTATCGAACGCACCAACCATTGTTCAGTTCTAGTTTTGGGGTTTCTCTTCTTAACTTTTTTTTTTTCTTCTCCTTGTTTTTGCCATCGTTGACTCCTTGTGGACAACGCCTGTCGCCCTCAGCTCAGCTCAGCTTCAGCTCAGAACTTGAGCTTGATCTTGGACTTGGAGTTAAAGTTGGAGCTGGAGTTTTGCCTCCTTTAGCCATTAACCTGCTAAATTACGAATGAGGCAAAGTGGATTTAACTTGGCCTCTTCACTCCGCATTGTAGACCCTGATCCTGGCAATGATTGCAGTCAGCAACAAAATTGTTTCAGTCTCTGTCGCCCTTTCGGTTACTGTCTGTCTGTCTGACTGTCTCTCTGTGTGTCTGTCTGTCTGTGTGTCGGACGTCGTCACAAATACGAAGGCAACAAAATCTGAACAGATAATGACCACTGTTCTCGCACTCAACTACAAGATGAGCGGCTGATATGACGATGACGAATGCGACGATTTTGAAGAGACGTTGCCCGTCTCCCGGTACTGCCCAGAATGACGGTTCAACCGACCGTCTCAATGGAGGTGGAGTAGGAGGTGGAGGCGGTGATGATGTTCAACTCAACCCAGGCAGACAAGCAGACAGACAGACAGACAGTGGTATGGCCGATGATGGTTATGTTGAAGCCCGATTGTCCAATGTCCAATGTCCGATGTCCAATGTCCGATGTCCGATTGCCCCGGTATTGCCATAGGGTGCTGACCGTACCACGGACTCTCGGACTCTGGGACGCTCTTGTGTGTGTCGCTTGCTGTGTCCTGTTATTGGAATAATGAGTTTTTAGTGATGCGCATCGATTTGTCAATTGATGATTTGTTGTTTTCAGTTTTCAGTGCTCAGTTTTCATTTTGTATTCTTTTCTGCTTCTCTACAAGTGGTTCTGTAGATTCAGTAAATCATTAATTCCACTTTTGTCATATTGAGAGCTTTACAAAATTTGATTAATTGCATAGTTTGCATCATGGGGAGTGAGAAATTGTCACAATTGTAAATGTCCCTACGTGATATACACTCTACAACAGATTCAAGAGATACACGCACACTACAAACTAAATGTTATTCGTATCTTTCGTATCAATTCGAAAAAAAGGACTTGCTGTCAGTGGATCTGGCTTGTTTCTGATGCCTGTATTATTGATGATATGATTGCATCCTGAGCAAGTTATTTAATTTGTTCTCCTCTTTCCACTTTTGTTTTTCTCCTTTATCTTTTTTGGGGACTCTCAATTAACGCTCGACATGAGAAATTTATAGCGCAGAGTGAGACAAGAACTAAACAGAACAGTTCAGTCAATTAAGTGTTAAATTCCAAAAACATGACATGCATATGCATGTTCAAATTAAAAGAGTTTAGCACAGGTCGCTTATCAGACATCAATTCGATAACTATTGTAATTAGCAACTTTTTCTTGTAAAACAAATCATTTATTTTCAAAGTGATTTTATTTTTTAAAGAAGAAATATGATATTGAATATATGATGTCTAGCCTTCTTTGCTATTCTATTTATTTATATTGGCTATTTATCTACTGATTTCTGATTTAATCTGAACTCATTTCTTTCTAAAGTCTTCTAAACAGATCTTGAATTAATAAAATATTTATGTTTACTTCTTAGCTTAGTTACTTAAATAATTGTTTGTAAACTTAGGCTCAGAGCTTGTTTGCATTTTTATTTGTAAAAATACATATCTGTTAATATATATGTTAAGAAACAATTACAGATACAGCATATACCATAATTACTTTATATAGCATATCTATAAAATCTTCTAAAGCTCCAAATCAGAAATCTAAACAGTTGTGCGTTAAGATTGTGTGTTGTAAACCCTTTTGAAATACTTATAGATGATGGAAAGTTTCTTAAATATGCATTAATATGCAGGAGAAGCTAGGAAAGACTGAGCTGATCCATCATTGAGGATATTGTGCAAAAGTGTTTCTTTATTTATTACGCAATAGCAAAACAATCTAAAATATTGAAGCCATCCACTTAGGAAATCAGCAACAATAACTTGCAATGCGGATAAGCATAAATGTTGTACACACCCTCTTCTCAAAAAAACATACTCCAATCCCCAAACTTCCTTTTCAAAAAACTCATACGAGTATCTTACCCTTTTTTGTCTTTTTAGTGACTGGGTGGGAAAGAAACTTTAGCTACCAGTTACCAGTTCAATCGCCCACTTGCCAAACAGTTTGTCCATCTATCCATCCATCCAGCCATCCATCTATTCATCTTTCTCGAAACGCGACCTGAACGGACGCGTCCGTCCTTATCGTCAGAATTCCAGAGGCATAGAACGAATTAAATGCTTACATCAACAAAAAGGACCACACAAAGCTCTGCCAAGTCAATGTCAAAGACTTTCCAATGTGTTTACGTTCACGAAATGTTTGCAAATCTAACGAATTCTGAATGCTCTAACTAGATGATGAATTCAAAACTTTTTAAGAGTTGATTTAAGGACTCAGAATTCTTTCTTTAGTTATTTATGCATACCTCTTGATAATGTAGAATTGATTTACAAAAAAATTATCAATGTTATAATATTTTTGATTTGGCACACAGTTTTTTTAAATTCGGAATATTTTAGAATAATCGGTTGACAAAAGTGTAAAAGTTATTTGTAAGAATACTGGACAGCTGATAGAATCATTAGTATTTAACTGTTTTACGTAGAAAACTCTGAGATTTCGAGAGATTCAACTTAGTTTACCTTTGTGGAGCAAAAATATTTTCACATGGCTATAAGTTCAAAAATTTCTTCAAGAATCCATATCTGTTAAAGGAAGAAATTAAAGTAAAAATGATCTCATATATATCCTATCCGAAACAATGTCAGAAGTTTGGTAATCTCGGATTTCCATGAATTAATTTTTTTCTGTGTAGGACAAAAAGAATCATTTAGTTCCGGATTTTTTTAATTTATTATTTATTTTTACATATTTTAGGTCAAATCTTCATTCAGTTTGTTAACTGAGACCTCAGTCTAGTTACATTTTAGCTGAGAGATTAATTTTTACATTTATAATAATTTTCTTTTACGTAAAAATATCTGTTAGTTAACTGCGACATAAAGTAACTAGACATCTTAGAGCACTTCTTAAGTATTTAATAAAAAGTCGTATTAACAGGTCCAATCAAAGATTCCTCCACAACAGATTGACCTTAAAAGACAACTGAAAAATATTGAGCACCCAATTATAAGTAAGAGTATCGATATGCATATAGTAAATAAAAATAAAAATATAATACAACAGTTATAGCATATGTGTGAGTGTGTGTAGGACAGATGGACTTATGGACAAAGGGATCGGATTGGCACACTTTGCCCTTGTACACTTTGGGGCATACTTATGTACATATATGTATGTATGTAAGTAAGTAAGCCGGGGTCCAGGTGTGTGAGCCTTAGCGGTTCAAATCGCATTGACGTGTGTGCCAAGAGAGCGTAAAACCTCAAACACGTTGTGTAACTTTCATGCGTTCACAGTTGAACCGGAAACGGAAATCTAATAGACCAAAGCATGCATAAGTGATGAAGCGAGAAAATGTACCCCACTTTCCTTCAGAACTTCAGAAAAAAAATACCTTCCCGCCGAAAAACCCTTTTCAAATGTTCGTCCAACACAAAAAAAAAAGAACCGCTCGTCGAATCTTATCAGAAGGCTTCAAGTTTCGTCCATCACGTTTGGCTTTATTTTCAACTCCGCCTCTATTTTATTCCTCTGTTGTTTTTTTTTTAGCATTTTCATTGTGTTGGAAAGAGAAGTTTTTCCTTTGCCAAAACTTTTACAGCCGCAACCTTTGTCCAGCTTTTCGCAGTCAAGTCAGGCAGAATGGGGGTGTAAGTGTGTGTGTGGGAGGAGGGGAGTGTAGAAGGAAGGTGGTGTGTGTGAGTGTGTGTGTCATGGCCTTGATATTGTGGACACATGTTTTCGGGAAGATTACCTTGTCAATCGGTTCGTTGAACGATTACTTTTCAAATGTTTTCGAAAACTAAAAACCAAAAGCCATCATCAGGAAGAAACTAACGCCCTTACAAGTTCCCTCGCCCCTCACCCCTTAACATTCCATCTTCTTCTTCTTCGATTTGGAAAACAGCAAAAAAATAAATACAATCTTTGGTTTACCAAAAGCTGTCAGACGTTGCCCCCAAAAAGATTCACAACTTCCTTCCTGCACGGCAAATAGAAAGCAACACACGCACAACAAACACACACACACACCATACACACTCTCTCATATCAACACCAGGGCAGAAGAACAGGCAACACCATCATCAGGTCCCCATATCGCAGATGGAACTGAAGCGACAACATTGTTTTATTTCTCATTTCACAGTCAATGCAATAAAATCGCCTAAATATGCTACTCACAAGGTAAATCGTTTCCTTTGCTTCTTGCAAAAACACAACAACAACAACAACAACAACAGCAAAACTAAAAAAATAAACAGAAAAATATTGGATGAAAAAAATACAGACAGAAAAACGGAAAACAAAATTCGCTTCATCTGCATCGCAAAATGCGCCCCGCGGTGCAAACATTGGCGCCTTTTGCTAACCCCTTAAGCCAAAACCGTTCGAGTTTAACCAACCATCCTGGTTAGCGGCCTATACGAATACTAATTGTAACCTACAGCAGAATCTGTGAGAAGAATCTGATAGAAGAGTTACATATGACGATCCTAACTAGTTATTCTGATTATCCATTTGTGGAGTAACTTTCGATAGGCATTTGTTGTAGGTGGTTTGAAAAAGGTCAAAATATTAGAATTCTAAATCAAAGTAAAAAGACAGATGAAAGGGAGATGAAAGAGAGGAAACAGGAGCATAGATAGAGAGAAGAAAAGTTGCAGAAAGGGAGAAGAAAAATAGCAGAAAGACAGAAGAAAGATAGAACAAATTAATAACCATTTGGTATGGAGAGCTTTGGCATACGCTCTAAAAAAATGTCCTACAGTCTATCCCGAAAATAGGATAAACAAATTAAATAAATTCTATGATTTAAACTAGAATTTTTTCGTTGGCAAAAAATAGCCATATTTAATAAAATCTTTTGTTAATTTTACATTAAAAAGGTTTAGTTGTCAATGGCTAAGCTTTCCTTAATATCTTTGAAAAGGAATATATTATATCATTATTTATTTATATTTTCAATATAAATTTTTTTCTTCTAATATTAAAAGGAGATTTCTGAATATAAGCACTCTTTTTATACTAGGGATATATTTTTTTGAGTGCATTATTATCTTAATAAAGTTGTTGGACTGTATTAATTTATAGTTCTTTCATCGATAAGTTTACCTGATATAAATAGGAAAATAGATAAAAAAAGATAGAAATTAGTAAATAAAAAACTGCTGCTTTTCAATACATAGTTTCAATTGAGTTCATTTGACTTTATCATTCCCATATTCAATTCCACTCTCAAGTTAGCTCATTAAGAGTGTCGTTAAGGCCAATGGAAATGGCATGTGGCGACATGGTTTATCCAGGACCCAGATCAGATCGGATCAGATCATTTGACTCGCCGCAGTGTTTGCCGCATTATATCGTTTAAATGAATGTGACGACAGGATGCCAATGATCAATGCCCAAATGTACTTGCTCCTCTGCCATTTATATGGAGGAAGTCAATTATAACTTATGAACCCAAATGCAATACAGTTATTATGTAAACTCTGATAAGAGAGAGTTTATAAAGGGATAATCCTTAAATGTAAATAATAATAATAATAATAGAATATAAAGTCTATACTATATGCTAGACTTTAGGGTAATTAGTGTGATTTTCACGTTATATTTTAAACAATATTTACCTATAGCCAATAATCAAATCGATATATACTATATATGATGAATAGTCTATACTCTATATACTAGAGTCATTAGTGAGTTTCTAGGGATATATTAAAATCGATGCACGATAAATACAAATATGCTCTAACTATACTCGAATAATCAAAGTCTAATTACTATACCTTAGAGTAATTAGTGAGTTGTTAACTATATATTTTAATCGATATCGAATGTAATTATCGAATGTCTGTTTGTTGCGTATCAACGTGTCAACGGCATTGAAAGTTGACGGTCACAACATTTATTTCTTGTCGTGTCAATAATTTATTATTAAAAAGAAAAATAAAAGAAAAATAACTGACTTTGTGGCAATTTTATGGTTTGCATTTCCATCTCACTCCTGTAGCTGTAGCTCTGTCTCTTTCGTTTTTCTCTACTTGTCTCTGTCTCTGTTGCACTCTGTGTGCCGACAAGTGACCATAACGATTTAGACGATTGACAGCTGCGAAGTGGGTGTCCATTGGGTAACTTTGAGCCACGTCCTCTCTATAACCAAATGCCGACAGTTCTTTTGACCAAGTTGTAGTCAGTTGTTGTTGTTGTTGAAGTTACTCTTGTTGTTGTTGTTACTCTTGTTGTTGTAGCTGTTGTCTTTGCTGTTATCCAGTCCGTGCTGTTGTTAAGTTTGTCATATTTTATGGGCCGCTTACGTCCGGACTACAGCAACAGCTCCAACTCCAACTCCCCATTCTGCTCCCCTCTCTCTCTCTCTCTCTATACCATCTCTTGGCCCTCTCTTTTTGGGGCCCAGACTGTGTGAGCTCCCCTCTGTGGAGTGATATATATGACAGGCGGATTTTGTTTTTAGTGGCATGGGTGACAATCCCTTTAGAAATTTTTATTTATTCACGCATATTGGCAAAATGTGCCCCTTACACGCAATTTGCAGTACAGCAGAGAGTGGGAGAAGAGTGTGGTAGGAGTAAGGGGAAGAACATTAACTGAAGAGTCCGGCTAGAAGGACAACAAAACGACAATGAGACAACATGACAACAACAAAGACAACAACAAAGACAACGACAACATAAACTGGACATGTTGTTGTTCAACTGTGTCTCTTTTTCTCTCTCTCTCTCTCTCTCTCTCTCTCTCTCTCTCTCTCTCTCCCTCTCTCTCACTCTCTCTCCTTATCTGCTGTGAATTTGCTACCAGCTATTGCATTATTAATTATTGTTAATTAGACACATGCACTTTTTTCAGCCTAACAATAAGTTGAGTCTAGCAAAAGTTTGACAAGCCTATGGGAGAGAAGGGATAGAAAAGGAGAAGGTATGGGAAAGGAAAGGAGATAGGAGAGGGGATAGTGACAGAGAGAGAGAGAGAGAGAGAGAGAGAGGAGTACAGCAATGGGAACAAGTGTGGTTGTCATGACACCTTGGACAACAAATCGACTTGTAATTGTCGTAATTAATAAGGACGAAAATAATTGCATATATATGTAAGTATATATGAACATACATAGACAAATATATGCGTGTATATGTGTATATATATTATACTCATGTCTAGAACAAAAATTGAAGATAACATTTGGTTGAATTTAATTTAATAAAAATTTATAAAAAACTATTAGTTGCACTATTAGAATGCAACATAAATAAAGCTCCTTAGAATTCATTTTAAGGTTGATTAAAAGTGAAATCTGAAAATTAATAAAACCAGATATATTGATTTATTGAAAATTTACTTTAATTAAATGTATGTAGAATTAATATATAGAATAAATCCTGATTAATTTGACATTTCGCTTGGAAATTCGTTCATCTTATTTAAAGTTGTGGTCATCTGAACTCTTCTAACAAATTGATGCAAAGTAATCCTGGACCAAATATGCAAATAGTGTTCAAATTATCTCACAGAATCTCATTAAATGCCGGATAAAATGAATTTGAAGTATCCTAAGAATAAAAGAGGTAGCTAATGATGAAATTAGCAGGCTATTAGCACAGAATAACAGTGGGAACTTGGAAGTTTCCCTCCCTGCGAACTGTGATTTAGTTTTCGCAATTACAGTGACCTTGGAGGACACGTTAAGGTGTTGCATGTACGTGTATGTAGATTTTTGTTTTCGTTGCTGTTGTTGTTGAAAATAATTAACTTAAATGCCTGCGATGCTGACTGTGAGAGAGTCAAAATAGCTGCAGGCTGGAAAGGCTGGTAAAGGCAAATCGAGACACAAAAGAAAGCGAAAGGAATAAAAGGCAAATGAAGAAAGAGTTGAGATACAAATACAGATGCAGATACAGCTATACTACATACATATACATATAACTGAAGCTACAGGTAGTTAAAGGGCCAAAAGATTGGCCTAAGGAGCCCTGGGGGGAAGAGCCAAAGAAATTGCCAAATGCGCCAAGAAGTGTGGTAAAAGATGATTTTTGGTTCTCGGTCTTTTTTCTTTTTTTTGGTAAAGTATCTTGTATCTGGCGGATACACATGTATCTTTGTGTGTGTATGTGTGTGTGTCGAGTGGAGGCGGCGCCAAAGATCGTAACAGTAACAAGGGCAACGATAAAACAAAATAACCTCAAACCACAATTGCAACCACGAGCAAAGGCAATCAAATAAGCTACATTTCGAAAGATTTCCGAGGGAAGACAAAAATCGATATAACTACAAGAAGAAGAAGAAGAGTAAACGAAGATTCTCTGGAATCTACAAGTTATGTATCTTGAAAGAAAATAGCATAGAAATAATCAGAGTGAAAGTGAAATGTGTTGACATTACCTTGAGTGCAAGTTACGATTAATTTAAGCCAAGTTAAAAGCCCTCGAATTGTGTTGAAATCTTAAGCTCAACTCTGACTTAATTGCAGTTTATTTGAACTTAACCAGTTTCAACATTTTCAACTCAAATTGAAAGCCATGACAATGTGATTTGTCAATCATTGCGACAACCTGTGAATGTCAGTCGTAAATTTCAACTCAACTCAACTGTGACACCATCTCTTTTATTAACTGGACTGGGTCTGTAGTAAAGTTAATCAGTATGCAATAGTTAACAACATCTGCATAGTAAGCTCTAGAATATACATTTTAGGGTTCATTAAAAGCTGTTAGAGTTTATCATGCAGGAAGAAATGATTATCAAGCTTAAGTAGTAGCTTTAGGCTAACCCTAAGTTTTACATTATCAATGTTTTGCTAATCAATAAGTTTCCAGCAAAGATACAATTTGTTTACCTTTCAAACAGAACTAAACTTTTCTCTAAGCTAAGCTTGAAGTTCTTAGCAATAGGTTTAAATTAAATTATTAAAAGCCCTGAAAATTGATACAAATCAATTTTAAAACTATGTTGAAATATAAATATTTTAATTATATAATAACTTACATTTTAAAGCTATAATTATTAAGTATGGAGTCTATTTCACAACGAATCTTATCTGGAACCACTAAAAACTTGCAGGTGCTTTTTCTGTTATTAGAAAGTTATTTAACTTTACTGTAATCAAAGCTTGAAGATTTTACACACGTTTTTCAAAATAACTGAGCTCTTTTTAAGCTAATATAATTTATAATTTACTCCATTGTAGGTCTTCAATATCTTTACTGTATTTTTATTAAATATCTGAACTTTTTGCTTACTTTACGTATTTACTTTATATACAGTGATTCTAATTTAGAACAAAGCTTCTTTTTATTTTGGGTAGCATTTTCACTGAGAAAACTTTACACATTCCGATGATTTAAGCACCTTGCTCTTTAATTCAAATCTCCAGCGAATTGATGTTTAACCCAAAAACCACAAAGTGAAACTATGTATAAGGATTTATTGTAAGGATAAGGATTCATTGTAGTTGTAGACATAAGTATGCATATGCATGAGTTTTGCTGTCCAAGCATGTCCTCGTTGAGAAGGATATACCTGTTTAGACATTATCCCTGGATGGGTCAGCATCTTTATCATAGACACTTGTAACAATATCTGTGATATACTCAGTGTTTGTGTGTGTGTGTGTTTGGAATGATGTAATGTGTGACATGTACGTTGTCCTTAATTGGCTGCATTATTTATGAGAATTTGGCCAATGGTCATGAGGAAGAGGGGGAGTTGAACAAATGTGAAACAGACAAAAAAAGGGTTGACATATGGTTACGCATGTATGCCTCTTCAATCACAGCCTCAAGACAGCTTCTTCGAGCGGTCAGTGGTGGATTTCCAATACAGGACAATACAGGATACAGAATACCGAATACCAAATACAGACTACAATATTTGGGCATAAACTATTGTATCGCCCGAGTGCATAAAATATTCACGAACTCAATTTAGCATAACGAAAATCTTTCTTACTCTTTATTAGCCAACAAAAAGGGGATTTTCAGTATTTTCAGCTGGACATTGATTGCTGAACTGTCAGACCCGTTTGAGTTATGTGGCAGGCATAGAGAAAACCATTAATTAAATGGCCCTTAATCAAGCAAACTAACGCATTTTTTCCCTAATACCATTTTTCAGCTCATTTCCATCATTTGTCCCCCGAATATCGAATATTGAACAACATTTGTTTCAAGCTCATCCCCAATGATTTTCACTCTCTCTCTATAGGGAATTATGTTTTTGTGTATGCATTAATGAGGTAAAAGCATAATATATTGATTTGTTTCAAAGATTACATTTATACTTTTGTTGCATAAATAGCGGCGCTTTAAGGAGGAAATTCTGAATGGGTCAAACTTCGGGGAGAGAATGCAAGAGATTTATATATTAAATTTAAATTTTAAGGAGTTAAATTAACATAATAATATTTAATTGGAATTTGTAGATTTTATTTATAGTTTTCTTAGAATGTTTTAAGGAGATTGTTTTAAAAAAACTTATGATTTTTTGATTCAAGATAAAAAATAATTTTAAGACAAGTGTTTATCAAATTTATAGACTTTAATTATAGTTGCGGAAACTAATTCTGCGGCAACAAAATGAAAAATTGCTAGAAAACACAATAGCATAATGTTATTTTGTCACTTATTAGAAAGCTCTATTTTCTTTTGGCGGAAAATCGATTCGCAATACAAATATCCTCCTCATTTATTACATATTTATATTGTTTGTCTGGAAAAATACATGTACAGCTAGTGTGCATATATTGATGAGTGGCACTGTGCAGCATAGAGTTTAAAAACTGGCCCAGACATCCGGCCCAAAGAGCTGACCAAACCAAACGACAACGAGACGAGAAGATGGAGACAAGCTATATACCTATACTATACTATATATATCAATTTATATATATGTATATATATTTTTATGTGTGTGTGTAAGGGAAAAAAGTCGCGGATCGCGTCCTCGGGAAGGGAAAAAATAAATTACTTTAAACGGTTTCGAATAGCAAATTGCAGATTGTCATTTCAAAAGACATACCTTGCCACACATATCAGTGTCAATGACTAGGGACTGTCCCGGGACTCTGCTTCAGAGGTGTTTCTCTCTCTCTCTCTCATTCGCTCTGTGTGTGCGTGTGTGTGTGAGTGTGTGTGAACTTAAAATGACGAATGACCACAAAACAACACACACAAAGGGTTCTGAAATCGGGATCACAAGCTAAATGTAAGCCCAGAACGGCAATAATAAAATACAAAAAAAAAAAAGAAAAAGACTAAAAAAAGAAGAAAAACTTCAAAACACCAGTTTCGCGGGAATTGAGATTGGGTTGAATTTTTATAATTGAGTTTGAGCAGATTTTGTTCTTTATTTTTTTTTATATGTGTTTTTTTTGCTCCGCTTTATTTGTGCTGCTGTTGTTGTTGTTGTATTTAATCTCTTCTTTTGTTCGCTCAGTAGTAGTTTGTGGGGATCTGAATCGTCTCTCTAACATCAGGAAGGAAATTAAAACGAACCAAAATGGAACATGGCACATAAAACTGAGAAATACTTATGTACATACATACACTTGTCAAAAACAAAACCCGCAAAGGAAGTCAAAAACTGTCCCTTAAATAGTAATTGCAAATATTCAAATAAGGTTGACTTCCTAACATATGTAATATATACTTTACTAAACTTGTTATACTCGATAAAAAAATAAAAGAATTAGTTCAAGTCTACAAAATCTTAAAACATATCAATGAATGTTTCAATAAAATAAAAATTCTGATCAGAATCTTGGACATTTCAATTTACAATTCAATATTATTAAGAGCCAGTTTATTTTGTTGAAAAACTTATTTTAAGTTTGAAAAATATCAAAAAACTTACTTAAAATGCACAATATATTGAAATGGGCTTGTTTTGTAAATTAAAATTAAATTTAAATTAAATAAAACTTTACATTCTTTAGCTAGGTAATTTAAATAGATTTCGTTCCTTTCCAAAAAGACTTCTTTTAAGTGTGTGACATTTTAAAACCATTTTGAATAGAAAGCAATTTAAACTAAGTTCAATAACAACGATTTTTTAGTATGTGGTAGAGGTATTATAAATGGAAACTTTGTTCTAGTTTATTGTTACGTCAGTTGATCCTCAGCTCGAGACAGATTCATATGAAGTTGAGGCAAATTCCAAGAAATTGAAATGAAGATCTTGCCCCCTTTCTTCAAGTGCATGGACATGCAAGAGTTAAAGCCATAGTCAAAGCCATAGCGATACTTGACTACTAAACAACCGCTATTGGCTCTGAATTATTGACATCTGTTGCTCAGACGCCAATCTGCAACAGATTACGAGCAACAGTCGCTGCTGCAGCAGCATCAGCAGCAACAGCATCAGCAGCAGGAGCAGGAGCAACAAGCATGCCGCATGTGGCAAACAGCGGCTCCTCGTCATTATGCATGTTCGAGGCATGTACTCGGGAGTGTGCACTGTGCACTTTACCTGGCTAACATTATGGGTATGTAGCCTGGCAATAATAAGTACGAGTACGAGTGCAACAGCAGCAGCAGCAACAACAGCTCCACAGACAAATGCAATTTCGCTGTCCGATCAACCGATCGATCCCTTCTGTTTATACTCTGCACCCCAAAGTATAAAGAGGTCTGCTAACTTTGTGACAGTGTATGTAGGAGATTACAAGATATTTTCAAACCTATAAAGTATAGCTGAGTTCTAACAAGATCTAGAAACATACAATTAAGAACTTTCGAAAAAGATACAACATCAACATTTATGTAGAAAATGTATTTTATTAGAGATGAAGTCCAGTTAGGTTTCTTTTATTTTCAATCTTTATTTGATATCTCAGAGACAATATGAAATAGAGCTATCAAGTTAGGATACAATTATCTTAGACAGGGCAGCTTTGTTTGAGTGTTCTCTAAAAAGATACAAAAGCAACTTTTGTGTAGATATGTATTTTTAGTCAAATCGAGTTTCTCAAGACTTTTTTTTTCATTTTAATAAATAAATGATGAATTGACAGCAGTGATCCCAGAAACTATTAGAACAATAAGGCTACCAAATATAGTAAAAACAGTCTTAAATAGGCAGTAGTTTTTTCTTGTAGTCTAGTAAAAGATTTCATTAACTATTCTAACTAACTATTATATATAAATAATATTAAATTTATATATATTTATATTTAAATCTCTTTGTTTGTTTATTTATTTTGCTTATTTTGATTTGATTGAAAATATCTTTACCAAGTATCTAACAGTCGAGTACGCTCTACTTTAGCGATCTTGCTTGTTTTATGCTCGCATGAGGTGCACTATACCAATATGATGATGATGATGTTGATGATGATGGTGATGATGATGGTGGGGCTGTGGTGCAGTTGACGTCGTTGTTGCCATCGCCATCGTCATCGTCAATCGTCGCATCCAGGTCTCTTGGGTCCAAGCACAGGTTCACCTCTGTCTCAGTCAGTGTCTCTTTCTCTCTCTGTCTCTCTCTCTCTGTCGCCATACATACTTGCTTTTGGTACTAAGCTGTTGCCATAGTATCAAGAGCGTGTAGCAAAAATTCGTGCCGTGACCGCCCCTTTCAATTCTGTATTATCAGATTAGCTCTTTTCATAAGCCATTTGTTGCTGCTGTTATTGTTGTTGTTGCTGCTGCTGTTGTTGTTGTAATGCTATTGACCGCTAGCATTAAGTTACGAGCCATAGTTGCTAAGCCAGAAAGATGCTCTATGATGCTTGCTGTTCATAATTATTATTATAATAATAATAATACGAAAGATGATGATGATGATCATCATCATGATGTTGATGATGATGACACTCTGCATGGCTTTTTGTCCTCGTCTTTTGGGGCTGGACTCATGCGACAGGTGTAGCTAAGAGGCAATACGGAATCATAAAAGCCAAGCTAAGCCTTTGAATTGGCCATAATTATGCATAACAGAAGCTTAGCCTCATCCAACAGCAACAACAACAGTAACAACAGCAACAACAACAGTTGAGGCTGCAACTGGTCAACAGCTCACAATAATTGAGCTGGATTAAATAGAGACGAATTGCTGGAAATCCAACTTAGTTTTAACTATTAAGTTGTTGCTCCAGAACTTGAAATAGCTTCTTTTATAATTTCAAAAGATGATCTGAGCTCAAGTGCGCATATCAAACAGCTTTTGTATGTATGTGTAGAGTAAGGGGAAAATTAAAAAAATGGGCTGATAATTTCCAGTAATTCTATAAAACATAAAATAAACTATGAAATAATTAGTGAAAAACCGAATATTTCACAAAAATACCTTTGCCCTTTATCCTCATCCTGTTAATTTCAAATGTCTATCAAAGCAGTTAAAATAATAAAAATCTTATTTTCGTTTGTCTTTTTTGTAGCTTTATTCAACTTAATTTCTATACAATGCTTATTAAAATTGTTTATTCTTATGCTAAATATTTATATCTAATTTATATCATATGGTATTTTACGACTTTCATGGATTATTTTTAAGATTTGACTGGGTATAAATTGAAATTAGCTGGAAATATTTATAACTGAAACGCGTTCTACGCCTTAAAAGTAAATAACGTTGAACTTGAAGCTTGACGTCAATCAAAAAAATGAGATTACAAGTGCAAACATTCATGGGATTCGTGTGAAATGAATGTTCAAATTCGAATGAGTTAACGCCACATACATTCAATTGGTTGTTGCAACCATTTGGTGGCATAAGGCGAAGCATAAGGTTCATGTTGCTGTTGTAGATAATAATTGTGTTGGTGTTGATAATGGTGTTGTTGTTGATGGTGTTGTTGTTGATGGTGTTGTTGCTGCTGTTGTCGCTGGTAGTAATTGTTGTGGTTGCTCCCGTGACGAGCTGGAAGTAGAGGTTGCTGTTGCTGTTGCTGCTGTTGCTGATGGTACTGCAGCGATAAGTTGCCCTGCTGCTGATGCTGTAGCTGCTGCTGATGCTGGTAGCGATATGTTGCTGCCGTTGTCATAGCCAAAGAGTCCTTAGCAGCTGCAGTTGCATGTTGATTGCCCTGCAACAGCAATGGATATTGCTGCTGCTGTTGTTGTTGTTGATGTTGCTGCTGCTGCTGTTGTGCTGTCTCTGGCATGATGGGAAAGTAGCTGGCATGTGGCTTAAATAACTGTGCATAGAATGCAGCTGCAGCTGCAGTGTTAAGCTGCTGATAAGGATGCAATCCATAGCCTTTGACATGTCCTTGCAGAGCTGCTGCTGCTGCCTTTGAGCGTCCCATAAAAGTGTTGCCATTGTGATTGTTGCTGTTGTTGCTACGCCTCAAACGTCCCGTTGTCTCACCAATTGTCAAATCCTCTGCATATGGATCCAATGCCCAATAATGACCACGTCCTGGATCATCCAAAGCACGTGGAACACGCACAAAGCACGGATTCAGACTGAGATTGTGACGTATGGAATTTTGCCAAACACTTTTATGATTCTGATAATATGGAAAATTATCAGCAATCCATTTACAAATGCCACTCAATGTTAGACGCTTCTCTGGACTTCTCCTAATGGCCATCACAATGAGTGCACTGTACGTAAAAGCTGGTTTGGCATCAGATTTCATATTATTTTTGTTCCCAGAGTTTGTTGGTGTTGTATTCGTATTTGTTGTGCCATCATCGGAGGAAGCATCCTCGGAGCTGTTGCATGAATCACTTGGACTTGAGTTTAGATAATATTCATGTCCCTTCTCAGGTTTTTCTTCGGAAAGTAACGATCTAATGGAGAAACTAGATTGAAAAACCGGCGAAGTATCCATCGTTGTTTTGAATTTTTATAAATTTTCCTTTCACTTTGATCTGTTCACTTTGAATGTCTGTAATGAACTGTGACAATTTATAGTGATGCCTCTCGTATTTATTCTTCTTAACCTTGTCCAGCTGTGGGGATTACATTAGTATCCTGATTAGTTTTTGGCTGCCCTTCGGCTAATTCCAGAGTTTTTGGGCTTTATATATGCTAAATGCACAGATCAATGAAAGCCAAAGCCGTCGGATTCCATTCATTGATCCACACAGCACAAGAAATGGGATTAGTCAATCGCTTTTTAAATTGGATTATTTCTACCTGCCTCCTACTATGTACAGCGATACCTCCCAGCAATCCCTAACCCTATCCTTATTCCGACCCGGCTTACATCCATTCCGTTTTCTCAAATCGCGAAATGTTTGTAAATGTTCACAGTTTGTCGTCTATTGTAATTTTCCATAATTTTTGGCTTTGGCTTTGTTCCTTGTTCCCTTTAGTTCATTTACAAATTAGTATTGTTCTCGAATTTTACTTATATTATTAAAGTTCTTTTATGAGCACAATTTTAGAGATAACTTAAAAGCTTACGTTTTTTTTTTCTTCTCTTTATATTCTATAAATTACATAATGATTGGTGAACTAACTATATCCTTAGAACTCCATTAAGATTGGCATAATTATTATATAAATTATGCAATCAATGTAATTTATACATAATTTAAATACTCTTAAATAGAAAAATGTATCTGGAACATTCTGACCATGACATAATCAGGTATATGTACATACATATCATAAGATACATAAGATTTCGGTGCAAAATCAGTGAGATATACTATAAAAAAAAATAATATAATTTCAATCCTCTTTTACATCCTATTCGTACTTAATTGAAGTATTTTAAATATACATATATTTATATATTTTATATGAATTTTATTCAATTTTAAATGAATTCAGATGAGTCTTGAATATTCCAATGTAATTTTAAATATTTTAAAATCCTTTTTGAAACACAAAAGTTCTAAAAACAAATTATTTCTAAAGTTATTGTTACAAATATGTATAGGATAGTTGCCTGGAAATTAATTTTTAAACTCCTTAAAATTCTTAATATATTTAGTCTATCTCTGAATTTTAAGAATATCAACTGGATCGAAAAAGAAAATTATTAGTTATAGTAAAAAGCTGTCTCTATAGATTCTATTCTCTATAAAGTCTTGGTCGGAAAATATTCTTAAAGTTTCCTAACGATTCATTAAGTATATTAAGAGCTATAAAAGGAACAACTCTCTAAAGATTGCATATGGATACTTCATTTTCTTTTGTACGATTAACTTTTCGTCTAGTATAGACGGTATCTGAATGTTTGTCTGTATCTACGACCACATATGTGATATTTACGATGCGAATCAACGGCTGACAGACTGCAAGGTCCTCGCTAACAAATTAGTTGCAGTTTGCTGGAGTTGGAGTACATTATCAGTTTTTTGGCCCAAACACATCTCCTCAGTATAGCCCGTTAGTGTTGTGTGTTGTTTTGTGTGCTGTGTTCTGTTCTGTTGTGCAAAATACTTTTACCGGAACCCGTAAAGAGACTCAAACCCCAGGGTGTTGCCACACCTCCTCCACCCATGTATTCCACCCACTTTGCCAGAGGCCGACCAAAACTGAACAATTGCACGTTAGGGGCTAGAGACAGACTGTATTATCCGTGGCATCCAAGGTGTTGTACCTGCACATACATATGTATACACATATCGGTTATACATATATGCACATACATACTTATATAGAATGCCGACCGATATTTACCTGTCTCTGACTATACTCGGCAATTGTCTGTACTCAGTACTTACATATGTAGACTTATTGTGTAATACACATATCGCACTCGTCGCATACATGTCCTGCAAACCACATACATACTCACATGCTCACATTAGCAAAAGTTTGTACTTACACATACCCTGTAATAGTATTTTGTAGTCATACATATTGGCACAATATCTGGTTACTACAAAAGTAATTGTAAAAATATAATAAAATTAAATTTTAAATAAACCTTATTTAATTGTAAACTGGGCAAGTTTAGGCTAGGTGCATATTTATTGTAATGTAAAAATGATTTTGAAAGCTTGTTTTTGGCTCCTGGTTCAAGGACTTTTCAAAATACTTGGACAGCCTGTACGTCATAATTATTTACAGAGTATCTCTGTGGCGAGCAATCAATGCACTTGCCATTTGCAGTTGTTTGTCTAGAAAGCGTTGCGACGAGCCCCATAAAATACCAAACACGCTCATTAGTTTTTGCACTGTGTGTGTGAGAGAGTGTACATATCAGTGTGTGTGTGTGTGGCTTGGTTACTGTTTTTGAGGCATTAAAAAATTGCAGAATTGCGTTGCTCTATAAAGCAGGCTGTAAATAAAAGCCAAATTGCAATTGGAACAAGATTATCCATGTCATAATGTCATATCTCTCTATGTTAGTATATATACGAATAAATACATATGTGTATGTGTATAGATGGTGGTGTATAACTGTCGCCAGTAACTGTAGCAAACAGACAGCTAGTTAGATACATTTGTATCTTTCGTTTTTTTGGGTTTGCAATAAAGTGGCTAATGAAATGCAGTACAACTTCAGTATATAGCTTCATATGTGCACTTGGTAAACTATATACATACATGTAAGTATGTATTTGTGGATATATGTATATGTACCACCATATGGTGTATGTAAGCTGAGTGTAAGAATACTGTGTATGTAACAGGGACGTGTCCTGTATGCGGATACCAAGTTGTTGTCAGTGTTGTTGTTGGTGTTGTTGTTGTGAGTGTTGCTGCTGTTGTTGTGAGTGTTGCTGCGTGTCCTGCAGGCTTAACGATAACATTGTGGCAATTTTATTTGCCCACAATCTGTTGTTATTCGTATACGAAGGCAAGAGACTTTTGCCAACAGGAAGGAAGAGAACGAATTTCAGCGGAAGGAAACACTAAAATGTTACTTTAAATAAATTGCACTACTCGTACACCTCTTTCATTCTCACTGTACATGTGTGTGTCTGTGTGTGTGTGTAGTTTCCTCCTAAGGAGGCCATTGCATTGGCTCAGGGGTGACATGGACAACCACAAAAGCCATCCAACAAACAGAGAGATACTTACCTACTCCTTACATTGTATAATATACATACATACATATATAGATACCATATACGTAACCTACCCACATATGAGTATGAGTATGTGTATGTGTATATATGTATGTGCCATGTTACAACCCATTCGATGCATTTTATTTATTTGGACACTGACTGACGCCCCCGCCATTGAGGGAGAGAACTGAATAACCCGGACAAAATTTACGAGCCCCTTTTTAATCGATCTAAAATTAAAATCGCATGCCTAGCAACCCCCCTTTCTCAAAATTTTCGCAACAATAGAAACCCCCTTACAACAACAACAACAACAACGGAAAGCCCAATACTACAAATGCAACCACAATTTTGCATTTTACCAATGGCATCCTAATAAGCACGTTTGTATCTAGCCTAGACTATCCTACAATTAGCCAAACAATTTGCCCAACTCGCAAAGACCAAAGGCCATGGGGGAAATTTCCTTGTTATTTTGTAGTATTTCAAATCTAATTGAGCTCTGTTTGATCTATTAGTTAGAGCACAAAGAAAAAAGTACCCTACTTGGACTTTACCTACATTTTTTTACAATTTATGACTCGAGTTTTGTAAACAGAAGTCAACTCTTCCATTTATAAATTTACAATTAATCTATCAAGTTGTAAAGACAGCTCTTCTAATAGATAAAAAAAGGATGATTCGCAAATTTCTCTCACATTAGAATCGACCCACCAAAAAATTTACTTCACTGCGATTTAAAGGGAATCCCATCTTTCTA
Source organism: Drosophila putrida (assembly GCA_037043535.1). Taxonomy (NCBI): domain Eukaryota; kingdom Metazoa; phylum Arthropoda; class Insecta; order Diptera; family Drosophilidae; genus Drosophila; species Drosophila putrida. The sequence goes on from JBAMBI010000016.1 coordinate 1,887,037, forward strand.
AAAGTCCAAGCTTAAATCAGTGTGACCAATAGTTTACAAATTAGAGCATACAAAAGCTGAGACACAAAAAAATAATGGATTACTTTTTCCGCAACCTAATATTACAACAGCTTTTGCTCAATAATAATCTAAATACTGAAAATAACTTATATTTTTATGGGTTTTATGATTCAAATGCAGCTTTAGTTTTCTTAATTGTTTCAAAATTTGTTTGCATTTTAATTTCCATTTCCTATTTTAAAATTCGTATGCAGAATGTGGTCAGCTTAGCTCTAATAGATTTTTTATAAGTCACATGGATAAGTCCTGAGTGGACTTTATTTGATTGAAATTACCTCAGGGTCCTACAATAAAATGTTAGCACATTCTTCTTGGAAATGATATCATTTAACAACACTATAGTTGCGTCAGTAAAGCCTCTGTAGATTGTTAACCATTTACTGGACTTGTCAAATTTGGCAATTATGTATCTTATAAAAGGTCGTAGTTCTCAAGAATAATTTCCTATGTGTTATCGTCATGTTAACCATGGCTCAAAAATATATTGGAATTCATCTGTATTCCTTTCTTAACAGATCTATGTCTTGTTGCTATCTAGCTATATGGTTAACGCAATAATTTATTAAATGAATCGCCTGTTTTCTCTCTCATGATTTTTCAGTATTTTGTTCCAGATTATCATATTTTTAATTTATTTACCATCTGTCTTATTTACCATCCAGTTCATTATAAAAAATATTGACTGTATCTTTGCTAAAATCTTGAAAGTCAAAGTCGTTTTCAATTTGGTGTACTTATTTAGCATAACTACTTACTTGTATTTCCGATTTATCCATTCCTATATCAAAATTCTAGGTGCCTCATTTACAATAGTAATAATAAAAAGATTTGAATGTTTTTTTAATTTTTCATGATATTTTTATTGCAAACATATATAGCTTAAATATGAGTTGAAGGTATTTGCCTGGTTACTGCTTCAGAACTATCCCACTATTATATGATACTCTTAAAGATTCTCTCGTAAAAGAAAACAATACAAATTACATTAAAATAATAATAATAATCATAATAAAAAAAAAGTATATCAGATCAGATCAATTGTTGAGTTTTGTGAAAGCATTTTGTTTGTTTGTTCGTTGACTCGTAATTGTTTATTAAATATTTAAATATTCTTTTTATCATACATACAATATACTGTTTAGGGGTTAAGTATTATGGGGGAGGGCTTTCCGTAGCAGTACGATTCTTCCACAAAAAAAAAAAAAAAAAAAAAAAACTACAGTACACACACACAGATGTGAAGTATGCGCTTAGAGGCTAATTGCTTACATAATCGAGTATCACTAACAATATATATCGTTATTTATCATATATTAATGCTTTTTATTAATCAGTTATTATACCATCATCATAATTATTTATTATTATTATTATTATTGTAATATTATTAATCAATTCTCTACAAATTTTATGCTTGTACACAAAACAACAGTTTTATTATAAATACAAGTTCACAAAAAAAAAAAAAATAGTTTCGGGGAGGCGGGGCTAGGAGAGGATATTTCCATCATTATATAAATCGATATAGATCGATATCTATCGATACATATATTTATATATTTAATGTATATATATATATAGAAAAAATGCTAGTTGATCCATCTAATATTTGATATTAGCCTAGTAAAAGTATTATTATTATTATTATTGATTATTATGAGCGCTGGCGAGCCAAGCTGCAAACTACGCTGATGCCATCGATAAATACACGATATATTTATCGATCGAATTTATCGATTTATCGATAATTTCGTTTTAATGATTATGAGCAATGCTGTAGTCCTAAGTGTTAGTATTTTCATTTCTTGTTTTGTTTTATAAATTTTTAGCCTGATATTGCATTAATGAATTTGTTGTTGTGGTGTGTGATTCACGACGATTCCGATTCCGTCCTTCTTCCTTCCTTCCTTCCTTGCGTCCATCCTTTAATGATAAAATGCCAGCGCCTTGGCATAGTACGAGGTACATGGTCATGATATGCGATCTGGAGATTGCCTTTGATTCTGGCCCCCCTCCTCGCCCGCTGCCTGCATATGCAAATGATGATGTCCATCATAATCGGGTGAGCCCGAAGCGGAGCGACCCGAACGTGGACGTAAACCGATTACGGCATTGACCGGTGGTGTTATCGAGTGCTGGGAATTGGAATCGGATGATGTGCGTCGACAGAAGGGACCCAGAGCATTGGCGCCATGGACGGCGAGCATGTGGGGCGTCAAATGGGGAGGGAAACGTGGCGCAAGACGCGAGAGACCAGGGAAGAGCAATGGATTGCCGCTGTGATTGAGCAGCAATCGTGGATCGGTGGCAGCAATAAAGGCATTCGCATTGGCATCCCCAAAACCACCAGCACCAGGCACCTGACCATGTCCATGTCCATGTCCATGCCCGAAGCGATGTTGCAATGCCTCAAAACAAAGGGGCATACTCAAACCATGGGCATGAGCACCAGCACAGATTCTGGCAAGAATCTCGGCCTGAATACCAGCCGCACCCAGTGGTGTACCAGCACCAGGACCAGTACCAGCAGTTCCAGTATTAACAGCAGCACCAGCAAATGCTTTATTATTATTGATATTCATCAGTTCCAACAAGGAATCGGGTGGCATTAATAAATTATGCTCATCACTGGTCGAGAGTAGTTTGCGATGTAAATTGAGATTGGAACTGTGACGATCCCGACTCCGTTTCGAGGGAAATGCGGCGTTGCAACCATCGATGTTGCACTTGTGGTGCAACTTGAGGTGCACACTTTGGTAATGAGTCTTCAAATGGAAGTGATTCTGAAAGATGTCACCACAGGCGGTACACTTTAAGGGATTCTCCTTATCGATGGGTACCTCGGGCTCCGGTTCCGGCTCTGGTTCAGGCTCTGGCTCAGGTTCTGGTTCGGGTTCCGGTTCTCGTTCCGTTTCTGTTTCATCGCTTATCGATTTCGTTGTCGCTTTCAAATTGCCATTGGCATCGCCCGTTTTGTCAGTCATTACGATATTGTTGTTATTCTTGCTGAGACAATCCTCGGCTGCAGTTCGTCCATAGATGGCCTCATCATCATGGCCTAAAAGCTCCTGTTTAATGCGTAAATAACGATTCTCATCCGCATCGGCACCGTAGCTCAAGGCAAGCTCATCCAAGGGTTCCTGTTTGATCAGCGATCCTCCCGCGGTGCTCAGTGAGAGTCTAAGCTGTGATCCTGCTGTCGTTGCTCCTGCTCCTGCTCGTTACTCTCTCCCGCCTGCTCCCGTTCTCGCTCCTGTTCTTCTTCCAGCTCTGTTTTAATCAGAGATTTCCCCTCACTCGTGTAGGGCGTTAGGGGTGGTGAGGGTATTGCCTTGGTGGATTCACTGGAGGAACTATTTAGCACCTCGGCTTCTTTGGCTGCATCTCTCGGCTCCGTCTCTGTTTCTATTTCCGCTTCCGCCTCCGCTTCTGCTTCCTCCTCATCGTTGAGCTTGATCTTTTTGATGGACAAATCGGCGGCCACATCATAATTATCCAATGAGTTGTCACATGAATTTTCATCGGATTGCACAGGACATCGCACAGGATTCTGACTCTTACGTTTCCGTTTACTTGCCGGCGTTTGGCCGTGAGCATGCGCCGAATCCGTTAGACTCTGTGAATCCCTCATGCTGGCCATCATCCACCTCGGGACAAGGTTCCGGTTCCGTTTTACTCAGACACGGACTATGGGCCTGTTGTTGCTCTTTGGTTTGACTGTGATTGTGATTGTGACTGTGACTGAGACTCAGGCTGTGACTGTGACTGTGACTCAGGCTGTGACTGTGACTGGAGATGGCCGATGTGGAGCGTTCATCGCTTTCATTGTCATTATCCAGCATGTATTTATCCTTATCGGGAATACTTTCCAGTTCATCGCCAACGACAACAATGCCATCACCATCAGGATCATCGTCATCATCATCGGGATCGGCATCACCATCGGGATCATCATCGTCATCATCATCATCGTCAGGCATACGTATCACCTCAAGTATCTCATCATCATCATCATCCTCATCGCCAGTGTCCAATCTCGCCTTACGTCTGTGTCCCTCATATCGTCCAAGCATACCATTATTATCCAAATACGAACGTTGTAGATACTCCTGACCATGCTTCAATTCCATACCACCCAGAGCATGATGTCGCAAATCTGGAGGCGGAGTTAGGAGTGGGAAACTTCCAAAGGGTCCCAGGCCCGCCATGATACCATTTGGTGCCTGCAACAACAAGGGGTGAGGTTGTGCACTCCGTCCATCATGGGGCGAGATCTTTCGTCGCAAATGTGGTGAATGCAATTTGGGATTGGGATTTGCACTATGACGATTCCTTGAACGTCTCGAGCTGAACATCATGCTACAACCATCGACCGTACACTTGTGCATCTCACGCAAATGTACGGCTGAGAAATGGATTTTGAGAGCACCCTTATCGCAAAAAGTCTTCAGACAGACATTGCACTGAACACGCTTCTTGCCAGTCACGGGATTTATGAATTGTGTACCCAAATTCGCTGGCATTGAACCCCATTGTCGTTTACTCCCACCTGGTGAGTGGCCAGATTTACGACTTGCCCTCAAACTTGAACCCGAGGCAATCGCTAGTCTTGTCATACGCTGGGAATTACTGGAGGATGGTGGTTGAGATGATCCTACGCCGACTCCTCCTCCACCGGATGAGGAGCAACTGCTGTTGGACTTTTCACCCGATAAATGACGAGATTTATTATCCACAGGTGACGTTGACGCTCCTTTGTGCTGCTGCTGGTGGTGGTGATGTTGCTGCTGCTGTTGCTGGTGATACTGCTGGTGGCTGTGACTGTGTGTGTGAGCGTGACTGTGACTGTGACTGTGCGCGTGACTGTGATGCGTTGGACTGTGACTGTGATCGGTCGACAATTGATTGCTGTTGGTTTGTTGCTGCTGATGTTGCTGTTGCTGCTGCTGTTGATGTTGCTGCTGCTGTGACGTTGTTGGCGGTGGCGGTGGTGGTGGTGGTGGCAAGTGATAGGGCAGTGGATGCCCCGCCATTGCCATTGCACTAAAGAATTGATTACTTTGTGCCGCAGCGGCTGCTGCTGCTGCTGCAGCTGCAACAGCAGCACTTTTCTCACTGGGTGTTGTTGCCTCATTGATGCGACGTCGAGCCTGGGCCAGCACAGCTGCTTGTTGCACCGCCTGTTGTTGCAAATGATGATGATGATATTCGGCGGTGGCATTTGGCGGTGGTGGTGGCGCCACCGCAAATGCATTGATTTTACGAAAATCAAATGGTTGCATATTCTGCAAATCGCTCAATGGATTCAATTGAACTTGGCTCATGCTTGTTGCTGCTGCTGACGGCGGCGTTGATCTATCCCTATCCCGCTCTGTGGGCGTGCCCGTGGGCGATGAGGCGGTGGAGGAGGTGGGCGGTGGGTTGCGAAAATAGCTGGCAGAGAGTTTTTGATGCAGCTGCGACTGCAAATGCATAAAGTGTGCGTTCATGCAACTAGATTGCGATTGAGATTGCAATTGAGATTGCGATTGAGATTGTGATTGAGACTGAGACTGCTGCGATTGAGATTGTGTTGCATGCCGCGGTGGCAGCGACAGTGGCAGCGGCAGCGGCAACGTCGGCGGCGGCGGCGAGCTGCGTCGACTTGGTGTCATAACCATGGAGCTGCTGCCGCTGCTTGAACTCCTCACACCCTCAGCAACTGTTGCCTGTTGCTGTCGGAAATGTTGTTGCTGCTGCTGCTGCTGATGATGTTGCTGATGTTGTTGCTCAATCTGTTCCGATTGCTGCAATCGTTGATGTAGTTGTTGCTCATGTCCAAGCGGCGGCAGAGTATATCGATAACCGCTCAACAGCAACGCTGAATAATCGGAATAATCGTTCGATATTGTCGATTGTGAATGCGAATGTGTATGTGTATGTGAATGTGTATGTGAATGCGGATGTGTATGCGGTTGCGAATGCGAATGCGAATGCTTCTCCTGGCCAATATTCATCAAGAAGAAGATTCGCTCTCTTTTTTGTTGCGGTAGGTTCTTAAAATAGTTGTTGTTGTTGTTGTGACGTTTCTGTAGACTAGATATAGGGCATCTATATATATTATATGTATTCAGTTTTTTCTTTCCTAATTGATTCGTTGTCCGTTACTTGAATTGATCTGGTTGCTGTAAATAAAAACAAGAGGAGTAAAATAAAATTAGTGATGAAATACTGATAAGTGTATTTACATTTAGTTTTTATATTGCAAGAAATAATGAAAACAAATTTGTGTAGAGGCATGAGAAATGAACTCTAGTTAAGAAATATTTAACAGCACTTTTCTGATTTACAGGGTATGTTAACGCTGTTATTTAAAACTCTATTTCGAGTTTTATTCAAAATGATGTAACAATTCACAGAAGATCAACCTTTTTGATACAGAAAATGTAAACTAAATTTTAGGATATTTTCTTTTATATATTACCGAAGTCTGGCATACACTCGTCTCGCTTACAGGGTAAACGAAATAATGCTAATTGCCTTGTTATGAACTAAATTGTTAAGCCCATTATACTTATGCCATTAGTAACAAAAATAAATGATTGCTGATCATTGACAATGCTGTAGGTAAGATAGATGAGCTCCCTTCCCTTACCATTCCCTCGAAACTCCCCTCCGTCTACCCCATGTGCCAGAGTGTCTTCTGATGCAGCAGGTTCGCCTGCTTATCGTTGAAGCATTCCCTTGTCACTGTTGCGTTGTGTTGTCTCCCAGTCTTCAGTCTTCCGTCTTCAGTCTCCAGTCGCCACGTGAAACATTGTCCACTGTGGACCCCGTGATGGTCAAGGAGTTTCCATTGAAAAGGCCTAACGAAGTGGCCAAAAGAGACCTCCCAGGCGTGTGTGTGTGTAAATATGATTATTTTGAAAGAAAAATAAGAATAATGATGTGACAAATTCTGAGTGGACACTTCAACAATTTCGAGAGCGCGTCCAAGATCGTTGGACGTTGTTGCCACACGGGACACACAGAGTGGACAACGGCGTGACAAGACAATGTACACATATACTATACATGTATATGTATATACATACAAACACATACACTCTTATGTGAGTGCTCAGAGCAGAAGAAGAAGAGGCAGATGGAGAGGAGGAAGAGGAAGAGACAGACGATCTTCGTGTGCTTGTCGACCATGGCCACTTCCACTTCAAATTCCCATGTCACATTCTTGTGCGCCGGCACAAGAGTCGATCTCCATGTCTCGATGTCTAGCCAAAGACCGCCATGGCACCAACATACCCCAACCACTTCCCTCAACCTTATATACCCCCTACTACTACTACTACTACTACAACCACTACCACTACTACATCTTAAGCAAACTCAGCTCGTGATCGAGATCGCCGATCACCGATCGCGTCTCTGACCGATCGTTGGATACGCAAATTATGATTGGGATCGGCAGCGTCATCGTCATCGACATCGAGATCGACAACGACAACGACATCGAGATCTTCGTCGTAGTCGTCGATCGTACAACTTTAAATGGTAAGCGGTATTAGCTGATCATTAAGTAACGATGCGTGCACAAATTATGACTAATATTACTTAAATAGATATACGTTATCTCAACTTAAGCCTGTTTATAGCATTTGTCCATCGTGTCTATCACATGCACATTAAAACAAGCTTAAAGAGCTTGCGAATTATAGTCACAGGCAAATCGAAATCTCTTTTACCTTTTTTTTTAACAATTTATCATAGTAATCAAGCTAAAATATATACTTTTTTTATAGCCTGTATCAATTGGTTACATGGACAAAGTTTATTTTGGGAGTCTAAAAGTACAAGTAAAAGGTGGAATATGCTACCTTAAACCTATAAAGTACTTTAAAGTACTTTTGATCGGTATTAAAAGTCGAATAGACTTGGAAATGTCTGTGTAAGTGCCTTAGATCTCAAAGACTTTAAGCGGAATCTACTTTAAATTTCCCATAGGTTCCCCGAATGTTAAATACTACTTTTATCTGTTTATAATTATTATGTAGCCATGTTTCTATTTCCTACCCATTTAAAAATCTATCCTGAAAATTTCAGCTGAATCGCATAGCAAACACAAAAGTTATTCAATAATCTGTCTAACTATTGAACAGAGTAAGGCAGCTCTAGCGCCATCTAAGGCTCAAACCTCACAAGGTGTTAATTTTTATCAGTTTATATTAGTTAGTCTATATTAAAGCTGCTTACAGAGTATTTCTGAAACGATATACTTTCGTTGAGTAAAAAAATAAATCTTTAAGCTCATAAATAATTTCCATATAAAGTGCTATATGTTTATAATGAAAATTCTAATTAATGCTAATAATATGAACATAGAATCTATATTTAAATTATATCTAAATTACAGAGTATTCCATTAGTCTTATATGCCTGTGTAATTGCCATTGTCAAAACAAAAAAAATCTACACGGATCTCTTAAGAGCTCACGAATGTCACATTCAATAAATGACTTTGATATTGACAAACTTCAAGTAAAGAAACATGAACATGTTATGGATGTGGACACGTATGTCTACAAATACTTGTCTATACATATGTACAAACATCTATTATATACATAGTATATGTGCCATATATATAAACTCGTATTGTTTCGATTACTTCAATTGCCAGTTATTGTTGTTGTCTGTGGGCAGTTTGCATGACATATGTCATCTCGGCAAGTAATTTAAATACTGCACAAATTGTATTTTAATTGCCACCTGTTTGTAATGTTGTTATTGCTCTTATTGTTGTTGTTGTTGTTGTAATGACATTTATTTCGATTACGACAAGCTCAGAGCACAGTTTACAATCTCCAGTCCCTCAGTCTTCGGTTCCCCAGATCGAGACACAACCAGAACCCAAAGAGATGCTGACCAAGTTTTAATTGCTTTCGGTTAATAATTTTGCTTTATTTCCATCTCTCTCTCGCTTTCTGTGTCGATTTTTATTTTAAACTCTTGCCAAACGAGTTTCCAGTTCCTCAGTTTATCTCTGTGTATCTGTATAACAATATTTATGTAATTATTTCTGTCATTGTCAATACTCAAGCTAAGGTGACATTTTGGTGCAATCATTTTTACGTTAACCCTGCACTGCCTGCAGGGTCTAAACATTTTAATTATTATTATTATTTTCTAATGATCTACAATTTGCATACATCTTTGTTATTAGCTTGTATTTTCTTTTTAATATTTGTGACACAATTTCCTTCGAGCTTAAACACTTTAAAATGCTCATTATTCAAGCTAAGCAAAAAGTAAATTAAGCTTAATAACAATTAAAATTAAGCTTAATAATATGTTGCATTTTGATTATTAAAATTTTTGTATAGCAAACGTTTTCGTTTCATACTAAAAAATATTGTAGGATTATTTTTATAATTTGATTTAGAAATAATAAATATTTTTTCTTTATTTTTATCATATACGTTAAATTTATATATGTTTTTTTTTTCAAATATATTTTCATAAGATTAGTTTCAACTTTAAAATGAAACAGCTATCAAAACACAAGTGTTTTATGTACTTATGAAATTCTTTAAAGTATTTATGAGCTATATGTAAATATAAGATAATTACAAATTATTTACGCTCAGGCCAAAGGATAGTGCTCACCTAAGGGTTAATATGCTCACTTTAAACTCGAAGATTTCCTCTAAAATTGTCAAACTCAACGTCTTTGCCTTTTTCCCATGCTTAATCGATTCATAGCTTAATTCGACAATTAATTATTAATTTGATATAGATTTTTTTTTGCTGGAATTTTTAATTTGCTTTCGGTAAAGATGACATATGTTAATGTATTTGATTTTGTTTGGTTGTGGTTTGTGGTTCATTCTAATAAAAGGGCAGGTCCTTTACTTTCCATGGAAATTCATTAAAATTTCATAATTTTGTGTGACCACAAAAAAAAAAGAGCTAAAATTAAAATTCGAAATCTCCAGCGAAATCGTGAGAGGTAGAAAGAAGAAGCGTTACCATGAGACACCAGAGAGACACCAATCATCTTTATTGGGGCTTTGGAGCATATATATTTTATTGTTGTTGTTGTTTTTGTTTTTAACGCATTCCGAAGGCCATAAAGCAGAAGCCATAAATGCGTGTTAAAGTCGACCAACAAAATAATATTATTTGGTCTTGGTCGAAATGTCAACCATTAAACGAACCGAAATGTGCCAAGATCCCAAAGATTTCAAAAGATCCCAGAAGCGACAGCGTGTCTGATTCTCGCGCGCTCTCGCTCTCTCCCTCTCTCTCTCTGTCTTTTTGTCGCTTGGTCTGTCTCTCTATTTTGTAAAACTTAATTTATTAAACACATAAAAAGTGTCAACACGGCTTGCTGCATATAAAATATGTTGGTCAAGTCGACCCAGCTAACGTTTAAGCCACATTGTGGTGGCTGTCGAGACTCCGAAGTGGTTTTTGTGGCAGCAACAGGGAGTAGGTGAGTGAGAGAGGGGAAGAGGGGGGGTGTTGCCACACCGCACCGCATCGCATCGCATCACTTCAGTTTTGATTATGAACGCCTCCGATCGCCTCTGATCGCCTCCGACTGCCGCCGAACAAAGCTTAACAAAGTGATTTAAAAAAAAAATGAAAAGGAAAAATATATTTTTTTCCCTCGCATATATTTTTGTTTTTAATATGCAAATCGCTTTAGGATCGTTGACGGACGCCGCTGTTGCAACCACAACAACAACAACAGCAGCAGCAGCACAGAGCGCCAACTGAGTGGGGACTGAGATTATGTGAATGCTCAATGGAAAAGGACACGAACATGAACATGGACATGTTCGGGAAGATCGAGTTAAACTCAAAAACGGAACACGGCGACAAAATACATATTCATATTTAGCTGCAACTCTGGCGCTACTTGAGTAGAGTCTCCTCTCTCTCGCTCAGTATCCCAATGTCTGTGCGGATCAGTTGTGATCTTCCTGAAGGGGACACCAAAAACCAAAAACAAGCAGAAAAGGAGGTTATATAAAAAAAAGAGAAAAAATGCAACACAGCAGGAGTCGAAACATTCTACGCATTGTTCACAGCTTTGTCCAAGTCCAACTCCTTGGATCACTGATCGCAATTTGGAGCTAAAGGTTGTGTAATTGAATCAAGTCTGGATCAACAGTTTCGAGTGTCGAAAGGAAAGCGGAAGAGACAGACGCAAAAAGGAGTGCGATACTGGTAGCGAAAGAGAAAGAATATAGTGTGATTTTGGCACTATAGCTAAAGTAGATTGAATGGATAAGCTTCAGCATTTGAATGAATCAAGATATCAAGTGGAAAGATAGTTGGGTTGACTTTAGAAACGTAGTTTTCGAGAAGTTCCTCCAAAAATTGATCCTATTGCTTAACTTCAAGATTTTCAATAATAAGTGGAAAGGAATTACATATTTCAACTCAATTTAGAGTCCGATTTTGCTTTAATGTCTTCTTTCAAATATTTTAAAGAGTATGCTGACTAAATCCAAGTTTAGCAATTAACTTTTTCAATTCGAAAATGTGTGTGCGACTTAAGCAAAAATAGAGAAAGAGACTTCGGGCCAAGACCTAAACCTGCTACACATTGTACACGCCCCTTTTGCTTGTGGCATCAACAAGTTGACGACAAATTTATGAGTTATGATACGTTCACTCGAAACACTGCAGATACCCAAGAGACCCTATATAGAGACAGAGAGACGAAACTCGTAAATACTTACGAACCAATATAAAAAATCATTTTTGTTGAAGGAAGAAGTTCAAAGCGAATGAAACGAAACAAAACAAAACAAAACGAGACGAGACGGATCGAAACGAAACGAACTTAACCTAACTGATCTGAACTGAACTGAACAGAGTTGAGTTGAGTTGAACAGAAGAGCCATTCTTATTTCATATTTCTTATATCTTCAATCTTATGTCTTATGTATCTTATATCTTATATTGTAGCCGGGAGCGAAACAAACGATTGATTGAAGGCAAAAGGCGGCGGCTTTGTTCATGTGCTACAACCATCGCATTTAATGAGATTTATATCAGTTTTTAATAGCTTTGTGACTCTATTGTGTTTGCACTCCTCCCCACTCTTCTTCTTCCTATTCCCCTCACTTCACCTCCTTTATCACACAATTCTCCTTTTTTTCCCTACTCTTCACTTGGGTGAAGCGAATCTCAGAGTTGTAATAAAAGCCATCGAAATTAGTCTGTTGTAATATTGTCAAAATTGTTTAAAGCTTAGATCCATAAAGATAACACATCTATCGATAAGTTAACAATCGATACTTACATATAGAGTAAACTGCATAAACATTGAATTGAACATCTGCAATGGAAAAAAAGATCAAAAAACAATTCGATTAGTTCATGTTGTAATAAGTAAACTTTCTTATATAGTACATAAATATATTTCTATTCGATTGTTATCATTCAATGACAATCGGTTGACTGGGTTTGTTGTGAATTCGACACAAATCGAATCTTGCAATGGTGTTAATTTAAATCAAATGACAAAATATAATAAACGACCATAAAATTTAATCCGAGTGTTCTCTAAACCGATACGAAAAATGTGCTAAATGCCTTTACAAACATCAGATTCCACGACATCAGTCAACTGAGATGATGATTGTGGATGTAATGATGTATTGTAAATACCCTCTATTCAAATCTTGCATCGATTAAGTTTTTGATTAAATCAATGACATGCCATAGATCAGTATTCGTTTGTTTTTGTGCTTAAAAGTTCATATTTTGTTCAATCTTTAAATCAATCTAAAGTATTTCAATTATTACTATCATAGTCGATATTATATATTGCTTAAGTATATGTTTCAATTTAGATTTTGAAACAGCTTTTTCTATAATTAATATAGTTATTTATTATGAGTCCTACATTTCTATAAATTTTTCAGTTTCCTATGCCAATTTAGTCTCGTCACATTATTTTTTATTTCAAATTCCCACTTAGTTCATACGCAGTAATCGATATACATACGATTAGTAGAAATGATCATACCCGATAGCCAAATTCAAAATCGATTTCAAATTCGTAGCCAAGTTGACAGCGTATGACACAAAGTAGAAAATGAAAACCAATTAAACCAGCTAATCAAATATTATTGTCATTAGCACCAAAAATTTAAACGGCTTATTAGCAGTACCATTTAGGTGTTTTTGTCAGTTTTCGAGGCATTGTTGTGTGAACGCATTTTAAAGTAAGAGTCCGCACGACTACATCTGTACCCTGTAGAAAAGTAAATAAACTAATTCCACCTTTTACTTAATGTGATGAAAATTCCCTTGACACATGTGACTTTTTGCATATGCTTTGACAGGGTATTTGAAAGTCGTGCGTATTAAATTAGGGTTTGTCGTTTTTCTCAACTTTGTTTGGCTTTAAAAAAAACTGGACAGTTAGCAGCTTAAATTCGTTTTTAACTATGCATATATTGTATCAAACAATTAGCAATATTATCAGATGTGTATTATATTTCTAAAAAGGCACATGTCAACTCTGGAGAATCAACATGCATAAAGCTGCTGCTTCTAACGGATTCCAAAGACGTTGCCAAATATGGTGACGATCTGCCCACGACTTTTATTAGACGACGTGTGCTTCAAAAGAAGCGGGAATAGAGAAGGGAGTAGGGAATGAAGATAAAGTGTTAAAAATTGGGTATTTTTCTCCCAAGTTTTGATTAAAATGCATTTTTTAAATCGAACTATTTTTAATGTAGGATCAGTTGATAGGTTAAATCATGTTAAAAATGACATTTCGCATAAAAATCGTTCAAGTTTAGACGAAGTTATGCAAATTTGAAGTCTTAATGCTGTATGACAATGAAAAGTGGAATTCTTACAGAATTCACATAACATTTCCTACTTTCAATTACTTTTCAAACCAACCTCTCGTTGTATGCGAATAGAAATGGACTTGTCAGCTGATAAGTTAATGGCAATGTGATTGCTTGACAAAAAGTCCTGGCGGCCATATGCGACTCGAGGTTCAACTTGCGGCAGAGCCGTAGTCGTAGTCGAGAGTGCTTTTGCCATTGACGTTGTAATTGAATCAATAATAAAATCAAAAGGTGCCACAGTGCACACTCTTTCCCCTCCTTGTACAGTGGGTGCAACAAGAGTGTTGCCAACCGTGTCCGTGACGATGACGGTGACGATGAAGACGATGATGGTGTCGGTGTCGGAGGCGATATCCGTGTCCGTGTCATCGTTGCCAGCAAACAGAGCTGAAAAGGGGAGCGACAACACCCTGAATTTGCTATGGAATTAAGAAGGGGTAAAGTCGGGATTGGAGTAAAGTTAGGAGTATGAAGAGGCTTTTTTTTGTGTCCTGGGGTCTTTGGGATCTCACTTGGGGCTGAATGATCCAAGTGCCAAGTTGAACAATGACTTCGATAGTCGGCTGACTGACTGACTGACTGAATAAATGAATGAATGAATGACTGACTGACTGACGGACTATGTGTCTGTATAAGTGAGTGTCTCTTTTGCGTTTTAGAATTTGTTATAATGCAAGTGTGAGTGTGTGTTTGTGTGTGTGTGTGTGTGTGTATATATTTCATTTTTGAACTGTCTCCCTGACAGCCTACGAACATTTTGAGTGACGTACAAAATGATGTCGTGTTGTCGTTGTGTGTCGTGCCACGGGTAACAGCAACAACACCAACAACAGCAACAACAACAGTGACTGCGACAGCGACAGCAACGTCCACATATCCACCAGGTTGACTTTTTACAGTCCGTACCGCCGGCATTCGTGAGTATGAAAAGCGACTGAGGGCCCCCGTCCGTCAGTTGGGTCCGACATGGCAGTAGTGACTTTCCGACTTGAATGTGCGCGATTTTTCGAGTGCGCGACGTCAAATCAACTAAACTTCTTTTTCCTCTTTTCCACCTATCCTCCTCTTTTCACCTCTTTTCTTATAAATATTATACAAAAAAAAATATCGCCTTTTTTCGACCTTAACCCTTTGGTGTGCTCCCATTATCAAATTGAAATTGTCAACGTCGTGAGAATTTGAAAAATATCAAAATCTATTGCACTCAGGCAAAAACAACGCAGACACAAGGGTTAAAAATATTTCTTTAATTATATGGAATTAATTATATTTCATAATAATGAAATAAAGAATTTTGTTATGTATAAATGCTCATTAAGAAAAATGAATTATTATTTACATTTATTCTATATCATGTCTTTATAGAAAACAATACGAGATACATCTAGGAATAGAAATACTTAAATTTTGAAGTTATGATTATTATTAATATTAATTTATTTAAATTGTTATTCGCTTTATTCTAAACTTGTATTTTATTTCTCTTTCTTTCTAGCTTATTTTTTTTATATTTTTTAAGTGAAGAAAGTGCAAATTTTTTTTTATTTTTTAAGTGAAGAAAGTGCCGTGAAAAGTGTACAAGTGGCAATGAAAATTGGTAAGTTTATTAAAAGATATATTACTTTATGTATGTACACATATATTTATTATAAATTCATTTAGATTATTTAAGCCTGTTAATCAAACTATTAGTGAGCCTAATCTTCAGAGATAATGGATTCTTTGAAAACAATTTTCGAACCTCAAATTGGAATTTGTAAGTCTTGTGACAGTGTGACAGAAAGGCACCGACAAGGGTTAAGCAACGACAACTATGCCTCTAAGGAGAACATTCTCCTCAAGTTGTTTGGGCATTATAATCTTTGCTTTTCGCGCTCCCAACGAGGCTGACACTGCAACTGAGAGCTGCGACTGAGACTTCAAACTGAGAACTGAGAAATGTGTGTGGAGACTGAGAAAACGGGGAAGACTGAAAGGAGGAAAAGGTGAGGGTATAAAAGGGGCAGGGACAGGGGCAGGGTTTTGAGGACTGTTTGCCGGTTCGCGTTTTGCGTTTTTGCGTTTTCTTTGAAAGGCACACGTCATGGCTGTGTCAGTGTTTATGCCGACCGAGCGTCCGACCATGCATTATATACGTAGACAGGCCGTTCAGTCAGTCAAAGCCAGAGTCACAGCCAGAGTCAGAGTCACCCAGTCAGTCAGTCTTTCAGTCCTTCAGTCATACATTCAGTCAGTCAGTCAGTCAGTTATTCAGTCAGTCACAAAAGGAAGCACTTGAAAATGTGAACACGTTAACGGGGCACAAAAATAGTTCGTCGCCTCCTCCAAAATGCCATTCTCCAGACCAGACCAAACCAAACCAACTTGCCGCCGCTTCGGGGCATACAACGTGTGCTGCAAAGAAGAGTTTGGGAAGGTGTCGCCCCAAAAAAAAAAAAACAACAACACTTGCAAAAGGCTCTCAAGTCTGTCAATCCTGAAAAACCAAACGAAGAATGAAACCAAATAAATAAATAAATGTTAGTGTAAACAAATGGGGTGGCAAAGTCAAAATCGATGGATGCAAAGTCCTCATATATGTATATACATATAGTATATATAAAGAAGCCTTTGACATTTGTTGTTCTATTTTTCGATGGCATTTAATTAGATTAGTTGCTGTTTATATGAGTACGAGTAATCCACATAAATGTATCTTTGCCTGCACAAACGCAATTGAGGTCTCAAGTTTAAAAACTGATCAAATTTATAGAATAATCGTATATAAATGGTTTATTATTTTCTTAACATTTTAATGAAATCTGTCAGTGTTTTTGGCAAACAACTAAAGTTAAAGAAGTGCCAACTAAATATAAAATTGAATATCAATTTTTAATATTCATATTTTCTCCATCATTCAATTTTTATTGATGAACATGAATTTAATGCAAGCTGTTTCAGTTTTTGTTTGGCAAATATAAAAAAATACTCAGCAGTTAAATTTGTATATTTTTAAGTTTACAATGTGAGATAAAAATTAATTAAATAATCTTTATGATGGTGCCAAAAAACAAATGTCGATGATTCCAGTTTTTCCCCTAACAAAAAACTGTTTAGACTAATGGATAACTCTGAAATAAACTATTGATAGTTTGCGGTTAATTTTCTATATCCTAAATAAAATTTAAATATACGAATTGAATTTTTAAATCGAGTAGATTATGAATTTTAAAGATCATATTCAGTTTAATAATTCAAATTTCTGATATCCTGTTTAATAATTGAAATTTCTTTAATGATAATCACTTATTTAGTGTTGTTAAGTTTTGCATATAGTACCTCAGGAAGCATTTCGAGTTCAATAAACTCAACTACACTCGAACACTCAGACTTGCATTCACATATGTATATGTATCAATATATTGACCTAAAGCATTTCGATGAGTGATTGGTTATTGCAGCAGCAATCCATTCAAAGATGAATGGATTCAGTCTGTCTGTGAATACTTTATGAATACACACAAGCACACCGCACTCATGTATGTATGTATGTGTTGCTGGTGTTGTTGTTTTCTTTATCGGTGTTGGCGATCATGGCCAGGTCGGCAATATCAAAACAAAGAGTCCTGCCGTGCCGTCGATAGGATGAGAAAATAAGATAGCAACAAATTGCCTGGGATATGGGTGTCTGTAATCGTCAGATTGGGTAACATTTGCTCGTAAAAGTATCACCGTGAATCGACAACAACAGCAACAACCAGCAACCAGTAACAACCAGCAACAACAACAACAACGTCACGAACAGTTGCCCATATCGTTCAAGACAACGATATCGATATATGTACGTAGTTGGGTTGCTGCCTGGGAATGTGTGATCTGATGGCCAAAAGCGACGCCGACGCGGACAGTATCAACACCAGCAATAAGAACCAGCCAACAACAACATCACCAGCAATAACAACAGCAACAACAACAGCAACAACAACAGCAACAACAACAACATTAACAGGAACAACACCATTGAGTATTGGCAACCGCAGGCCAGAACCATGGCCTATTTTGATAATTCGAGTGCAAATCGAAAAGTGCCAGAAGATCTGAGACTGAGACACTGAGAGACTGAGACTTGCAGCTGAGAAGTTGCAATCTGCGACTTTGCAACTGCGACTTTGCAACTGAAACTGAGGAAACTGAGAAGAGCTTGCAACTGAGAGACTTGGCATCGCTTTTTTTAGCCCTGAAGCTTCGGTTTTTTTTTTTGGTTTTGGCAAACGCAGCATGGTCAAGACGACGACCACATACGGTGCCAAGGCCCACCTGCCCGCCTGCCAGCGGTTTGCGCCTCCTTCCTCCTCCTCTCACAATCTCTACTTACTCTCCTCCCTCTATCGATTCCCTTCGTTCTCTCTCTCTCTCTTCCTTGTCTCCGCTTAGTTACGCAGGCACCAGCATATTAAAGGCTGCCTGATATCCAGCTTGATCAACTTTGTTTGGTTTAGTTACGGCCTAAATGTCCAAGCCAAAAACCGCTAAACATCAAACACCACAGCAGCCACTGCACCACAACAACCACAGCAGAAATTATGACTAGAATATGTAGTATCATGTGTGGATTATGTGCAGCTTTCAAAATGAACCTTAGCCTTGAAGTGTCCTTTTTCTCTCAGTTCTCTCTCTCTCTTACTCTACTATGAAATGACAAATCTCGGATTTCCGACATTAAATCAATCCAAAGACTGTCTATAGTCGAGTTGTCTCAGATTATATTATTAATATTAAATAAGTAAAATAGCCAAAAGCTTAATAAGGCGCTAAAGTGCTAAAATAACCATGGTGAACATATTGTAACAAAGAAACAGACCAAAAAGTGACCAAGGAGGACATCTTAGAAAGAGTTAACACTGTATAGCATATTTTCTTAAGTTATTTAATTAATTGTAACTTAAGTGGAATCTAAATCATATATTTCTCTTTCTTTGCAAGCCATAACAAAGTATAAAAATTAGTTTATTGTAGTTTAGAATATTGCAATTAATTATACAAGTTCTACATTTTCAATTTACTTAGTTAAAATAATAACTAATTAAAAGCAATAGTGAGCTAAAAAAAAACAATTAAGCTGAAATGAAAACTTTCAATATGGATTTCATGGAATCCAAACGAAACCAATATCTAATTTTAATCAATTTTGTTTTTGCTTACAGGTAACGCAATATTTTGTTTAAATAACTTTTTCCTTTTTTATGTAAATTTGAATAAACAATTATTACGGCTTCGATTTTCGGTTTCAATCAGGGATTAAAGTTACCTAAACTGAATCAGAAGCCAATAAAATGCGGATAAACTAAAAAATAATTAGAAAATAACTCCAATTATTAGTTTACAATCAAAACTTATTGTAATAGAAGTAGATAAAAGTTCTTGAATGTTATAAATAGCTGTAATCAAAAGCGGAATGTTCTTCATATTCACTTGATTACTCTTAAAGTTCTAACATTTAATTTACATTCCGAGCTCATAAAATCAACTCAATATATTGCTCAATAATATGCTGTATTTATAGTTAAAAACTACATACACTGTAAGAAAAGTAAAGCTCATTGTTTAGTGTGATCTATTAGTTGGTTTGTCAGCTGGTTTCTCACGTTTTTTTTTCATCTCCACAAGACAACAGGACCTGATCCTCAGTTGCAAAAAAAGTCATCAATCAGTCAATCTACTGATGGATTGACTGACTGTTGTTGTTGTTGTTGTTGTACTCTTGTTAGGCTGTGAATTCTCTCACTCCTTCAATATGATGTCTGGCAAAAGGTTTTTATTTATTTATTTTTATTTTTATGCGGCATTACATTTATTTTGCTTTTTATTCTCATGGCCTGGGTGAGAGATGTGAGCCAAGATGCCGATGTGCATACTTCTTCCCTTCCCTTTTCTGTATATGTATGTGTGTGTTTATATGTACGACTTGCTCCGTTTGCTTATTGAGCTTGAGACGAGATAAGTGGCTTTTTTTTTGTTGTTGTATTTTTCGTTGGCCAGTTGAGTTGAGTTTTGTATTTTTCTTGATCTACGACACTCTCTGGACGACAAGGCGAATGGGAATGCGAGTTGGGACTTTGCAACTTGCGGCAGTTGCAAGCGCGGCAAATGGCGTTCGAAGTATTCTCGTTCGCACATTTTATGATGGCTGAGATTGCCATACTTTTTAAGCCAACTTCAACTTGAACCGCTGCTGCTGCTGCTGCTGCTTCTTCTACCTGTATTTATGTATAAGAGTGTGTGTTGACTGATTGGATTGGCTTGACTTGGATTGAATTGAGCTGAACAGAGCTGAGCTGAGTTGAAACTGAACTGAGTTGAGTTAATGTCTTCCCCTTACTGCCCAGGCAGGTGTCTTGTCTAACTGTGTTTTCTTTATATTGTATTTGGTTTTTTATTTTGTTTTTTTGTCGATTTGACTTGTCTTGGAGTTCGTTCGATTCGTTGTTGACTTGGCCATTTGCCATTGTTTCACTCAACGTTCATTTTGGCCATCGTCAGCAGCAACAACATTATCATCATCATCACCCCAACATCGTCGCCGTCGTCGTCATCATCTTGCGCCATTGTGTGGCAGCTTCAGCTTCAAGCGGCAACTGGTTTTCTGGACATTCATCGTTGTCTTTCCCTCTGCCCGCCTACTCCTCCTACTCCTCCTCCTTCTACTTCCCCTCTCTCTATCTGTTTGGCCATTGCCTGCGTTTTGTCTTTTAGCCAGAATTGCCAATCATTCGCAGCCGCAATAAAATTACATGAGTAAAATGTGTCCGCGAGCATTCGTGGTACTTGATCGTTTTCAAGAGTGCGGTAATCGGTTTCAATTTCATCTTTATAGTGTTATGAAACTTAGGGTCCGCAAAGCAGCAACAACAACAGCAACAACAAAATACAGAGCTTTTGGCCTGAACACCGACGCCGACAACGACAACGACGACGAAGACAACGAAGACAACAACGACAACGACGCCGACGCCTCCAACACAAGACAGAGACCGAAGATTGAGCCAGAGACAAAGACAGAGATAGAGACAGAGACAAGGCACACATTCAAGTCCAGCAAAATGTGCATAAGCGTCGTTCAAAAACATAAAATGGGGAATTAGATCCCCCTTCGAATTGAAAAAATAAATTAAATCAAAAGATAGAAGTTTACAGAAGAAAAAGCTTTTTATAATTTTAGTATCCAGAAACTCTGAATATTGTTATATTTTATAGAGATGATCCTTAAGAAGTATTTGGTAGTATTAGAAGTATTAGAAATTTATGAAGGACTTTCAAAAGTCAAATTCCTAAGCTCAACAAATTCCCAGTTTCTTATTTTTTGTATATTCATCAGAGGGAAATTGCTTCTAAACAACTCCCGAATAGATAAGTTTCTTATGAAAAGATTGTGACAACATAAATTTAAATTAAGTATTTATTTATGAAGCAGTTCCTTATTGAAATATTCTATTGAAGATTTTTTCATATAAACATTTCTCAGAAGAAACTACTGAGGTAGAGTCAGTTCTTCTCGGCGAAGTTTAAAAAAAGAAGCTTTATATATTTATATTCCTCGAAAAAAATTTCTGAAAGAGAAATTTCTTAGAAGCTAGCTTATACAGAAGTTTCTCATGTACAGTTTCCTTAAAGAACAGTTCTTAAAATATAATTTCTTAGTGTAAATTGCCTGTACAGAATTCATATTATAAGAATTTGAAGTAGAAACCACGAAACTATAAAAATGTTTAATATTTCTATTAAATCTTTAAATAAAATATTAAAAGGAAGCACATAAAA
This sequence comes from Drosophila putrida, assembly GCA_037043535.1. Taxonomy (NCBI): domain Eukaryota; kingdom Metazoa; phylum Arthropoda; class Insecta; order Diptera; family Drosophilidae; genus Drosophila; species Drosophila putrida. The sequence goes on from JBAMBI010000016.1 coordinate 1,908,759, forward strand.
ATACGTTTAATTAAGAAGCCAGGCAAATGCTCAGAGGGGAGAAGGTTTTAATCAATTAAATTTCGAAATAAAACCCCTTATCGATCGATAGTTTTGGGATCTTTAGACCAAATCAATCTTTTGTTAATTTGTGTCAATTGATCAGTTAATAAACAATTGCCAGTAATATCTATTTTATTTTCTTCTTATTAATTAAGTAGACTAAATAAATTTAAACTGCAACGATAGTAAAACTATCGTTTGTGTCTATGCCACATCTATGGTATGTGTCTCTACTGTTTGTGTGTGGGGTGTGTGTGTGCCACAAATCTCAGTTACCTAAAATGATGTTTCAGCCCCCAATTGCTGTGGGTATTTATGCATATTCAAGCGTGTCTAATGCTCCATAACTGACCCCTCAAACTGAGGTTCGGGATGCAGTTGCAGCTTGAAGTTGCAGCTTAGAGTCGCCGCCACTGGTTGTTCCAGGTGCAATGCAGCTGCTGTTGATGTTGTTGTTGTTGTTGTCGACGCTCTCACACCCAACGATGCTGCTGCAACATCCGCTGGTCAAAAAGATGGACGTTGTTGCATGCCGCCAGGCGCTGCTTCTGCTCCTGCTCCACCATTTATTGTGGATAGTTCTCTTCACCCTTTAACCAAGCTACTCTGCTGCTGCTTGCCCTCCCCTCCGCTCTCCTCCTATTGAGGCTGTGGCATGCCTCTCTTGCCTGTAGAAAGCAATTCACTGTAATTGCTTTGTGACTTATGGCCCGGCCCAACTTGTGTGCGCTCGCCGATCGTCAGTCGTCGTCGTCGTCGGCAGGTAGCCCCAGTCCAGGTCCAGGTTGAGGTCCAGAGCAGCTCCAACTTTAGCTCCAACTCCATTCGTAGTCCTCACTTAGTTCTCAGCTCCCAATCTGCGTCCCAGTTGTGGTTGCAAGCTGAAGTTGCAGCTAGAGTTGTTTTTGGGCTGCTTGAAATGGTAGTGGCGTCTTGACCTTGTCATGCCATTAAATAAATTCAAACAGAAACTAAACTCGGCCTGTGTGTACGCCTAGATATGTGTGTGTGAGTCTTTTTGCTAGACCCTGTACTTGCCAACTGTAAAGGGTCTCTTTTAGCTGGTCAAAAGCGTATTGTGAGTAACAGAAAGTCATGTAAATGTTACTCAAAAATATAAAATAAAGTAATAACTTCGGTAGCGAATTTATTGTGAAAAATTTAGCTTATAATATATACGAACATATCTACCAGATTTGGCGCATCTAGCTCTTGAAGTCTAAGCCAAACTTCTAGATTTTAGAAACTATTTTATTTAACTATTTTAAAGCAAAAATCCAGATTTGTGGCACTTACGATAGGATAAAGATCTCGTAATGAAGTTTGTTCAGTTTCAGGCCAAAGGAAGAAACACTGATAGAGATAATAATAAGTACAGGGTCTTTTACAGTCCAGTTCTCTCGATTGTAGCCTTTTCAACTAGTTTTTTTTTCTTTGTGCTTCTGCCTCAACCATGTCGACAACGTTGTCGATGCTCGCTCTCAAGTCTCTCGAGTCGTGCGACATGACAAGTGTCCGCCTAGGCTAGCCCCCGCCCCTCTCTACAACTTCCCTTCCCCTCCTATCACTCCTTCCCCCTTCTTACGAAGCCAAGGCAACAATTTTTGTTATAAGCTTAAGCTTTAACTTTGGCTACGTTCAAAAGGCCCCACCCCTTTGCGTGCCACAAACACGGGGCATCAATGAGCTGCCGTTGAACAAACCACAATCGTGATCTACAGCTGCTGCATGCCCCCTCTCCCCTCCTTCTTCCCTTCCTGCCACTTGCTTGGCATTAGCCATATAACGAGTTGCCATATTTTGATGGATTCGTCTCTCAAAGGTGTAAATATTAACCAAGGGCAGTGCGAAAACGTGCAGCAAAGTCCCCTCTCCCCTCGCTTCATTCTCTACTCTACAGTCTTCTCTCTACACTCCTCCAAAGTTGACTACATTCCCATACATTCTCATAGTCAGTGTCCAGTTCTCAGCTCTCAGTTCTCAGTTTTCCCCTCCCTAAAAGTAGCATCATCTTTTTTTGTGATGTCTGTTGTGCGTGCCTCATATTGTTGCCGTTGTAATTGGTTATTGCTGCTGATGCTGCCGCTGCTGCTGCTGTTCTTTTCCGCCCCCTTTACTTGCCTCTCCTCTTTATCTACTCCCACTCTGTTCTTCTTTTGTTCTTTTAGTGGGCAATAGAGCAAATTAGGCAGCCATTGATGGCGTATACTTAATGCCCACTTAGTTCCATGTGAAAACATATCGAATTGAACAACGTTTCCCAAGCAAATTCTTCAAATTAAGCACTCGATATACAGCTGGAGATGTAACAGATATATCGAGAGATTTATCGATATAACGTTGATACAAATCGATAAATGTACATATAGAAATATCAGACTAAATATAAATTAAATATCGTTCATTTCCTAAATATATAAATCGATAAGCATATATCGATAAGTAGCAGTTTCTTTGCATTCTGCAAATATTCGATATAACATACATCAATTATAAATAACGGTTTTCTGTTGAATTAATTTACAAGTTAATTAAAAACTCGACTCAAAATTTATTCGCTAATACAGATTTATCGGTGTAACTGACTTTATCGATAACTTGCCTACCTTTAACTAACACTCTTTGCAGATTACAATCTCTAGAAAACTAGAGACTAGAGTTAATTCTTTAATAAGCATAATAAGTTATGATAATGAAGCACCCCATTAAGTGCCCAATGTGGGCGTGGCCAAGAGGCTTGTTAAATGGCTGTAGAGACTATCCCCCATTTTGGCGACTATCGCTGATCCATTAGAGAGAAAAGAGAGCTTGTTACGAATTGTGGGACAATCTCAGTATTTGTGGATGAAATCATTAACATAATTCGATATTTCGATTCGATTCAAAGACTCGCATGCGATACAGCAAATGTTGTTGCATGCAACAAGCCAAAATAATGATCGAAAGATAGAGAGAGGAAGAGAGAGAGAGGGGTGATGGAGAGAGGGGAGAGGGGAGAATGGCATTGTCATCCCGTTGTTAATGTTGTCTTCGACTCTGGCGGCGCACAGCGCCAACTGTTGTCCAGTTATGACGAGTTTGCCCCCCCACACGGTGAGGCAAGAAGAACATTGACTAATCAACATATCAGCACGCTGCAAGTGAGACTGGAGAAAGATGAGAAATACACAGGCGACGAAGAAAAAGAGAGAGGAGAGTGGGGAGAGTGAGGAGAGAGGGAGCAACAGGCTTTGCGTGTTTGCGACCAACCCATGCGGCGTGGCAATTGCAACAGATAATGGTGCAAAGTGCCGGCCAAGTTGCAGCATCGAAACGAAACATAACGAATCGAATCGATGCGTTGCAATGCAACCAGTGCTGCCAATTTCACAGGGCCAACAAAAAGAGCTATGACAACATTTTATAACAAGTTATTTAAGCTAAAAATCAAAATGAAAAGTATTAGTTCTAATTCTTAAAGCCCAAAATAGCAAATTACATTAGGCAGCAAATTTGCTTTTCTTTTTAGTAATCTTTACCAAAGTCAGATAAAAACACTCTTAATACGCCCCACAGCGTTTTTAAAATTACCTTACAAACTCTTCTACATTCAGCAGACTTTTCTAAGAATATTTTTAAAATTAGCCATTTTTAGGATGTTCTTCAGAGGTGAGTCTCCATTTCTAATGATTAGGCCAAAATGTCCTAGACCTTTTAAAGCTTGTTAATATTTATATTAATAATGTTTACAGCTTGAAATTAAAATCAGCTATCCAATATTCAAACCTGATGAGGTTTTGAACTATTCTCAATAGTTTTATCAAAGCAAAAATAAAGCCAAATAAGCTTTTAATATAGCCTAAATTTACGCCACAACTAAAAGTAATATTATATCATATTTTAAAATATTTTCAATAGTTTTCTCCCATCTTAAACAAAACCAATTCTGATTTTAATATAGCTATAATTACGTCGAGAAATATAACTATTTTCTCCTCCGTTGACATTCGTAAAACTCCAGAGCTAGCTGTAAAGTAGTTGAATTGGCAACACTGCCTGCAACTTGGAGTGGACACCAAGTTGGTATCTCAGCTGATGATGCCGTGCTTGGACTGTGGCTTGTCATTAGCTCACAGCTGCCAGCGTGAGCTCAATTACAGGCGCTGCCCCAAAAGCCTGCAACGTGCAACAGGCAACGGGCAACGTGCAACATTCCCCCATCCTTTAAAAAAAAAAAGAACAAAAGTTGGGCAGGAAATCGCATGCATATTACAAAAATGTCCCACATCATCAATAAAAGTACATGGCTTTAATTTGTGTGACACTTGAATGTCAACTGAGACTTGCCGCATTATGAGGCAGCATCTCCTGCCCCACCCCAAGGATACGACCTTGAACGTTGCCGCCTTCGAGAAACTGGCTACACTTTGCCGACAGCTAATTGCAGTCCGGGCAAACAAAGAAAAACAAAAAACCAATTGCAGCTTTTGGGGGCACAAAACAACAAATGTTGCAAGTTATCTTGGTTTTTTTACTCATTGCAAATGCATAGAGAAGGGTGTTATAGTTTTGTACAGCTAAGAGAGGGAAACATCTTTCAGCAACAGTAGTTAAATTTATTTAGTTGATTTAAAAGTTTATAGTTATTCGAAAATATATATTAAAAAAAAATAATTGTTATAAAGGAATCAAATTATGGAGCAGTTCCTTAAAGGAAAGTTATTTGAATATTATTTCTAGAGAATATCCATTGAGAACTGAAATGAAGTATTCTTATTTACATTATAAATTTGAGTCTTCAAACTAATATTTAATATTAAATAATAACATTTAAGCTTGACTCAAAGTCGTTTATTGCTTTAATTAGCTTAGTTTATTTATATATTAATTCAATTCACTTTCTGCTTATGAATATGAATTTTAGTTTGAATTGCTTTGTCGACTATTTTTAGTTGACTATAAATAAATATTTAAGCAATTTAGCAAATTCAATTGACACTTTAAAAATAAATAGTTTCAGATAGTTGTTATCAAAAATTTGTTTTTATTTAATATTTTTGATTGACAGCAACTAAAGTTATACAGGAACAAATCTTGCTTGTGTTATTTTGTAGTTTAAAATACTGCATAGACTGTTTTAGAGCCAGGTATAGGGTAGATCATAGTCGAACACACTCGTTTAGAGCCTGATTGTTGCTGTTTTTGCCGTTGGCAATCATCAGCGCGGCTCGTTAAAACTTAGGCAGCAAACTAAGAGATGGCCCAACTTGTTGTTGTTGTTGTTCCGGGCTTTCTTTTGCCGTGTTGCAGTAACAGCAACAACAGAAGATGAGAACAACAACCACATTGTGGAAACTGTTTTGGCATGCGTGATAATTTGAATATAAAAGCATATTACTTAGTCAAAAGCCCCCAAAGCATCGTCAAGCGTCCCATGACGATGACGACTACATCAACAACCAACAACAGCCAACAACAACAAACAGCCAACAACTACAAAAGAGCCAAGCTAAAACATTAATTTCTCAGACATCAAAAATGCATAATTAATTTCACATTTCAACTTATATGTCTCTATCTCCATTTCCATCTCTCTGCATCTCAAACTAGAGGATTTTCCCACAAGCCAGCGAATTGTCAACTGTTTCCTACTAGACTTGGCTAAAAGCAGAAAAACTGTAACTCAAGTTGGGAGCTGGAGTTGGCTTGATTTTGGCCTTTTTTTCTATCCGATCTCTGTGTGTGTGTTTTTTTGTAGAGCAATTAAACGCCGACTTGATGTGAGTTTACGATGTGAAAAGAAGCCATTAAGGTCGCGCATGTCACAAATTAGCCAAAATTACAAAACATTTAATCTTTCAAGCCGCCGCAATACACACACAAATACACACATGCCAGCACACACACCAGACACACACACACACTGATTACAAACCAAAGCAAAGCGACAGGCGACAAAACCCGCAACTGAAATACATTAAACTGATGGAGAAGAAAAAAGCACACAATACAAGTACAATGCTGTTCACTTGAATAGCATCATTTTGTCATTAAAGTCACAGCACAGCAGCAAATAAATATTAACTTTTCGTTAGCTTAATTGTTGCCTCAATTTAAATTGAGTTTCTAAACAACAAATTGTAGACAGGTGTGTGTTAATTATACCCTGAGGGGTATATTAAGTTTGTTAAAAAAAAAAGTATGTAACAGGCAGAAGGAGGCGTGGCAGACCCCATAAAGTATATATATTCTTGATCAGGGCGAGAAGCTGAGTCGATATAGCCATGTCCGTCTGTCCGTCTGTCCGTCTGTCCGTGTAAGTAACAAGATCTCAGAGATGGTAAGACCTAGGAACACCAAATTTGGTATGAAGACTTCTGATACTTGCACGCAGATCAAGTTTATTTTAAATTTTGGATGCCACGCCCCCTTCGCCCACAAAGTGACAAAAAGCAGGATAGCACTGGCAATTAATAAGCTAGAGATTTGAGCTTCGGCAGGAACAATACTTGTACTGAAATGGATGCATCGTGAAAATTTGATTAAGATCGGATAATAAACACGGAAGATATCCGCAATTATTTAATTCTTTAATTTAATGTGTTGTTGTTGCTATGAGTTTACGTTCTCTCTTATCTGCTCATTCGTTGAAGCATTTACTTATACATATATACATATGCATGAAAGCGCGCGCTGTGTTAGAGTGAGTTTTCGTCCTCTCTCCCTCTCTCTTTCAATAGAGCTGATAGCTGAGCTGATAGAGCTGCCACCTTGATAGACGGGACATCATGGTTCGAGTCCCAGTTAAAACATGCTTAAATTCTTCAATTTTTTTTTTTAATTTTTGTTATACATTAAAAATATTTTTTTAAGTTTTTATTTAGTTATTTTGAAAATAACGTGCTCATTGTTGCTAAGACTTTTAAATACAAAACAGACAGCACAAATACGAAACACAAATATAATTAATAGAAAATTTGAGTGGCGTTCTCTACTACCTCAGGGTATTCTACTGTCGGGATCTCTCGACTGAATGATATATTTTTTTAAGTTGAATTTACTCCATAAGAAATAGATAAAATATTTGATAATAAATACATATAAAATACTCTTAGTTTATCATCTACATGTTAGAATGCATTAGAAATTTAAACAATATTCCATATTCCAGAAAATTTTATATTAGTTGTCAACTTTAAGTTTAAATTGAAAAAGTTTTCAGTTTTCAAAATAATCTTTATTGAAAATGTTATATTTAAGTATATTTGTTTAGCCTTTAGAATGGATAAACATAACAAACTGTTGTACATTTAAGATATCCAAATAGTGATTAAATGTAAAAATCATTGCTAAATGCTAATTGGAAAACTGCTTTAAAGCAAGAGAGAGAGAGAGAGAAATCTTGCCTATTTACTTGAGTAAATATTGTGTAAGATTTTACAAAGCGTTAATGAGTTTTGTACAACAAAATGCACTTGCAATTCCCAAGTAGTTCTAGCATTATTATTTAATAATTAAGCAACAATTGCAATGTGAATAACGGCAAAATGCAATGAAAATGAAATTACAACATAATTAAATGAACGAACTGCAAAAGCTTTTATGATTCACAAACAGTTCTTGCCACACGCGGGAAATTTTGATAGGTGTTGCTTTGGTTGTGGCAAGCACTATGATAATATTTGTGTGCACTCACTCACTCACAAGCTATTGCCACAAATAGAAAGCTGGCTGGCCATGTTGCAAAGTATTTATTGACTTATAATTGCACATGTGTATCCTATGGATACATGTTGTATCTCACAGATACGCACAGTCGGGCAAAGTGCCAAAAACAAAATAAAAATCCATACAAACGTAAAGAAAAGTAAAGAATGTAAAGCTTTGATTAGCTTTGATTTTCCCTGGCCGAGAGTTGATCTTTTTGGCCCAAACAGAACAATTCCAAATGCTGATTCATCCCACAACACACAAAAACATAAAAGTATATAAAAAATAAAATGAGATTGGTATTTGAATTTGTTTCTTCTTTATATTTTGTTATTTTTAATTGAGGCATGGTAATTATTTTTGGTTATTTTTTGACCTTGTCAGAGATGAACCGCAGCTAAAGGCCGATAGATCGTAATGGTAATGGAAATGGAGATGGAGATGGGGAGACAAAGATACAAGATACAGTTTGAGTTTCGAGTTGAAGTTGAAGTTGGCAATCTCTCACGGCCTCGTGACTTTGACTGTGACTCTGAATTGATTTTTGTAGTATGAAATATGAAAAGCAAAAAAAAATTGAAACTGAATTATATACGCATAAATATGTATCTGTATATGTAGATGTATCTGTATCTGTAGCCGTATCTGTATCTGTCTCTGTGTCTGTTGAACGCATGTTTCCCCCTTTCGACAAATCGGAGCAATTTGATTTTGCTTATTATTTCAGGCAGCGACGATTAAAGACTCTTCGAGTGTCTTGCACTTGTATTTGTATCTGTATCTGTATCTACAGCTGTTGTATAGATGTATCTGTATCTGCAATTGCAATTGTATCTGTATCTGTATATTTTGTCTGTATATTCTCGTACTTGGCTTGTTTTTTACCTTGAACCGCGACCCCATTGAGGCCGTCAGGGAGTGAATCAGAGAAAGACAAGTACAAACGAAAGAGAGACAGACACAGTGTGGCAGAGAGAGAGGACAGCAGCGGGTAATTGTGATCGCGATTGTGATTGTGATTGACGAGATGCCAGCATGCAGGTCCGGGACAAACTTATGTATATAGTACACACACACACATCAGATGCAAAAGTTGATTCAAGATTCAATTCAGAAACAAGGAAATAAAGGGAAGTAGATAGCAAGAGAGGGAGACTGTGTGGGGGGGATGGGGCTTCATATGTAAACAGCGAATAAATGAATTAAACTGATTAACGGCAAATAGAAATGTTACGTATACGTAATGTGGTCCTCATCAATCAGTGACAGTTTGTCTATAAGCTATAATAAACATTTGCTTTAAATTAATATATTTAGCTTGGAATAGTTGAAAAATTTAATTAGTTGTCGAATTTAATAGTGAATATGAACACAAGTGAAGATTCTAGAGCTATGATTTGGTATAATTATAAATTATATACATAGTATACATAAATATACTTAAGAAGACTATAGATTCGCTTTCCTATTCAAATACTATTTAAAGGCAGCTCTAGAAACAATTTAAGTCTCATCTTTGACTAACTATCACTTAGACATCACGAAATTGAATTTTAAATCGAGTAAAGTAGGAGAAACTTAAAGGAACGCCAAAAATGCTTTTCTTATTTGGAGCTTAATATAATTTCTATAAATCCTTCCTTTTTTATATTTACTTATCAATTTAAGAACCGTTTTTGCACTTTGCCGATAGTCTTATAGTTTAGTAAAACTGGAATTCTTTCTTCTTATCGGCAAGTTAATCTAGTCAGTGGAGTTGTCGGTTGATGAGAAGACTGTCCTTAGTCTAAGATTCAAGACTTGAGCATATGAGTCAGTAAATATCTCTAGAACATCTTCTGTATCGTATTAAGAGATATATCTATTGCTATTTATACTTCTATATGCACATCTCGAGTCTTATCGTCAAGTATACCATGATCTTTAAGACAGTATCTTCTTATACAAAGTATGTACACTTCTTATTATTTTGGCAGTTAACTCGCGTTCTGTTGATTGCCGTGACGAGATGCCAATTGAGATCCCGTTGATCCTTATTTTTTGGCCAATTTAACGCATTCGCTATGCCAATGGCTGCCTTATTTCTTTATCTCCCCTAACCATTTATTACTTACTCAAGTTTTTTTGTTGCTGGTATTTTGAGAAAAAGGAGAAATGTAAGAAACAAGTAAGAGTGTGGTCAAAATAATAGCCAGACTGGCAGTTACCCAGTACTTGAGTGGAAAGTCCAATTAGCTTTAGGTACTTTTGAAAATATTAGGTAAAATAAGTCTAAGCTTGGAGAACTCCAAACAAATATAAAATATATAAGAAAAACTGTTGAGAAATGATAATCCTGCAATTTTAAAATGTTGACAATGCGTGCATACTTAAACACTTATCGTGCATACCCGCTTCTGTATAATTTAAATGGGTATAAAAAGACTTTGGTATGGCGTTTTCTGCACAAAGCTTTGCGGGAAAATTCAATTTAAAGCCAGCCACAATAACGACAACAACATCAACCAGATGAAGCAAAAAAAAAACAGCAACACAGTGAGTGCAATAAATTGTTTCATTCGCGGCACAACGCGCACCTGACACATAAGCTTCGAATTGTCGTCTTCATCTGCCTCCTTTTGGCCATGGTTTTTTTGTATTTTGTATTTTTTTATTTTCATTTTTTTTTTTGTGTTTTTTGCGTTTTTGGCCAGGGTTGTGTGTCTGTCGCCGAATCGAAATGTGGATCGAAACGGATCGTAATAATAACAACTGAGGCAGCGGCGGCGCATGTATTACATTGAGTTTTGAACATCTGGTGACTTGCTGTGCCACACTGCACAGTGTACACTGTACAGTGGTTCAGCAATTAGCTAAAGTGCATAAATATGGTAGTTAAAGTCTGTGGAGAGATTACCATGTGGATTACCTACACTTGACGCTAAACGATAAACCTAGTTTAACTATTGGATTTCTAGCTCTCCTCTCTTTCTCCCACTCCCACTTCCACTCTCACTCTCTCTTTCCTTCACTTGCCACTTAGGTTCGTGCCACAAATTGGCGTTTCGTGCGTAATTCGCATAGCAACCCACAAAACAAAAACAAAAAAACACAATTTTAAACGGCACAAATAATTATTATAAACTAAGGCAGCTCATTTAAAATTTAAGAAGAGTTTGTTGACAAACTTATTGGTAGATCGATAAGCAAAAGTTAGAACAAAAGCTAATTGGAAGGTATATAATAATTATTCTAATTAAGAAAGCAAGCCAATTTTTTATTTAAAAAAAATGTAATTGAAATTTGTTTAGGAAAATTGCGATATTTTGGACAGGGGTTTGTCTGAACTTAGCAGACTTAAGAATTATCAAATCTTGTTTTTCACAAAGCTTTCGACATATATCGATAAGCAGAGGCTGCATCCTGTAAATTAATGCCAACTTATTCTCTAATTTTCATACTGCTTACAGTTTATTTATGAATCTGAGTTTGCTTGACAGAGTCCTTGAATTTTCGGGAAAAAAACTATTTAAATATAGTCCAGAGAAATTTTAAGTAAATTTGTGTGTGGAAATGCGTTTCTGTTCCACTGTGCAGCGGCGACACTGCAATTATTTGGTAGGGCGCGGGTGCATGCGGTTACCGCGGGCGTCACCGAGGGCAAGAGTAAGAGAGCAAAAGCAGATTCAACGGATTATGACTGAGCTGGCGCTGGGCAGCAAGCAGCAACAACAACAACACCAACAACAACAACAACAACAACACCAACAACAACAACAACAGCAATAGCAGCAACAACAACGATGACGACGACGACAACATGTCGGCATGTGAATGTCCGTTGTTTCAATGTGCCCCCCTCTACACTTCCAGTTGGTAGGGGGCACATGTGTGTAATGTTGTTGTTCTTGTTTTTGCTTCTGCTGTTGCTGGTGGTGGTGGTGCCTGGTTGCAATTTCATGTTGTGCCACCGCCGGGCAAGAAGAGGAATGGGAAGAAGAAGAAGCAGCAGAGGGAACTCAACTTGGACAGAGAGCGTGCAAAATGATTATTGTCCTGCTGAGGACTGAGGACTTTTTAAGAAGGGTTCCATCGTATCGAGTATCGCTTACAGACGCCGGCACGATCATCTTCTCCCTCTCTCTCTCTCTCTCTCTCTCAGTTAATTCTTCTCTCTTTCTCTCTCTCTGTTCCGGAATGGCTTTCCACCTCATTATAAGTTGACTTTAGCTTGCTAATTCATGACGAAATATGCTAATTAATAACCGGCAACAAACAAAAAAAAAAACATAAAGGGGGGACACTAAGAGAGAGAATGGGGCAAGTGCCATGCAACTTGCAACATGCAACCTGTTATTGCAGCTGAATGATGGTCTCATCTTAGCGGTGAGTTATGACCGATCAAGGTCCGTCAAGGAGTTAACGCATTAAGCCTTCTTATCCCTAGGGTTTCTTTTTGTTAATACGCTGTGGAATATTATTCTCTTACATCCATAGATTTTATATGATTTTTAAAGGAAAAAACAAACTGAAATTTGACTTTTTAAATTTGAGAATATTTTAAAACTTTCATCAAAAAAATGAATAAATTTAGAAGAATGTAGCGTTCAAATAGTCTATTGTATATCAATGAAAGATTCTTTCCTAATAATTAATTGTTATACTTCAAAAAATAAACTAGTTTTTTGCTTTCTTTACTATTCTTTCATTGATTTTGTCATTATTTGCACTATTTTTGCTATCAATTTTTTTTTCTAATATAATTTTTGCTATTTTATAATCGTTTTGATTATTATTCCAAATGTCATATTTATTATCATTAAACGTATTTGTATAATTGACATTAGAACTGTCATTATCATTAGCTATATCATGATTGACATTATCATTGTTCTTCTTATGAATATTTCATTCTGAAAATGATCGACACTGTCGTCATCGGCATTATTAGAATCATCTCTCATAGCATTGATTTTCAAATAATCAATACTATAACCAGTGTCATTGACATTATCAATATCAAATGTTTTTCTTATTTTTTTTATTTATATATTAATGCAATTATATAAATTAAAAAATAAACAATAATATGCCAGTAATGATAGCATTTTAAAATAACCAAATTTATATTGAAAACATTTTAAATAATGAAAATCCTTTTTTATTGTTTAAAATTTTACTTATATATTATTTTATGAATATTAGAAATATTTGGACAATATCTTTTTTCTATAATTTGACTAGACCCCTTTTTAATTTTAAGCCATATTTTTAATAACTTTCACTTAAGAAAATCTAAATTAATTTCTGTGCTTGCGACACTTTGCTAATCGATGATTTATCAGGCAATTTGTCAATATTTATGTTTTTATGGACAAACACTTGCGGTGGGGACAAAAAACAAACTCTCTTTGCTATCGTTGTTGGTTGTTTGATTGTTGTTGTTATTGTTTGTCTGTCGTTGTTATTGTTGCTGTTGTTGTTAATGTTGTTATTGAGTTTGGAAGTGTCTGGTTAGTTAACATGGATCGTTGCAGTTGCAGGTGCATTGATGCATTGTTATTTACAATAGGGGATCGCGAGGGGAGACACTGAAGTTGGCGTCAAGCGTCAACGCCTGAGCGACAATTATGGCTGGCAATCAAGCATGGGAGAGCTAGAGAGAAGGGGAGATAGGGCAGTGGAGAGAGAGAGGAGAGAAGAGGGCGAGGCAATGACAGTTGGGTGCCATGATTTTCAGGCCCCCATAACGTGGTTTGTTGGCTTTTCTGTCATTTTTAGCACTACAAACAAAGTCTGGTTAAAAGGCCACAGATCTTAACAACAACAACAACAACAACAGTAGCAACAACAGCAACAGTAGTAACAACATCAACTACTGTTACAACAATGTCGACAACAACTGAAAAAAAGTCAACTGCCGTTCTATTGCTAATTATAAGCATGGTGTAAATTTACAATGCCTGTGTTTACAGCTCACGAACAAGCGATTATATGGCTATATAGTTATAGCCATATCTCCCTCTCTCTTGCTCTACCACACTCCCCCCTCTCTCTCTCTCACTCACTTTCCCTCACTCTGTGGCTATTTAGAGCTGTGCGATTTGACAAAGGCAAATACTAAATATATGTAAATGTAAATATTAAGACAACTGGGTAAAATCGCAGCAATTCTTGGCATCCCACACACAGAGTATACAGACAGACAGACAGCTGGACAGACAGACAGACGGACAGTTGGACAGCTGAAGGAATTGACTACATTGCGTTGTTAATGTGACCAGAGTTTGCAGTTAAAGTTTAAGCTACTTAATAACAAGAAACACATTTGTATAAATATTTTGTAAATTGTTTTCTGCATTATCTATTTATATGGTATTTTAAGTTTACTTAATAACAAACATAATAATCTTTTCTAAACAAAATACTTTTATATAAATTTCATATTTTTTACGACATTTTCCATTTTTAATAAAAGAAAATAATAATTTTGTAGATTATAAAATGTATGTATATGCTTAAGCTGTTTTCTTAACAAAATTCTATATAATTTTCACAAATTTCTTGGAATATTCTATATATATTTTCAACATATTTACTTCATGAAATTTCCCTCTTACTAAATTGGCCAAAATCTTTCTTTCATTTTAGATCACAACTTTTCTAGCAAAAGTTGACCGTTATTATTAGGCAAATAGGGTGAGTTTTAATTAATATTATTTTAAAATCTTCTTAGTTTTTAAAAGATATTCCCTAAATATTTAAATATTTGCTTTGAGATTTGTAATGTTTTTAGGGGCGCAAAATTGTTAACGTTTTTAAACTATACAAAACTCAATAAACACTCTATCCATAGTTCATTTTTCGTTAAAATATTTATAATATAATATAATTAACTTAAATATTCGCTTTTAAATTGTGATTTAAAGCCCGAAGAAGTGACATTTTTGTCTATATCTTTGCAGAATATTCAATAAAGATTTCTTCTATATAATAATCCATATGAACTGTTATTAAAAGCAACAAAAGTTCATAATTCTAAAACTCATAGTGACCCATTTAATGTAGAAAACATAAAACGCATTTAATGACATTTATACTTTTAAGTCTAAAGCTTTTCAGGCCAAGTAGTTGCACAGATTAAAGCTATTAATAATCCCAAGTTTATATTGTCAAGCTTAAAAGTATCTATTGAAGTTTTTACCTGCAGTTTAATGACTTTTGTTGTAAAGAAAGTCTATTGCAATTAAAGAACTTAAACCTTAGACAAAATTTTATCATTAAAGTTGCTAGAAACAAAATTATTTATAAGATAAGAATACAGTATTACTCCTCAACAGTGAAAAATTATTACTTCATGTAGGATTAATCCAAAGTTATAAATTATATGATTGAGTTAAAAAGTCTTTCTCGTATTTGAAGCTCATTAAAGCTCTTTGAAAGTGGAGATATCAGTGGATGTAAATAAAATAAATTAAGTTGATATACTAAATATTACTAATATGGAAACCACCTGAGTTTGAGGTTGTTTTCTCGATCTCTTTGATTTTCTTATGTCGTAAACTCCTTTTGTTTGTGTGGTATATTTTTAAAGGATTTTTCCTTATTTTGCTGATGTTTTCGTTGTTTTTCGTCAATTGCGCCAAAGTTGTGCTTAAGTTTTAAGTTTTTTTTAATTTTTACTTATGTATTTTATTGGGCAGGGCCAGGCACATACATACATACACACATACACACACGTGCACATACATTGGCATATGTATGCACATACATGCAAATACTTGTAGTTGTTTTAGTTTTAATGTTGAGCATTTTTTTTTTTGTAGTTGATATTTTTGTTTGTTTAATTTCGTTTACTTTTCGGTATTTTTTTCCTTTTTCTTTTCCTTTGCTTTTCACATCTTTACACCTTTTTTATGTTGCTGTTAATTCAGATCACATCATAATTATAATTATGCTTATGTTGTTGGTATTGTGTGTATATTGTTGTTGTCGTGGTTGTTGCTGTTGTTTAACTGTAAGTTAATGTTATTGTTATTGGGCATATTAGTTGTTGTCTTTTTTATTTATATTTATACATACAAATTAGACAAAAAAAGTTTGAATTTCTATATAAAATTAAAATAAAATGCAATAATTTGTAAGCACAGGGAATTTAATAAATAATAACAATACCAATATACTAATAAGAAATTATTGAAAAAGATAATCAAACAAGAAATGACAAAAACTATTAGTTTATTCGTTAGCTTTTGGGCCAAGTTGTTGCACACAAACACACACACACACACAATATTAGTGCAAATCTGTTAGCGTTATTTTTAATACTTTTGTTGGCTATTTTATTGTATTTATTTTTATTGCTCTTCTCTTTTTTTATTTATTTCTTTTGTTACTAACTATTATTATTATTATGGCCGCTGCTGTAGTTACTGCTGTTGTTTTTGTTGTTGCTGTGACTGCATGTTGTTGTTGTTAACGCGTGTGTCATTGTATTGTTGTTGGGACTGGTGTTGTTGCTGTTGTTGTTTTGTCAATTGTCCGTCCGCGTCCGGCAGAAGCAGCAACGCCGCCGCTTTTAAAAACGGTTATAAAATCGCACGACATCACAAAAAATGTTGTTGCGGCGACAGCGACGTCGCTGCTGCTGCTGTTGTCGTTGTCGTTGTCGCTGCTGTTGTCGCCATTTTTGCTTGGCAAAACTTTTGTGCACTTTGCACTCGCTCGCACACACACACACATAGATATATACACATATATTTATATATATGCAGGCTAATGCTCGCGCTCTCTCGCTCACACATAGGACACACACAGTCACCCGCACCCGACGACAACGACATCGACACACACAATCAAAAACTCATTCGGCTACTTTGGGTGCACACGCCCCCTCCACGAGCGCCGCCCCCCCTCCCTACACACACACACACACTCGGCCACCAACGGGCAGCCCAAAAACTCTCTCACTCTCCCACTCTCCCGCTCTCTTGCTCTACAATCCACTTTACGTACTCTACACTCTACACTTTGCAGGGATTCTAATAAGAAGCAGCAAGAGCCAACCAGCAAAATATAAACGACAACAACAAAAAAAATGCTTTTTTGCGACAATATGCGACGACGCGTCGACGTCGGCAGCACTGCTCGCGTTTGCCTTCGACCAATGACACTCGACGACAATATTAAAGAACACACACACATACACAAGCAGTGGCAAAAAGCGAAACTCAAAAAACGAAATGTCGTCGTCGTCGTCGGCTAAAGGTATGTTTGGAAGGGGGAACAGATGCTGAGGGACAGCAGAGCAAAAAAATAAAGGAAAAAAAAGAAATTACGCAGGCCACACACTACCTCAAGGCGACAAGCAGCGACGTCGACGTCGACGCCTATGTAATCCAATCGAATTGAGAACAAACACACACACACACATTCATAGAGAGTGGTAAGCAAGCAGTGTGTTGATTGTGGAGGGAGGGGAAGAGCGCATAAAAAAACGAACGCAATTGAAACGTTGAAACCAATCCAGAGGACGCACAAAATGACGAAGCAGCGGCAACAGCAGAAGAAGAAGAAGTAGAAGCAGAAGACCAAAAAGGCGAAGCAGCAGCAACAGCGACAAGCGACAAACGACGGGCGACACTTGTGCATGTATGCGTGTGTGTATGTGTTTGCGAGAGAATGAGTAAGAGAGAGCGAGAGAGAGAGTGAAAGAGCGAGCGCAAGAGTGCAAAAAGGCAATTGGAATTGTGTATGCAAGCAGTGTAGTTGGACACATAGGAAGGCAGTTTACAGTGGATATAAAATAGTAGTTGTTGTAGGTGGTGTACCCCATCCCCTCCTCTCTCACACACACACACACACACACGACACTGCTTTAGTGAGAGAGATGCGACCCCTACAACAACGACAAAAGCACAACAACAACAAAAACAACAACAACAACTTCTGGTCTCAGCCAGTGGCGACACATTGAGGGTAGTCATTTTTTATGCTACCCACTGCTATATACAACTGTCTCTGTGTGTGTGTGCTTGGGGTGGGGGTGTGTATTTGTTGTATATATGTATTAGTTTAGGGGCAGTTCTCTGTTTTATGTCCAGCCAAGGAAGAAGTTGTAGAAGAAGAAGCACATGAAGTTGTTTCACTTGCAGCCAAGAACAAATTTAAATTCAATTCTCTTGAAATTTGCATTGGACATTTTTTAAAATTTCCTTTTTTATCACACACACATACACAGTAAAAAACAAACATATAAAAAAATATTTGTTAAAGAACAAAATAATTTCCAAATTTCAATTGGTATTTTTATTTTCAAGGTCTTTTTATATTGTTTTCATTTGATTCCAGTACACAACATTTATTATCGTTTTTAAAATTGTTATTTTTTTATTACCATTTTTTTTTTTAAATTAACAAGTATTTTCGAGCTCAAGGTCTATTTATATTAAAAATTGTTCTTAAGTTTGCAAAGAACAAATATTTATTTTTATTATTTTAAATGAAGATTATTATAAAACTCAAGATATATTATTGATTGATATTGATTCAATTGTTGTTAACAGTTGTTAAAAAAAAACTATTAAGATGAAAAATTACAGCTGTTGTAAATTGTTGTTATTGTTGTTTGTTTGATTGTTTGTCGTAGCACAGCAAAAAAATTAAACAAATAAAAGCTTAGTACAAAATATTTTTGTTTTATGTTTTAGTTGGCGACCTTTTTATTTGATAATTATGAATGATTTATTGTAAAATGCAATCGATAAATATTGCTTTATTATTTCTTTTATTGCAAAGTAATTATTTGTAATTAAAATATCTCTTGTTGCAGAATACTAAATTCTAATTATTAAATTGTTTTTGATCAGTTTTAACATTAATTTTTTTTTTTATTACAAAATAACAAATTCTAAATGGTTTTTAATTATTGTTTATAATGCTTTGACTAGAAAGTAACCAAATAAATTCTAATTTATTTTTGCTAAGAAAATAACAAATTGTAAATTGTTCATTAACTATTATTGATATTTCTATTATCACAAATTAACGTAAATAATTACCATTTAACAAATGGTGTTTTCTTTTATAAATATTATATTTTTAATTTTTATATTTATTTTGTGATTTCTTTAATATTTTCGTGTTGTATTTTGACGTTTTATTTCTGGACGCTTTGGAGTCGTTTTAGCGACGGCAAAAACAAAACGCGCGCGATCGCAACAGCAACAACAACAAAACAGAAACAGAAAACAGAAAGAACAGAAAAAGAATAGAATAGGAACAGAACGAACGTACAGGAGGAACATACACAACAACAACGGCAACGACAACAACGACGACGACGACAGCGACTGCGACAGCAGCGACAGTTGCAGCCACAGTCACCACAGCAACAACTGCAACAGCAGCAGCAAGCAGTTCACACAAAGAGAGACGAGACGACGACGAAGAAGACAACAACGACGACGACGACGACGACGGAGACGATTACGATTACGATTGCGATGCGATTGCTGCGAGATGTCGATGCGGCAGCGGCAACTCGACTTTACTATTTGAAATCACATCCCAGCGTCATCCGTCGTCGCCGTCGTCGCGGTTGCTGCTGTCGCTGTCGCTGCTGTCGCTGTCGCTGCTGTCGCTGGTCTCTGCCTCTGTCGCTGCTTTGGCGCTCGTGCTGCTTGCTTATGACTAAGGGACGCCACCTCGCCGTGAGCAAAGCCAAGCATAAGCCAAAATAAATACACACACACACACACTCACGTACACACAAACGAACACACAAAAGAGACACGCTCTCTGAACGGTCACTGGTGGCCCATACACACTCATGTATATAAATGTCCATTCGCTTCTGTGCGTGTTGTATTATTGCTTGCTCCCTCACTCTCGCTCACGCCCAGCCCATGAGCAAGAAACGCACATATACACACACACACACAAACAAATAACAATGTGCAGAGCGTAAGCAAGCAGTTCAAAATTTTACAAAACGCCACGCTCTTAAGAGCGCACTTAATTGTGCTCTTTAGCATTTTCTCTTCTTTTTCTGTGTGAAGTGTACACTGCAAATGCCAGGCATGTGACACAAGTAAGGCCATTATGACGGTTAAATGTTGTTTGAAAAAATAATGAAACTAACTTTTGAATAAATATTAAAATAAGGAGTAATAAATTAAATTAGGCTTCCGATACATTTTAGGGTTATAATTTAAGTATAGATAATAGTATAGTTTAGATATGACAGATATGATAAAACTTATTTAGCGTATTCAAGTAAGTATCATAATTTATGATGTGTTAAATGTACATTTCAAACAGGTCTAAAAGAAAAATTTATTTGTGATTTAAGTACACAGTTTTTTGCTTATATAGACCTTTTTAGAATATGAAAAAAAAGGGGAAGTATTTATTTAAATACATAAAATAGTTTAAAAATTCATAACTTGTAAATGTTAACAAGTGAGGCATTTAATTAAGATTGTTGTTGTGTAGAGTATCTGGGGGCTCATACAGCCGACTGTTGTTGCTGCCAATGGCCAGAGTGTGATTGGCAGCAGTGATAGGGGGCGGGGGATAAGTTTTGTGGGGAGAGGGCGCTGCCTCGAATCAAGTGTGCACTAATGAAATAATTAATTACGAGCAGGAGCAGCAATTCCAGGCATCCCCCACCCCTTTGATCCCCTCCCCATAATCCCTCGTCTATTTTTTACTCCCCCTCTTCTTTCCACTCCCACTCCTTCCATTGCAGTCGCATCTCAAACATGTGCACATACATGAATATACATATGTATGAAATAAATACATACATGTACAAACATATGTGTATCTTTATCTTTGGGTCCATTTGTAACTGAATATCTGGACATCTCCAACTTTAAGTGCACATTCATATACATATGTATGTACATAGATATGTACATATGTGCATGTGTTGATGTATGTGTTCCTGTTATTGCTTTTGTTGTTGCTGTTGTTGTTGGCTCTGCAGCCAATAATCAAATTTAATTAAACCACTTTAAGCGATTTCTTAGCCACAAAGTCTGCTCCCATTTATACATATGTACATACATATATATATATTCATGTGCACATGTATTTGAATTTGTAATATTTTGTGCACGCTCATCTGAAACAAATCATCAAATCTGTTGAAATACCTCACACAACATTTATTTACCATGCGATCGTTTCAATTGCATTCAAAAACAAATCGAAAAATAAGAAAAACCAAAAATACAACATTCGAAAAAGTAAGAAAACCAATTTGGGGAAAATTTGGTGAAAAACAAAAATGGAAATTTTTTCATTTGAAAATCGATTGCCGTCGGCAGTTCCGGCAAATCGATTGAAATTTGTTTTTAAATGTTAATTAAAGAGTTACAGTAGTTACTCGCTAAGACCTTAATTTAAATGCTTTAAATTCCAATATTTAATCATTTTGTTTAATTTCTAACTGCTTAAAAACTATCTTAAGTTTTGTATATGAAAATTTTATTTATTGCAAAATTTTACTTAATTTTTTACAATTAATTTTATGGCCACTTATATATGTTATTGTTTAGTTAATTTCGTAAGCTAAATTTAATTAATAAATTGTATTTTTACGACTGTCTTTTTTGATACTAAATTTTTTTAAAATCTGCACATTTCAAGAAAATTAAAGTTGAAAAACATTAAGTGTGGACTTTCTGGTTGAGGCAGGCAGTTGAATAAAGTTCCATAAAGTTTTCGCCAAAAGTAAATAAATGAGGTTATGTTAGTTAAGAACTAATTACCGTAAGAAGTTGAAACAGAGTTTATTGGGAATATTGGAGTGATAGACTGGAAAGGGAAATGCAATCAGATAGATATCCAAATATCACGTATTTATGTGATTGACATTTTATATATAGACCCCCTTATATATAAATAAATAGGATATAAAAGATAGTTTCTATATAAAGTGGGAAGCACTATATAACTGTCGTTTATTCCCTTATCGAATGTCCCGTTTCTCTCCTGCTTAATCTAGACTGCTTTAAGCATATGTATGCATGTGTGTGTGTATGTGCATATACATAGATATACAGCGCTCCTTTTCCCACACGCACAACAACAACAATAACTACAGCAACAACAACAACAACAATGACGACGACAGCCAATGGAGCCCAATGAAAACCCCGAAGTGCGGTTATGTCGCGGTCGCCTTCGCCTAACTCCCTCTCTCTCTCACTCCCCCACCTAAGCATACACACACAAACACACACACAATGTGACATAGTGAAATGTGTCGCCCGTCGTCGTCGTCATCGGGCCCCTCTCTCTTCGATTGCCCTTCTCTCTTTGTAGCGTACGAAAAAAGACAGCATTGGTCAAAGCCAACGGATGGCCGCGCATGGCTCTAAAAGTGAGAGCGAGAGGGAGCATGCAAGCGACAGTGAGCAAGCGAGAGACTGCAGCAGTAAGAGCGAGCAAGCAAATAAACACACTGTCTGTGTGTATGCTCTCACACTGTCGGCAAAGCAGTGTGTATGCTGGATATAACATTTGCCGAGAGTGAGTATGTGTGGCTGTAAGAGAGTGGGGTAAGCTGTAGACAGTGGACAGTGGGTGTTGGGTGGGAGGGAGGTAGGTAGTGGGAGGGGGCTACTAAATTGCGACAATTGTAAATTTTTAACGGTGCCACAAAACGTCATCACAAAGTGTTTGAGATGCAATTGAAAACGAAATTGATAAATTAGAAAACCAAGAAAATTTAAAGGATAATGCACACAAACACACATACAAACATTCATATAGTAAACACATGTTACAAGTCAGATTTAAGCTGTACATAAGCTACACAATAGTCTGGATCTGTCTAAAATATTTCGTCTTAATCGGACAATTAACCTGCCAATTTTGTGCGCAGAAATCTGCTTATTACCCAATTTCCTAGCCATAAAAAAATTCTAGCTCCTACATTTTGGCACCGATCTGAATTGTCAGTACAGTTTTGAAAAGAAAAATGTTAGGACTTTGATTAAAAAATATGCATTATGTAAAAAAAGATCGTGTTTCGTTATTGTATCAAATTTTCTTCCAAATTGTTCGATTTTTGGTTGATTTTTCAAAAAAGAACGCAGATTTTTTGTATTTTTGCATATATTTTATAACGAAATTGTAATATCCAAATCTTAACTAGATTCCCAAATTATTTTGAGAACTTTTGTCGGTCTTTGTTTTAATACGATTTTTTGGTAAAGAAACGGAAAGCTCACAAAAGAATCAGTTGAAAGTAAAAAGATGTTGGATTAAATTCAGATTTCGGAATGTTAAGTAAACCATATTCAATTCATATAAAAGACAATTATTTTAATATTTGTTCTCTGTTGTTTTTAGCAGCAAATTAGTATGGAAATAGATATTTAAAACAATCGGAAATGAAAGACCGAGAATTCAATCAGACTTTCGAATCGAATAACTTTCCTGACATTATAAACATTATACAGTTTAAATATGCAATCTGTTACCTCTTTAAGGAAGTATAAAAATGGTAAAATGACATGCGAAACAATTGGAAATGGAACAGATGTTAGTTGGGTTAGGTATGAACGAAATTTGATAATTTTCAAGAGCGTTTCAAATATTATTTATTTTTTTTTGTGTGACAAGAAGATAAATGTGCTGGCTCCCCGCCCCTCAAAATGTTCCTCCCCAACTGCCGCTCCTACTGGAGTTCTAATGCGAACGGAAGGAGGAGGGGAAGTGACAGGGAGACATTGAGACAGGGAGAAGCAGAAGTAGAAGTAGAAGGGGAAATCTTTAGTGAATGTGTAGCTAGTGTCGTTGTCGTTGTTGTTGTTGTTGTTGTTGTTGTTGTTGTTGTTGTTGTTGTTAGCCATGGCAAATGATCAAAGCCGATGCCGAAAACTCGGTATTGAAATCATGGCAAGCCAAAGAAAGCCGGGCCAAGAGTCAGAGTCAAAGCCATGGCCAAGAAACACTGAGGGAATTGACCGCAATTATGCGATAAAGATAAAACAATGTGGTGTCATTTTTATGGTTCTTTTTCCGATGTCGATGGTCGCACACAAGGTTTTCGGACTCGGACCAAGGTGCGGGTGTGCCAGAAAGAGAAGCACATAGACACACAAAGAGAGCGAGAGAAGGAGAGGAATGGAATGGCAATAAGGTGATAATCTATAATTGCCCTTGCTGCAACAATTGTTCCTTTAATTCCACCGCCGACGATCGGAGGAAAAAAAATGTGTCCTACTGTCGAGACAACGTTTTTTTTTTTGGGACCCCAGGGTATGAGGAAGGTACGGTCAGGGCCTTGGTCAGGGCCCCGTTTAGGGTACGGCATCTCAGAGTGAGTGAGAGAAAAGACACTTGGGTAACACGTGAAACGAATGCGTTGACAGCTTGTCTTTCTCTCTTTCTCCCTCTCTGATTAGGGATCAAAATATCGTTTATAACTCATAATGACCATGACAAATATTGCAATACAATAGCCCCTCGTACTGCCTTTTACCTTATAGGGCACTCTAGAGGTCCTATATGGTCCTAATTGTGGTCAACAGTTGTTGATTGTGTCGTAAAGGTCACGCCAACTGTGGACTTGACCACATGGTCTCATGAATGTCCTCTTTCGCCTGTCAACAGCATATGACGCTATAGTACAGCCACACTTCTTTTTGGTTATATGTATGTACATATGTATTCCGGGTGGTTTGCGGTGGTGCTTAGGCCGTTAATGAAGCCCAACCACAGTTGAAACTACTCACAGCTGATAATCGTTTAATCGCTTATCAGAAATTGCTATCCCATTGTTCGAATATGTGTGTGTGTGTGTGTGGTGTGTATCGCTATCGGTTCCACATTAACCACAATTAGAGTGACCATGCTACGGCAATTAATTTCACTTCAGTTAATGTTAATTGGTATACCATGCTCAACACTGCACAGTGGAAACAACTCAAGGAACGCAAAGGGAAAAGTGTAACTAAAAATAGTACAAGATATTCAACAAAATATAAAAATGAATTCATTTTGATACATTTCGATTTTTCAATCAAAAAGTCTCGTTTTCAAAGTCCATAAAGAGTGATATCTTTTTTAAAAGGAGAACTTTTAACAATATTGAGAAAAAAACTAAATTCTCTCTTAATTTTGAAATTTTGGAATTGTTCCACAACATACAAATAGTTATAAATTTGAGAGAAACAAATATCAAAAGTTTTGCTTTTTTCTTTTATTCACTTATAAATATTTTGGATTACTTTAATTTAAAACATAATAATCAAAATATAATTTCAAATATAATTAAGTTTTTTATTCATTTATTATAATTAAAGTGGATCAAAAGTGGTTTGAAAACTATCTGGAGCATATTAGCAATTTTACTATAATTTATGTGCTTAATAAAACTAGAATTTCACCTTCAAACTATAATTTACAAAACTTTCTGGCTAAAAATAAACTAAGAGCCAAAATTCATAATAGAACTAAATTGGAAAGCTTCTAATATAGTCTTTAAAACAAGCTAAATTGTTTAAATAGATTTTGTTTGATTAAGTACTTCTATTGTTTACATCGAAGTACATTTCGCTTATGCAACTTATGTTTTAACACGTTGGTTCCACTGTGCGCGTAGGAAAAGCGCATTTGGGAACTGCTATCAAAGTTCTCAATCAACATACTCGTAAATTTGCCAATTGCTGACAAACTTAACGCTCTCAAATTACGAGTACTCCCTGCTCAAGTGGACGGGTACTCATTCGCTTATAGATAAAAACTAAACTGAACTGAGAAAAAAATAAAATAAATAAATAAAAAAAAGCGAAAAACGACTTTTTTAAAGAGATCGCGGACACGAACATTGGTTTACCATTGTCCATTTGTTGGTTGGGTTTTTCTTCTTTTCTGTTATTTTTTTGTTGGTCGTTTTTTTGTCTTCTTGTTTTTAGCGATGTCACCTTGACTATAAAGGCGAAGGCGAGGAAGAGAGATGGGACAGAAAAAAAAGGATGAAGGATGCGCCAATGTGGCTGGCAAAACAATGAAATTGTGAAATTTGTTGGGTTCAAGAGAATGTCATGAGCGTTTTATGATTTAATCCCCTTTGTGTGAAGCCAAACATTTGCTGGATCAAGTGAGTGTGTGACTGTGAGTGTGTGACTGTGTGTGAGTGTGTCCTGGCTCTTGAAGTGTAAACACCCCCGAAAAAAAAGGTCAAGGGATTTGTCATTTGTCGCCGTTTTTGGCCAAGTAGACACTTGACTGCGCCTCGGCTCAGACACCTGACATGCGATTAGTGCCGCAAGTGGCCAAGTGGACAACTCGCCAAGTGGGACTGACAGACAGACAGACAGACCCTGGTTGTGCCTCTGTCGACCCTGTAGAACGATGTAGATCGACGGGAACGACGAGGAGAAAGATCGACTCTCAAGTCAATGTGATTTAGTTTTGACGTCAATATGGCTAAAAACGCTCCCTCTTGTGGTAGATTGTATCTGTTTTGGGTCGGAAATTCAAATGCCTCGAGTCATCAGCTGCATGTAAGAGCCAGTAAGTGTGCTGCAATCGAGAGACACAGAAAGAGAAGTAGAGTCTGCTCGACTCTCTAAATACTCTGCAAGTTAATTAACTTCTTAGCTTGCTAAGATTTTCTTTTACATTTTTTAGGTATTTAGTTGAGTTTACTGTATAATATAGATGCCATATAATTTATATTGTTACAGAGATCGATTTATCATTCGCAAAAGTGTGCTCAACTGGCTTTATACTCTGTATGTTAAGTAACTTCATCGTTTAATTTAATAATTAATATATTCCAGAGTAATCTACTGTTTCTCGTCTTCCAACCACTCCTTAGCCATTTGTATAGGGTATTTAAAACCAAAACAATACACAACAGACTTAAAACTGAAATTCAGACTGAAACTCTCGACTCAGACTTCAACTTCGACTTGGACTTGAAGTCATTTGGTTAGTTACTAGGGTTGGGTTTGGGGCCAAGTCCTATTCCTGTTGATTGACCCGATAGCATTTTGGTTTGCAGCTGCTCACAGCTCAACGAATAAAGCGAATATTAATACGAGTACGAATACGAGTACGAGTACGGGCATGTATTCACTTTGCATTCAAAACGCAAGTTGAAACAATGTCAAAGGTAATGTTATCGAACTTCAGCGGGAATCTATATATCTATATATGGTACATATATGCAAAATTTTATTTGTATATTCGCTAATTATGCTCGCACTCACATGTGCATGTGTGCGTGTGCGTATGTGTATTCGTATTCGTATTCGTGAGTGTATTCACTGTTTGAGATCGTGAGAACTGCACTTAATTGATTTCCACATGCATGTGGAGCAAATGAGATTGCCATAGTTCAAGAGTTACGCATGAGCGTCACAAATCCAATGTAATCTCTATAAAGATATCCCCTTTACCATCTCTCTCTCTCCCTCTCTTTCTCTCTCTGTCCATCTGATCTCTTGTCTCTGAGAATTAAGCTTAAAGTCGGCGAGAAAGTCTTCAGCTGCAATCGAATCTTTTATCAAATGTCTGGGACAGAAAATGTACTCTAGCTTAAAATTATTTTCATTCCCTTTGTTTCCTTATTTGTATCTGAGTGTGTGTGTCTCTCTGTATGTGTGTGTGTGTGTTATCTAAAAGACCAAGTTCTTTAGCCCTGCGGCATGTTGCTGCAATTTTTCATTATTCGTACTCTTTTTAAGTGATCGATCGAAATTAAATAAGAAAAGTAAGCAACGAGAAAAGAGGCAAGGAAAATGCCCCCTTGCTAAACAACAACAACAACAACAACGAGAACAACAACAAAAAGAGAGGTAAACCCAATGATCCCAAAGAGTCCCGTCTTCCCAATATCGTCTCCACTTTCCACTCTTCTCTGTGGGTTCGGGAATGCGATGGTTAATGTGCGTTTAGATACGAAGACATGTAATTTCCCAGCCTCAGTTCGATCAGCTCGCACTGCAAAAATAAAAATAAAACAGCAAACTAAAAAGTAACCAAACAAAACAAAACCGTCCAATTGTCTGGCTCTGACCAGTGCCAAGATCAGCAAGGAGTACAGACCAGGCCAAAGTCAAAACCAGAGCCAGAGTCAGACTCAGGCTCAGAGTCAGGCTAGCCAGTCAGTCGCACTGTGTACTGTGTACTGTGCACTGTGGGCTGTGCCGAGTTTATTCGCCCCCGATCCTCTTTAATTTTTGTCTTGTGTATACCCTATACAAATGGAAGAGTCAGAGGGAGTATTATAATATGTAAATGAGGGTGATTTTAAACCGAAAAATTAGCCAAAATAGCCAGAATTAATTGTCTACTTTTTGGTTGTATTTTAAGAAAATGTTTCCTTTTAATCCATTGTTTTCTTTTCTTTATTTGTCAAGAAAATATTATTGATTTTTGGCATATTATAATAGGCTTTCTTACAGAACTTGTGATATATACAGGGTATTTATTGGTCGAAAACTAGGGACAAAATGTATAGTAAATTTAACTATGTGTTTAACAAACTAAACTTGTTGAAAAATGTATACAAATCTTGTAGTAACTTTAAAGATACACAATTTATAGGGTATCGGCTAGTCCCATCATCCTTTTATTTTGACTTATGCAAGTTCCTAATCATGTACTTTTTCTAATCTAAAAGTATGATAGTTATGCAATTAATTATGCAATTTACAGGGTATTTGCTAGTCGTAACACTTTTAATATTCTAATTTACAGCCGCTTTCAGCATGTTCCTTTGTTTACCATAAAGATTAAGTACAATTTTGCAGTTACTGGTAGTACAGGGTATCTGCTAGTCGACTCCCACCTTAATATAAATCTTTCTCATTTTTTGGCCTGGACAGTTGTCAATGGGGCAGATCACAAGGGGGCCACAAATGCAGCTGAGCATAGAAACGCCTCAAGGAACTTGGACTGCAAACCTGACGTCGTCTATGATGACGGCCTTTGATTATGATGCCAATGGATGGCAATATGGTATAGGGTATATCTATGTATATGTATATGTGTGTATACATATACACTTGTGTGTGTGTGTGTGCGCTTATTACGGTGGGGCTACTACAGAAACCACCAAGGTAACCACCGAGACAAAACCTTATGAGAGATGCACGCAAGCTGCATTCCCAAACTTCATTATTAACAAGCTCATTATAATGCTGATGAAGATCATTATTGTTGTTGCTGTTGTTGTTGTTGTCATTTGTTTGGTGCATTGCCACCTGCACCACCTGCGCCACATGCACCTGTAAGAATTGTGAGCTATGCTTTAGCTAATGATTTTTAGGTTGGAAAATAATTGAAACCAAGGAATACTTGAGATTTTGCGGGTGTGAAGCGTTAAGAAATCAAAGGGAAGCGAGAAAATTCTTTTAACTAGTATTTTTTAAGTGTAGAGTATAATTTTGTATTTTCTTTAATTTTTAAAAATACTTTGAAGGTATTTTTGTTTAGTTGTTATTAAATTATTATCTTTTCTTAATTTAAAAATATATTCAATGCTTTTATGACAAGTTATAAGATATTTCAATCGCTTAAGAACCTGAAGTCTAGATAAATTCAAATTAATATGCTCGTATCCGCAAGTTAATCTAGACTTCAAGGTTGTCGACAAGAAAAGAATAATGAATAGAGGATTCATAATGTGTCTGAACATTTTAAAAACAATCATTTAAAGAAACATTGAATTCTTAAACTCTTGTAACTATTTAACTATTTTATAAAGGATCATAAAGTTATTAAATGTTCCACAAAAATATTAAACACACTCTTTGACAATTTAAATTGTTGAGTAAAATTTAAGAAGAGCAAAATTTGCTGCCACTAAATATGTAATCTCAATTGAAGTGATCGGACTGATCGATGGATTTCGTGGGTGACCATCACCTGCTGTCTGTGTGTGTCCAAAGTGGTTTCAAAGGGTCTCCTTTTTTCTGTTTTTTTTTTGTGGGTCTCATGACAGTTTTTCTTATTTTTTGTGCTGTTGTTGTATTTGTCTTAAGTTTAATTAACGAATCTAAAAAGATCTGCAGCAACATTTTGCCGCATGCTGAGTTCAATTCACACATTGTGCCTGGTCATGTGGGGGCCACAGCAGACTTTTCCCATTAAACTGGTCAGTGAAAAAAAGAACAAGATGACGATGATGATCATGATGATGATGATGGAGATGAAGAAGAAGAAGAGGCAGCAGGCCCCAGGTACGAAGCAAGCGCAAATTGTTTACAATTCGAAAAAATTGTTGCCGCCTCTGTTATCTATGGTCACATCTTAACGAACACGCAGCTCCAAACTCCAGCTTGAAAGCTAAGTCTGAAGCTAAATCTGAAGCTCGAACTAAAACTGGCCAGAGTCCGAGTTCGAGTCCGAGTCAGAGCAGAGCAGGAGGTCTCAGCCCATCATATCACAGGCGGTAATCCCTCCCCTCCCTCTAACACATCTGGCCTACTCCTACTCCGACTCCCATTTCTAGTCATAGCCATGTCGATTGCAGGCCAACTTCGTTGTTTAGTGTTGGTTAATTTGGCATCATTCATCGTGTGGTCAAAGCCAAATGTCATGCAATGGCTAAGACCCGCTTCGCTAATTACAGCCTCTTGTTTGACTCCCTCTCTATCTCTCTCTCTCTCCCTCTCTCCCTCCCTCTCTTTTACTGTGCTCTTGGTGGCAATAGAAGCTACTTGCAACTGCAACTCACGTGACACTGCATCACGCAGCTTTCAAGATCAGTTTTAAACTCTAGTTTAATATTCTCCTCAAATGATTGTCATCTTTAGCTACGTAGTTGTATTTGAAATTACCAGATATCTTACTAGTTTAAGAATGTGAAATCAATTTATAGTTTAAATCGTAATAAAAATGACATTCCGCTTAAAAATCGGTCTGGTTTTGCTAAAGTTATGCGAGTTTTGAAATCTATTGAGCCTACTTTTCTATATCTTCGTTCAAGTCTGCAACTATATCTGTCTCTCTTTGTCTATCTCTATTTCTGC
This sequence comes from Drosophila putrida, assembly GCA_037043535.1. NCBI lineage: Eukaryota > Metazoa > Arthropoda > Insecta > Diptera > Drosophilidae > Drosophila > Drosophila putrida. The sequence continues at coordinate 1,939,475 of JBAMBI010000016.1, forward strand.
ATCTATATCTGTTTCTATAAATCTTATCATAGTCTGGGAATCACTGACCCATCAAGTTACTCTGGTCATCTCTCTGTGTTGATCCACTTTGCCTTTTGGGGTCTTTTCTGTTGACATTTGTTGTTGCGAGTTCCTCTGGCCACTCTGAAGTGCTGTAGAGTGGTTTAGAGTGGAGTCGAGTGGTGTGTGGAGTGGATCGCATCGCATAATACGAGTATATGCAATCGCCGGAGGTGGAAACAACAAAGAGATCTGTTCGCGACAACGACAACAGCAACAGCAGCAACAACAACAACAACAGCAAATATAACGACAACAACTACGACAACGTTGACGGTGTCGACCATGTCGGCAATGTCGACGTGGTGGCGTTTGCGTGTCAAGCGACATCATTTGCATAACAATGCTGGGGACGATTCAAATTTTTGGTCTCCCAGAGCAATTTTCAAACACAGACAACTACACGCAGTGAGAGAGGGAGAAACAGAGAGAGAGATACACGCCCTCTGGCACCTGCTCATACAAATTTTAGATACACTGATAAAAAAACAAGAGGCTAACTTTAAGTTTTTGGTCTTTTTGATCTTCTTTTGATTACAGAAATACGTCGAGAAACAAAAACTTTTTAAGAGTAGAGAAGAAACCTGTATAAAATAAAATTATAATATATTCTTAAAATCACAAATCTAAGAATATGAAATATTGAATATAAAATATTCCTATGTAGCGACTTAAAAGTAAAAAAACTGCAAATCCAGTTACCATTTAAATTCTAGAGCTTAATTTTTAAAATAAGTTTAAATTTTTATTTTTATTTCTGCAATGGAAAGATAAATTCCCGATTATATATTTACCTAAAGATATTTATTTTAAGATCTTAAGATTTATATTTTCTATTTATTATCAGTGCCGATTCAGTTAGGGATATTTAAGATACTAATTCTTACAAATAAAATTAAGGTACCCAATATTTAAAGAATTATTCTAATATGTAAGATGAAAGAAGATTCACCATCATAATATATTTGCAAGTTTGTCTAGCATCTTAAGATTTTAATTTTTAGTTTAGGTTGAATTTCCTTGATTCAAAAGACTAGTCTCATTTTTTTGTCCAGTGTACCTACGAGTACATTAATGATTTTCAGTTGAACGTCGCGTCGTTGTTGGCGTCACAAATCGCTGGCAAATACCTGCACACACGCGTATGCATATGACATTATTCAAGACACTCCCCTCCCTATCTACCTACCTCCCCCTTTTGCAAGCCCCTTCCCTTACCCCTGGATCCACCCACCTGAGAGACACCTGATAGTTGCACCCTCGGATCTCTTAAGCTGCGTCGGATTGCGTCGCCAATGCGGAACGAAACGAAACCGCGTTGAGATCGCGTTCCCCCCCTCTGGGAGAGACCCTCCCTATTACCCTTGCCACTGTTGAACCTATCCATCTGTTGAATAATTTATGCGAGCCACTGTTGTCAGCGTCACCTCCTCCAACTTCAACCTCAACCTCAACTTCAACTTCAGCTTTAACTTCATGCATATAGTATCTTCCCCTCAGTATATTATCTATAAGCTTGGCAATGTCGCGACTCTGTCGTAACCCTCTCTAAGAGATTTACAGAGACAGTGAGAAAGAGACAGACAGAGAGAGAGATATGGAGAGAGGGAGGGAGGGAGAATTATTTGCGTTCGCCTCCTTGCGTTTCTAATTAAGCGAGAGAAATATTCAAAAACTTTGCCATTGTTTCAACGATTTTCAAGTTCAATTTACATAACATTCCTAACCGCCGCCGTCGCCGTCGCGTTGTAGCATTCAACTCGAGACTCAAACTCAACTCTTTAGTTTTTTTTTTTTCAGTTTTCAGTTTTTTCCTTCTCATTTTTCATTTCATTTCATACAAACTATATATTTTTTTATACTATTATATTTTTATAAAAGTTCCCTCTCTTTGTCTCAGTCTGTTGAGATATTTAAGTCACAGCCTTGAATTGCTAATCGTTTGGCAATGCAAAAATAAAAAAGGGTTCAAGGTCAACGTTGCACGGTTGCAAAGGTCACCAAATTGCTGTTTTGTTGTTGCTGTTGCAAGTTGTTCATGTTGCACTTACAATTAGTAACTGGCTCAATGGTTTGATGGAAATACTCAGCTCCCATCTATTATCTTAATGTGTCTATTTATATTACTTTTTAAGTAGCTGCTGTTTGCTGGATATTCAACTAATCTCAGTATTCAGTATTCTCTGAGTTGATTCCTCATCTACCCTGTTATCTATCTATTTCAATAAATTATGTAGCTGATTCTATTATACTATCTTAAGTATATAAATATTGAATACCCAAACTAAATATATATCTTATATTGTCTCTCTTCTGCCTTATTAAGGTTTTGCATAAGATTCATTCATTGAATTCCACTATTTCAAGTAATTTCATATTTGTCATACTATTCAACTATATATTTTTTTATATTTTATTATATGATATTATTCTCGATCTATCTCCTATATAATATTATTAATTAATAATCTTTCTTTGGTACAGATCTACGTCGCTTTGTTTCAATAACACTTGGTAAGTTTTTTATTCATTTTAAATCTACATTGAATGCCTTAAAATCTCTTGTAGTTGTTTTCTTAATTAAGTTGACTTCCTTCCTCATGTTCCTGGATTCGTATGTTTTTAGTACCTCTTTTTTATGTTGACTTCCTAGTTCGTTTTCCTCAAAATAGATTCGCCTTTTTCTAATTCAGGTTTCCGTATCAATTCTACTACAAATATTCGGCTCGAAGTTATTTATTTATGTGTTAATCCTTGAGGAACATACGATCCGATTCGTTTTCTGGCAGCTGTTGCCGCTGTCATTTAACGCAACGTCTGCTCTCATTTCCATCATCTTCATCATCGTCATTATGATTATTATTATGATCTTTCCTTTATGCAGTTGATCGCCATTTTTTAAACAAAACAAAAAGAAATGATATGATATTTAACGGTGTGAGTTTTCCTTTTTATGTAATGTTAGCTATTGTCTGAATCAAAACATGCATAATTCTATGCATCTGTGAATATAAATATGAATATAAAAAATGATGAGTGCAATGGAAATATTTGGGTAATTGTGAATAAATATATTTCTGTTTGCTATTCCCAGCTATCTTATCTTATGTATAGTAAGTTAATTTTGGCAATGATTAAACGTTTACAAAAGCATCTCAAAGATTAAGATAAAGAGTCTTTCTGCTAAGTGCTTAACAATTGTTTGGCGCTTGTCAATTTTTCTTAAGTATTTTTTTCTCCACATATCCTTAACTAACAATTGGCTTTGCTCTGCCAACTCAATCAAGGAAGCAACTGTCTCGATTCCCAAATGATGCGTTAAGTAGCGAGTCCTCAACACAATGTGCTGCAAAGAATGAATAGAGGACGGAAGGACGTGAGGCACATATCATAAATGATAATAATTTTTGTAAATAAATATTGTGTAATCATCGCGCTAACGCCATTATCATGACCCCGTATCCTAACCCCTACTTACTTACATATATAGCCAAGCCCTGTGCTCTCTGTACCCTCGAGTCTAGTCTCTTTGGATTATTATGCTGTCATTTTCAAATAGAAATCCCAATTCTTGTGTGATCTAAAAAGGCAGTCAGATGACGAGCAGGATATTGAAGACATGACCAGGGCCATCTGCTTTGGCATCAACAGACAGACAGACAGACAGCATGGAGGACAAGAGAGTAAAAGTACCAGTAATAGTACCAGTAACACAGTACGAGTATTTGTATTTGTACAGGCCTAGAGTTTGGTCTTTGTCTGCATTCGCATTCGCCTCCATTGTTTAGACACTTACGCAACATATTGTACATGGTCCTGGGCATGGCTAAGGGTCGTCCTCGTACTCAAAGTACCAGAGGGTAGAGAGGCTACAGGCCTTACCTCATGGGTAAGGGTAGTCCTCTCTCTGTCTCTGTCTCTGTCTCTCTTTTTCGCTTTGCGGTGGTTGTCCTCTATTATTTTTTTGTGTTTTTCATTTATTATTTTCATCGTCCTCGCATCAGAATTCTCATAACTAAATACTTGTGAGGTAATTGCCAGGCAAAGCGTATCTTTTCAAGTTCAGTACTTACCTAAGTAAATACACCAGTATATAGACATGTGTGTGTGTATGTGTGTGTGATTGTGTGGGTGTGGGAGTGTGCGTGCTATAGCTGCCATTGCTCTAGTTCCCATACAAATTTGGTACAAGTTCAGGTTTTGGGTTAAACGGATAATTCACAGACCAAAAACTTGTGACAGAGTCTACTAAAAATTGCTGAAACTAAGAGCTGGCCCGATTTAACAATACCCTGTAATTAAACGTTGATCTATTTAGCGTACAGAGACTTTTTATTGAATAGAAAGGAAGAATTTCTAATTAATTGGTTCAGAGAAAGAATTTTTGATCGAATCTTTGTGAAATTTCAGGATATATATATGAGAAACATATTAAACTGTAGGATACATAATCAATATGTTTTATTATGCTGTTGTAGATTTAAATTGATTTAGATTTGATATTATTAAAAATTGTGATTGTAAACAGAACTCGTAGCTTTTAATCTTCTAAAACTGAGTTTTATTCTAAGCTTTTATACGATAGGACTTATTCACATAAGTTTACTACTCTACAATAAATTTCTTTATCGAATTGAAGACAAATTTGTAAAATCTGTAAATATTGTGTTCAACTTTGTTTATATATTTAAATTTTGAAGTTGGTTATGTAAATGGATCTCTATTCATTTACAAGCAAAAACAGAATATTAAACTACTTTTAAGTTGTTATAAAATGCATTTTTGGTATATAAATACCCTATAGAGAAGATCTAACAGTGCTCTTATTAAATTGGCAGCTGCAACAGGCAGTAATATCTATTAAAGCTATGTGATATATGGAAAGAGACAGGGAGAGAAAGAGGGGGAAAGAGAGAGACTGGGAGTGATGGAGAGCGATGACTTGGTCAATTTTCTTATGGCTAGAGACGCGGCATGCGAGTGATAGCGTTGTTTTTCAGTTTTTTCTTACTTCTTCTTCTTCTTGTGTTTTCTTGAGTCGTACCTCTTATAGTAGAGCTCAATGTATCTAATTAAGTAAAAATTTATGCGCGTGTTCAGTGAGAACGATGAAACAAACGGCAAACTGCAAAAAGACGTTAACTATTGTTGTTTCTCTCTCTACTTTAATTGCGAGCTTAAGTTAGTTGTAGTTGGAGTTGTTGTAGTTGGAGTGTGTGGGGTTGGGGTAATAACTGCGACTACGAAATCATAGTCAGAGGCCACCTACAGTTGATAATGACGAACGACGGCGACAACGAATAACGAACAACGAACAACAACCAAGATTCGTGGTCAGCCATTGGTCATATGGTACAAGTAGTTATATATTTATAGGGAGTTGTAGTTGTTGCAGCTGTTGTTGTTGTTGTTGTTGCTGAGGTACTTGTTGGGTTGTTTACCATGCTTCAGAGGCGCAATATCTTGGCATAATAAATCCATTTAATATATTGTATTTAAACCGTTCGTTATGATCTTTTGCGCTCGCTTCTGCAACGCCCTGATTGCTTCGCTATTAATGCAACGGACAGCGGAGAGACCATGTTGCAGCCCCCCATATACTACTACCAAAAGAGGGGTGTGTGTGTGTGTGTGGCAGAGGGGAGGGGGGGATAGAGACTATAGCGACTAGTCTTAGTCGTAGTTGTACTTAGTCACGCTCAGTCGCTCAACTGCTTGTGTTGCTTGTGATTAGAGGACGAATGCTTCAGCTGCGGTTTACTGTATTCCCTCCCTCTTCGCACTCCCCCTCCCCACAATCACTGCCCCGAAAAAAGCTAAAGAAAAACCTCTTTATAAGCCAAAAGTCTAGTGCCGAAAGCATATGTATACAAGTCGCATCAATTGTGATTTTAAATAATGCGTTAAAATAAATGAAATTTAGATTTAAATTGACAAAACTATTTTTTGCATAGTTTTTATATAAAATTAGGCATATTTTTTTAAATAATAATTTTTTATCAATTATCTTTTAAATTGTACATTTCTTCATATAAAATGAACTATATAAGTTACCAAAAGTCTCAGCTTGCACTTATCTTAGTTAAAACAATACCTTTCAATATTAAATTTTTCATTCTTTCTGTGCTATTTTGTCACTAGCGTGGACTACTGCCCAAACTGATATGCATATTGCCTTGCAATGATTGTGGCACGTTGCAATAGATCGTTGTTGTTGTTGTCGTTTCACTTGGCACTGATCGCTGAAATAATGATCACATAGTGGCGTTGTTGTTGTAGTTGTCGATGTCGATGTCTGATGAAGCACCCATTGCCATTGATATACCCCCAAAACCCATTCCAAATTTACGACCCAGTCGGCATGGGTTTCATGTGTGCAGTAGCCTATCCATCCGCATATACATATGTTAACCCATCGAGCTCCCATTTGACTCGTATTGGATTCCATTTATGGCCAACAGATAAACGATTGCAGCTCTAAACGAGTCATGATTGTGAATATGATGATTATGAGTATTCGATATTCATTCCAATTCTATTGCCAAAAGAAACTAGCGGGAAACAGTAACAATTTCTTACTCCCTCTTTTTATTGGCATATTAGGATCGTTATTCGAAATGAATATCTTCCCATATTACGATTGCCAATCAAATACACAAAAAGTAATCTTAAAATACGATTTCACTCGATAAGTTGTTGTCCAAATAAGAAAGGTCTTTAGGATTGATTTCTAACCGATCCTCAATAATTCTTTTTCGGTTTCGCCTTGATTTTTTAAAAAAACAATATATTCAAATATATATTGAGAAAAATTTGTTGTTAAAAACAAACTTTTTTTAAAGTAGCATCAATTTATAGATAAAACCATAATCAAAACGACATTCCACATTAAAATCGGTTAGGTTTTGCCAAAGTTATGCAGGTTTAAAGTCTGCCGAGCCTTGGAAAATTGAATTTAGTTGAAATTAAGAGGACATTGGACATTGGATAGAAACTGGGATCTTACAGAATCTAGTATGTTATACTGGGACCTGATGGTTTCCAGACTTAGTAATCAATCTGTGTGTTTTGTACCAGTTGTAATTGTGTTATGTTGTGCGTTATGCGATGTTATGTGATTATGTCTTAAGATCGATGGGTGTAAATTTCATGTTCATTCAATGAACCAAAAATAGCAAGTGCAAATGTAAATTAATGTGTGTGTGTGTGCGTTGTTGTGTTGTGGTTAAGGAGGGCCATTACCATTAGCACGACCCACGACCATGACAATGACTTTAGCTTTAACTGCAACTGCAACTACAACTACAACTGCAGCATTGCAATCTGCGGGACCCCAGACCGAAGACCCGAGACTCTGGAACCTGGAACGTGAAACCTGGAACCCGGACTGGTCTCGGGCCCCAAAGGCAAATGGCTGTGCTTAACGAGAGAGGGCAGTTCCTGATGCAGTTTATGCAGATACGTTTCAATTAGCTCAATCCGAACGTGAAAGTGTGAATATGTGTATTTATAAACCAAACCAAACCGAACCACAGCAAGACAGAGAGCTAGCTGGCAGTTATTCGTATTACTTGTAGATCCATGTAGTAGCTACTTAGCACTGAGAAGAATTCTACTAGGCAAAACATTGAGAATTCTGTTGGCCCAACCCAACTCCTCGTAATATTGCGCGTTCTCTCTCTCTCTCCTTTCACTCTGTCTCTAGTCAATTCGTACAAGCTTAACAACAACCCAAAAAAAAGCAATCCAAAACAACCAGACAATCTGACAAACCAGATGCTAGGCCTGTTGCCGGTTGATGTGGTTGTTGTTCCTCAACTGAAGACGACGCCGGTTTTGGGAACTTGGGAATAACAAAATACATAAAGTAGAAGTACGAAGAACATTAGAGTTGAAGATACCCTGTAAGTTTCCTATACAACATTTAAGAAATCAGTTATAACAGGTGTAGCTTGTCAGTTATTTTAAAAAGAATTTGATATGGTTTTGCTAATGATAAAAAGTATCTGTATATGAAAAGCTATACGAGTAGCTGTTATATTCGCTGAGTTCAAAGAGGTTGCTGAAGGTTAAACAGGACAAATTGAGTTGTAAACGATGTATATAAGAATTTATTCCTTAACAATAGTTTTTTCGAGCTGTTTACCTATGTTTTGATTTGTATTAAGATCTACATCAAAATTATAACTTTGATTGGTATTATGTCTAAGTTCAAAAAGGAGAAAACAGAAGATGGGCTTAGTTTATAAATTTTATTTTGAATATTCCTACAAATTAACTTTATATATCGACTTCCAGTCATTTCTCTAAGACTTTTCACATACGTAGGCTCACTTGAATGACACCCTTTATTGAAATATCGATCTACAGGGTATTTAAAACAGGAGAAGGTACGAGTAAGTAATAAGAAAAACTGCCTGGCGTTGAGTTGAGAGTTGGCAGTGTGAAATGTGTAATGTGCAATGCAAATAGTCATAATTGCAGGCAGCCAGGCCAGTTGTTTTTGTCTCTGTTGTTGTTGTTCTTGTTGCCAATGTTGTTGTAGTTGCATGTTATTGTTGTTGTTGTTGTGTTGTGTGATCATTAAGCGCAGTTGTTCACTTAACGCTTGAAGGGATAAACAAATGCACGCGCGAGAAATTCTCAAAATCAATTTACCATATGAGTACGAGTATTTTAGCTGATGATTCGCGAATGCATGTGAATGTCATTGAATGGGGAAGTAGTGAGTGCCGTACCGTGCCAGTATAGTACCAGTAAACTACACTGACAATGTGAGAGTGCCAAGTGGACAAAATGTGATTGTAACTCGGAAAAAGTTTCGCAGAAAAACCCATAAAACAGTGCCTCCAAATGCCGTCAAGCATAGAGACAAGCAAAATATAGTTATTTAATAAAAAGAAAACATCTTTAAGCTATAAAAGAAAAGACCATTAAACAATTAAACTATGAATATAATTATGCTTTATATAATGTAGATTGTTTATGTGTAAACTATGAGTTAATTGCATCCACATTCGCAAACAGATTCGTCAAATCAGGATATAGAAAATATAGATATCACAAATAAATATTTTTGGGTATATAGAAGTTATATCTGTACATATTAGAGTCAGATTAACTTTTTTTTGGTAGTAGCTTTTGTCACTAGTTGAATACCATGTGAATCACATTCACATAAGCAAACTGATTTTTAAAGCCAAAATCAGAGCTCTTGAAATGTTTGTTAGACCTCAAGAGTTGTCAGTTGGTATGTCAGTTTGCAGACTGGAATGTTGGCTTGTTCTACGCCTCCCAAACACCCTCTACAACACACACACACACACACACATGAGAATATCTATCTTCGTATCTTCCCCTTTCTCCACTCTCATGAATGTATCATTTACATGTTGGGAAAACGCATATTGGAATCATCTCAACAATATGGCACGACTTCTGCCTGCTTCTGTTTTACAAACCGATTGCCAACAGACAGAGAAGGCTAGAGAAAACGAGAGAGATGCAGATAGAGAGAGAGAGAGGGAGAGAAAAGGAGGGAAACAGAGCCTAGGCGAACGCATGTGGCCTACGAAGCGTGCAGCATTAAACATCATTAATTTGGAATTGTTTCCAAGAAAAATTGACAACGATGGGCTTAACCGCAACAAGGAGAGCAGGCGAAATTGTTGAGGAAGCTACATTGGGGAGTGGACACAAGAGAAATCGGAGCGGGCGAGGAGGAGCAAGGGGCAAAGGGGCAAGTGGAGAAGGGGAGAGAGGTCAGGCTGGGCAGGCAGCAGTCAGGCTGCTATTGTCTACAAGGTTGCAATCAGTAAGTTGTCCGCCTTCAAAATGTTACGGCTGCCAAGACTTAACTTGTGTGTGTACTACAAGCTGACTATATGTGTGTATGTTTGTGTATATCTGTGTGTAAACGAAATTTGTTGATCCTTAAGTTGTTGCTGCCAATTGTAAGATTATTCTAAAGTTAAGCTCTTCAATGGTCATTTCTTTAATGGCGCCCCTAATTGGGCATTGCCAGTGGTCGGCCAAGGGAAGGATGAGGCATATACAGAGTGAGGAGTGGGGTGAAGTGGAAGTGAAGGAAGGGAGAGAGAGTACGCTTTAAGTACCCCGTAGTAGACGCACGTGCGACACTCGAAGCGAACTCATTAGCCCCCCCAAAATCCAAAATCCAGCAAACTCTCCTCCAGATATTCCCCATTCCCTATGGTTCAAAATTGCCGAACTTCTGTTTTTCTAGGCTTACAGCAGCTGGTACTCAACGAGAGGGGTAGGAGAAGAAGAAGATAGAGATGGGGATGGAGATGGGGGTCGCATCTTCCGTTCTAATAATAATACGCGCATTAGTTTCGTTTTGATGCGATTAAAAAATACGAAAAGATTCAAAAGTTTCGAAATTACGGAAATAAAAAACAAAAGAAATGAAAGCAAAATAAACAAAATTTTTAAAACTGATCGAATTTGATATACCCGGTATAAAGTTCTTTTATAAACTTGATAATACTGTAAGCATTCTATACAAACAATTAATCTGAAATGATTTTTCTAAATTTCACTTATTTTCACGATTCTAAAATTCACTTAAAGTTAATTTTAATTTCATGTGACATTCATCTTAAATTCATATAAAAATGTTTGAGAAAATAACGGAAAAAAGAGCTTGAATTAAAACCTATGTTCTTAATTTAAGAACGGTATTTTTTCGATGAATTTCTTTTAGGGAAAAGTTATTCTTTTTCTTAATGTTTTGGTCTGAAAATTGGGATTTTTTTGACCAAAAAGTTCTTACAAATTGAGTAAAGAGAAGTGACTAATGTTTTAGGCTAAGAACGCTAGTTTAGTAAGAAAAAATAGTTTAGTATAATTGGAAAGGAAAGTCCTTTACCAGAGTGTCAAAGCTTTTCTATATAGCTATATGGAATGCATATACCCCACAAGCTTGCTATAGCATAAGGTATATACGAAACTAACAGCACATTGAAATACTTTCCGTTTAAGTGGTTTATTACGATAAGCGAGTTCGCTAAGAGCACTCACCGTACGCGTTTCAATTACCATTGTCAATTTTGCTGTCGGCCTCCGATGGATGCCACCGATGGATGCCACAATTGGTGTGGTGCCAGTTGAAAGCAGCTCGTCCCCAAAAAAAAAATATCGGACAGAGACGGGAGAGACAGCGAAAGGGGGAAAGGAACTGGAGCTGGAGATGGAGTGCAGCTCTCGTCAAGTGCCATCGGATGCCCCCAAACATATGAGATTATTGCCATGATTGCGCCCAGCCGCAAGGATTACAAAAACAAAGAAGAGAAATAATAGAAAAACGCAAAAAATAATATCTGAAAAACAAGCAGAAAAAAACACAGTAACAACAACAGCAACAAGAACAACAACAATAACGGACAGGACTCTGAAAACCTTTGCAATTTGTTGGCTTCCATATTTGTTGCGTTTGTTTTCTTTTTTCCAAAATACGCTTTCATTTCTGAAGAGTTATCAGAAACACTAATCCAACACTGCTTCCAGTTGCAACACCCTCTGTTTATACACACACACACAGCCACACACATATACACATGCACACTTAGTCAAACACTTTGAAAAAATATAGCGAGTGAGTAAACCGATTTCCAATACGAAATGAAAAACTAAAGAAATCAAACAGTGAATTCAATTTCGCAATGACATAAGAAAAATAAAGAAAATTAACAGATACCCTGTAGTCAAAAACAAGCCATCCCTTAGGCCAGTAAAGTCCTTTTTCAACTTCATTTTTGTTCGTTGTGCAATTTTGTGGAAATTTTCAAAATATTGAGCTTAAACTTTATACTAATTGTATATTAGCATATAAAATAAAAAGCAGATTTAAAAGTGTGTCGTTTCAATCTTTGAGTTAAGTATAGAGAATTAATTTAATTGGTTTAATTTCAGTAGGAATCAAAGAAGTTATAGTTCCATGTACAGGATCTTAAAACGAGCGTATTTTAAGAATTTTGGAATCTACTTTGATTCAAAAGGGGGGAAAAAAAATTTAACAGGAAACTATTTTTGTTTTTGTCAGAATTACAGACTAATTTCAATATAGACAATTTTATTTTAGTTTCATTAAAATCGTCAAATATCTTAGCAATTTAAATGCCTAAATTGATAGCATCTTTTGAGCTCAATTAGGATTTGTTGCATGCCACAATAGGGCATGCTGGTCAAAGTTTAGACATGGCTTACAAGTGGCAAAATGTAACCTTCTAAGTATTTTAATGTTCTTAATCAGGCTTGTTATTTGTATATTCAGTTGTGTTCTCGACGGTTTGGTTTGCTTTGTTATTATTGCATTACATTAACAGACATTACCTGGACACACTCCAAAAGCTGTCTGAACCCCGGCAAGGACCTAGACCCGAGAAAAGGACTGAGAATGAGACTGAGACTGGGTTTGAGAATGGAAACGGGAATGGGAACAGGACTAAGACCCTTACCGGGTCCTGAACTCGGAGCTTCGGGTTCAACTTACAAATTGTGAACTGGAGAAGCGCATTTTGTGGCCAAGTTCTTGTTCGTACCATGTTTGTTTTTTATTTTTTTTTTTCGTTTGGAGCCAAGGTTTTGATGTTGGACCGCGCATGTAGTCAAATTGGTTTGCCTTTTGTGTGTCGGATGAACAAGACACACAAAAAAAAACAATATAAAAAAAGGAAAAAAAGATGGGAATATGAGAGAAAAAAGGTAAAAATTCACAAATTACTCTCATTTCGTTAAAACGGCACAAAAGGCATCGGGCAGCGGCAGCAATAACAAAACGACATAATCATCGTCGCCGTCATCTTATCCGTGGTTAAAAAATTAATAATTTAAATTTATGGAAAACGGAAAGAGAATGAAGCGACGAAGTCATCGCCAAAACAACTTCAAAGCCATAGTCTATTATAAAACAACATGACTCGAATACACACAGTCACACACACGCACACACACAACAAAACTGAGGCAAAGGCCATGCCAGGCCGGACATACATGTGAAACACGTCTGAGGTCTGCGATGGTCACCGTGGTGTCTGGACATATATATATATTTATATATATAGTATAAGGTATGGATTGATTGTGCCCATGTGAATGTGCTTGGATGTGGCTGTGAATGCATTGCGAGTGCGTGTGTATTGACCATAGGTAGCAGCTATAATACAGGGTGCACTCTATAGAAATTGAAATTAATATTTAGACTAGAATTAGTCAGATATGTCCTACAAGTCTCTTTCAGCACAAAGGCAGTCCAAAAGTTAGTTCTCCTAAAACCAGCAACCCAAATTAATTCGACTTCTTTTTAATAAAAGTGTAAGTCCTATAATAAACACGTATTTTTATCTAATTAAGCTATAAATTTAAGTAACATAAAATGCGAAAATAGACTTAAATTGATCAAAAAACAAATCAGTTTCTAAAGTCGATCTTACAAATATTTCAATTTGTTAAAGTCAATCTAAAAATTCCTAGATTCAATTATTATAAATTATTGGAAAAGAATATTCTTATTTATATAAGGGAAAAAAAGTATCTGTAGCATCGAGAAATTAGGCTGATATTGAAAGCTCATGAAATCTATTCAAATGAAGCCAAGTTTCAACTATTGTGACACCCTGTATATGATACTAAAAAGCGATATACAGATTACCGAAAGCTGATCGAACGTACGTACATAATTTAGAGCGTAAAATCAAAAATTTGTTCGTCCGTCATTGTTGTTGGCGGTCCCGAAAACCCATTAAGGTTTCATTCTATGTATAAATCTAATTCCGTGCACCCCATGAAGACGCCGTCACCATCACCATCAACATTGCCATCGCCATCATCATCATTATGATCATCACCAATGGTCATCATCGGCATTATTCGTATTATTATTATGATGATGATCATCATGACCATGACCAGAGAATGTTTTGACTTGTTGTAAAGCCTTTTGTTGCCATTGACTTAATTGTTGCTTTAAAGAAATGAAATAAGTAGTTAATACACAGTGTTGCTCCTAAGTACGTGTACACCTCAGCAGAAGCTAAGCTTAAGAGCATGGGAACAAATTTGAAAGTCATATCGATAGATACTAAAGAGAGAGTTGCAGTTACCAAATGATGTCTACAATGATGAGTAGTCTACAAAGTGAACACATTGCATTGAATATATACATTATATAGCATCAATAATTATTAGATTTCTTAATTCCTGATATGCTTTGAATTTAGGATAAAATAGACTTATACAATAACCAAGTAAATAGTACATTATTAGAATCAGAGCTAAACTTCCAAAAGAAGCTTAAATCTTCCCTTTATTAAAATCGGAGCTAAACTTCCAAGATGTCCTACACTCTTTCCTTCTCTTTTCCTTACTCTCCATCTCTGTCGAACTTGTTGAATAAGTAATCGTTAGTTTGTATTCATGAATGGGCAGTTAGAAAGGCTTAAGATACGCGAATAATATGAAATTGGGGGAGCTCTAGACTAATTTTCATGCGAACATCATAATAAATTAACAAATAAAAGTCGAAAGGAGCTTCCAAATGGATTTGTCCATTCACAATCAAATAAAAGGCAAATTTGTTGCCATTCTTTGGCTTGATTCTTTCATTAATGCGAACGAAGACGATGCCAAAGTCAAAATTTCAACGATCGAGTCTCGTTTTGCAGTTTTCCCTTCTTCTTATTGTTGTTCTTGGGGTAAGGTTATTGGCGTTGTCGTTAGCATATTGCGAGGACTCGTTGTCGGTTTTAGGGAATCCATTAAAATAAGTGCTTAATTTCATTTCTTTTGGCCCTGTCAAGTTATAACTTAAGTTACAAAATTCGGCCAAAAATGGATGCGTTAACGTCAAATCCCCCTTAAAAAAAAACAGCAAAGATGATCGCGAAAAAAGAAAGAAGCCACATCCACATCCGTCGCATCCTATCCGGAGAGTCTGGCCAGAACAAAAAAAAACATTTATCGATACAAAAAAAGCTGTCTTCGTGTCGTGTCGTGTTGTGGTCCTTGGCGGCTCCTCATAGAATGAATCTTAATGAATTTCGATTTGAAAACGCTCGTATGGAAAGAAAGAATCAGCAAGTGGGTGTTACCTTCTTGGCTGTAAAGTCAAAAAATGGCATCTAAACTCCAGACAGATAGGTGGACAGCGCTTCTTTTTCGTTTCGTTTCTTTTGTTGTGTCGCTGTTATTGTTATTATGTTACGTTGTTATTGTTGGTTTTTTAAGGGCACCAACAGCCAAGGATGCGACTGGAACTGGCGACTTAAAACAGAACTTAACTGCGGTCTCTCAAGCGCCGCGGTCACAAAAAGCACAAAAACAAAACCAAAAAAGCTGTGGAAAAATAAAATGAAAAATCAAAAAAAAATATATATATGTATATACACGCAATCATATATTGAGAATCTGTCTGGGTTCTGGGCTTAGGACCAGCTTCAAGTTTAGTTCAGGGCGCGGCCTGTTTTGGACACAAAAACTACCAAAAAAGGAACCAATTTCGGAGACAGCACGAAACCGTTTTCAAGTAAACCGAAAGCGGAACGCCCGTTCCAAAAATGATCAGACCGAGGATCGAGGACGATCTTGTCGACATCGTTGCATTAATTTGCTAGCAATTTTGGATCATAAGCTGTTTGGCTAAGCGTTGCTAAGCGAAAATGTTTAACATTATTATCTATCATGCTTGCCAAGGACTAAAATAATTGCCATTTTAAATGGTCTAATTTTGTTAAGATCAAGAAGTTGTCTTACATATATGGAGAGTTAAGTAAGTTCCTTGAAATAAAAGGCAAATAGAGATTTTTAAGGTTTTCCAAGTTAAAATTAATTGAACTCGAGCCAGTTAAACATCTAAATAAAACTAATTAGGAAGGTCGCTTAAATTCACAAATTCAAGTTTGAATAAACTATATGTGAGAACAGATTCCTGATAGAATTTAGATATTTAGCATAAGATATTCCTTAGCTATAATCCCTAAACTCTAATGTATTAAGCGTGAACTAAATATAAATATTTCTGATAGAGTTTAGCTATAATTTGTTTAGCTATAATCTCTAAATTCTTTTGAATTCCTACTAGAGTTCTTTATCCTTAGCTAGCTCTAATGCATCTTACTCTAAATCATCTTAATGTATTTCATAGTAATCAGTAATCAGATCATATCTATTCTATATTAAAGCTTGGACAAAAATATAGGTAATTACATTGTCTGAAATATCAGACAAATGTTTTAACATTAGTCTTCTTATCGGCCAACTTATTAGTCAAGAAAGTCATCAAGTTTGTTGAACAATTTCTATACAACTCATACTATTTTATTACTTTACAAAATATGATCTAGTTGAGCATAATTATTAGTGGAATCTAGTGGAATGTTTCTTCTTATTGAGGGCACACTTTGGCGTAGTCGTAAATTGTCGAATGGCCTAAAGATTTCACGACAGTTGTAACATTTCCATATACACCATCTGTGTTATGAGAGGGATTCTTTTTTGTTTTTTTTTGGATGGGTCGTATAATATGTGTGTGTGTTGGGTGTTTTGGTGTGCACATCTGAAGTGTTAATGGCGCATGAGTCAACTTATTCCTTAAATCAACAAACATACCGGGCTATAATAGAGAGAAGAAAAGTTTTAAAGAAAAGAAATAATCATTTGCGTTTCCTACAATCGAACAAAATGTTAAATAAAACGAAACAAAAACTCAACCGATTCCAATCCATTCCAATCCGATCCAATACGAAGCAATCCAATACGATCTCCGATACGTAACGATCTCATGCGATCTATGGAATGTCTACTTTTGGGCACAAGTACCGACTACCGAAAATACCTTTTAAGTGTCTTGTATTTGTTTACTTCTGGCTAAATGTTTACCCAAGTTAGAAATAAAAAAAAATTTTCTAGTACGCATTAAAGTCTTGGACCGCTATTTTTCACGTGGCATAAACCAAATAGAACGCTTCATCTTCCACAGACCGACAGACAGACATCCAGAGAGAAACATACATATCCATATACTATATACAGTTGGGGGCGAGGTGATTAGAATAAATTTGAGGAGCTGATGTTAACATGCAATGGAATGAGCATCACCAGATACCAGATACGAATACCAGAGAATACAAGTATCTTTTGCCTCCTCAATTGCCACATACATACACTTACTTACTTATGTATACACAATTGACGACTTCTGAAATCATTACAATGTACATTCCCATTTGGCACGCACCTGCAGTACTTATAACTTACGAGGAGGAAAGGGAAGAAAAAGGGGAGAGCGACAGGGGCAGGGACAGCGTCAGGGGATTGTAAATGGAAGTGATACATATGGCTGGTATAAACTGTCCTTGTAATCGAAAATATATACTTTTATAGAGGTCACTTATGATATCATCTTTATAAGTACTTTGCGTAAGGTGTACACGCGTTTGATTTTCCCTTTTCCTTTCCTCATTTCAATTTATCACATTTCATTTCCATTTCTTTCGTGTTTGATATAGATTTAACTTTGGTAAAAGTTATTCATTTTAAATCTTTTATGAAAGAACATCTTTTTAATTAAATGTCATCTGTATAAACTCCATTTATATAACTTCTAAGTGTACTGGATTATCATAAGTGAACGGAAAATAAATGATATAATTTAATATTTATTTTTATTATTTAGATATATTTTCCAATTCTTGAGAGATTTCTAGAGAACCTTGGTTTTTTTGGCTCCTATGCTTAAATTTAAATTTCCACAAAGGTACAAAATATATCTTAAAATTTATATAAATTCTTTTAGTTTCTTAAAATATTTACTATCGATTATGATATATTGTTAAATTTTTACTTTTATTAAAAAGTCTTTTCCAATTTCGATTTCTATGCAAACAAAAGGAATAATTTAAATATTATTTGATAACATTTTAATATTAAATCAAGAGACATAACAGTTGAATAATTATCTAAAAATAAGTGCTAAATTTGTGATGAACGCATTTTGATGATATTTCTAATTACCTTTGGGAACTTTTGTATAAAATGTTGAAATAAATTAATAAATAGAAATCCTTTTGTTTAATAAGTCAACTATATCTATTTCTTCAATTTGAAAGGACCTCGACAATGTCAATTCTCGATAATTTTGTAAACTATTCCTTTCGGTTGTGGCATAAACAAATGTTTCTTTGTTTTTCAAATGTACCAATGAATTAACCCAAGTAATGTATGTTTTTTCACCAGAAATGGTGATTTCGTGCTTATTTTGTGATACCCTGAGACGACAAAGGGGCTGAGAAAAAGGGGGATAAAGAGTGGGAGGAGGCGGACAGGAGAGTATAAATATAAACATATTGGAACAAACAATTGCGTATTGTATTTATTGTAGTATGTGTAATTAAATTTCATTGGCAATGACTTGAGGTAAAAACTGTGCAGAGGGGTTCCAAATGTATCTGTATCTATGTATCTGAAGACATGTATATGTATTTGTATCTGTATGTGTATGTGGTGTGGGATGGCATTATGGGCGTTTGGTTAGCTTAGAATTTTGTTTGCTTTTTCATTATTGTTATTAGAGCACATTTTTCATCGTAATTTCTTTCACGCGAAATACTAAAAAAAATCAAGACTACTAAAAGTTCCCCCTACTGAGCGTGTGTGTGTGTGAGTGTGTGTGTGTGCTTCAGTCCACTTTTCCTTACATTTTCTTTCTCATATAGTATTTTGTTGTTGGTGTTATTGTAGGTGTTGTTGTTCTTGGTGTGCTTTGGTGAGTGTGCGGCATTTGGTTTGCAACGGCCCATTAATAAGTTTGCTGGGCTTCACGCCTGACCGCTTCTATGATTTTAGATATAATTTAGTTTACTATTTTTTTTTTTTTTTGTTAAATATACTATAAAGTGTGTGTGTATTGTGTTCAGTTGCGACCTCGAGCATTTTGGGAAATTGTAATTCAAGTTATTGCCATTTATGATCACAATATTAATTCGTATACTTAATAATGCTATAAAGTGTTTGCCTCAACATTAATTAGTGCAGATCTTAGGCAATTTGTGAATGCGGAAAATGTACTAATTACTAATTTGCAGCTCATATTATAATACCTATGAATCTATACATATAGAGTTATGTACATATGTCTGTGTCTATATGTATGAATAGCAATCAGAGTGTGTATTGCCACACTGGCCACAAAACAGAAGACAGAAGAAGAGAAATACTTAATTGTTAAGTATCAACAAAGTATAAATCTAAGATGCAAAGCAAGAGCGATTAAATTATTTGAAATCTACACATCTACTCTATACACACAACGACTGTTCCAAAATGTTGCTTAAAACAACCAAAAAATACACAACACCAACAACAGCAACAACAATAAGAAGAACAGCAACAGCAGTAGTAGTAACAACAACAAAAATAACATTCAAAAACAAAATGTATACAAAAAGTAAGAAATTACCATTAATATAGGGCAATGCGCCGACAGAAACCAAGTGCGAATGATGTGCAACAGATGGCCATCCCCGAATTCTTGGGTGGATATGGATGTGGATATGTCGATGTGGATATGTCGACGTGAATGTGAATGTGGATGCTACTGCCAATGCTGTTGATGCCACTGATGCCGATGGCGACGACGATGGCGACGGTATTAGCCGACGCCAATGGTATACATGCAAAAAAAAATAGATCTCCGCTGAATCTTAGACCTCAAAAATAATAAACTATTTATGAAATAAAAATATTTAATTTATTTTATAATAAAAGCACTTGGAGATTCGGAAAAATAAGTGGATTTAAAATCAAAAGCTTGGATGGAAACAAAGCAAGAAAGAATATTCCAAGCACAGAACTTAGGGACATTTTTAAGACACTGATAACCACGGAAATATTCGGCAATCTACAAATTAATTATAATTTTAACTTATAGGTAAAAATAAATTTGAAAAGAAAACGCAGGAAAAAATAAGCAAGGATATTCCAAGCACAAAGCGATAAAAGGAGATAATCAAACGGATATTCCAAAATGGAGAGAATAGTTAATGGATTCTCAGGACGTTCATATATTTGCTACAGAGTTAATTGCTATAAATATTACTAAACTTTTAAATTCTATGGGAATGCTATAAAAATGTAAATTGAATTATAAAATATAATTAATAGACCCTTTGTAGTACTTTTAATACAAAGTCTAATTAGAAATAATTAGAAATAAATTGACAAAATATTTTACCTAGTTATCTTCAGAATATTTTTGTTAGAACAACTAATTTTTAGCTCGAATATCAAATTATCTCCACAATAAATTGTTGCTAATTAAGATTTGGTGTTAGAGTATTTCCCTCAGTGTACAAATGTTACAGATCGCGAGGTGAGTCTGATCGTTGTGGTGGGAGTGGGTGGAGGCAGTAGTTGCTCCTTCCCCTCCCCGTACTCCCCATAGTGTCAGTGTATCCCGCAATGCGAATGTTTGGATTTGGCTTTGGCTTTGCCATGTTGTGATGTTCTACAGGGGAACAAAACACGAAGAAGAATTATAAACGGCGCCGTCAACGTCAACGTCAGCATCAGCATCAGAATCATGCAGCATCAAGAAGAACACAGAATTGAAATCGACATCGAAATCGAAATCGGTGGCGAATCGGTCGAGCACTTAGACACTTGAGTTGTCCAAAAGAAAAAGAAAACAATAAGAGAAGAAGAAAAAAACGAAAATGAAAATAATGAGACGAACATTGTATTTGAAAGTCGTGTGTACAGTGTACAGTGTACACAGACCAAAATGGATCAGGACTGTTTCATCTTGAAGCGTTCAAAAGCACAGCAGGTTGTCTCCAGCACGAACAGATCCCCCAACACAACACAACCCAATCCAATCCAATCCATTTGAATATAGACAAACTCAAATGCTGATATAAACATTCTCTGGCATTTTGCTGTTTGTACTCAGATGTGGCCAATACGATACATAAATAAATTGAGGGGTATTGAAATAGGTATAGCAGTTGCCAAGTGTGTACAAATCAACGACGCGTCGCTTAACTTTTTCGGTTTATTTCAAGACATAACAAATACATCCATCTTATTGTTAGAAAGACTTTGCTATACATAAGATATGCATATAATATATCAAGGTATATCTAAAATGTTCCTTTTATTTTGTAGTTTTATGCAACATTGTACGATTTGAACTTAGGAACCAGTAGTAAGTAGTTAGGAAATACAACAATAAAAATGAGCTTCTTCCGCATAGACCACTCCTTCAATTATCTTTCACTGATTTATTACACAAACCCCTCCCGACAGACACACAGCAGTGTCATGACACCAAGCCTATGTGGTTTTTCCCCTCTTTAAAAAACGAAATCCAGGACTTCCCAGCTTACCATTTTACCAGCTGGTTGGACTCTTTTAACCCTGTTGTCGAACACGCCCAATTTTCTTCAGTGCACGCGAATTGCACGCGCCTTCTACTTAACCCTCCTCTCTGCAATGCAGCAAAGAATGGACGACAGGATACGGAATACAGGGTACAGTTAGAATGAGGGCGATATAACATTGAGGTAACTTTTCATGGCTGACCGCAGGTGATGGTAACGGATACGGTAACCTCAGATCCAGACAGGGAGGTAAAGGCTACTTAAGATTTGAATTGTTAACCCTTCATTCAAAATAGTCAGAGACAGATAAGCAAACATGTGATTATCGATACAAATTTATCGAAAAGCAGGCTGATAGCTTAAGAAGTATTAATTCATGATAAATAAATGGATATGGGGGCTTACAGCCTACCTTCCAGTCTAAAAAAAATCTAAAATCTAAATCTAAAACTGTGTACTCTCATCGGCCAGTTTATATAGACTGTAAGGTTGTCGGCAATATGAGAAATGGGTCCTAATTTCAATTAATTATAACTAAATTCAATAATTAAAGAAAATGTCATTTTTCAAACACTTAAAACTCTGCGCCAGAATTTTGTCTTAACATTTTCAACAGTTTGAAACTAAGCAAATGAGATTTAACTTGTGAACTCGATAGTTCTGTTTACCCATCATCAAAAATTGTGTGTTTGACTATTTAATTTTGATCTATCCAATATAAAAGAATATATTTTCTTGGAGCTTGAATTCATATTAAGAAAATAAAAACTTAGCTTTAAAATAAAGTTAAATTCATTTAGTCCTATCTTTTACTTTTCAATTAAACCTCTTCATCTTCAAAGCTTTCGTCTTTAACCGATAGAATTTCTTCTCAAAATTTCTTGTTATTAAAACCTTGTATGTAATAAAGATGGAGAAATTGAGAAATGGCTAAAGACAAATGATCAATCACAGCTTTTGGTCACGATTGCCACGTTGTGACGATTCTGTGATTGTTGATTGCACAAAATGGCCGCAGATCATCCCTATCCTCTATCTGTAACTCTATCTCTAACTCTATTTCTAACTCTATGCATGGTATGCAAATGTAATTTATTATCTCGCTTATACCATTCCCTAACTATGTGGTGGTACATGTGGTGCATTTGGATGCGGTAATTGCCTCAGTGGCACTAATTTTGTCCGCGGTTCTCAGACTCAGGATAGATGCAACACGCCCGTGACAGCCATATAACCAGCTATGAAAATGACGAGGTCGATGTTAGAGGCCGAATTAAAAGGCTGGCGTCGTCATCGTCGTCGTCGTCATCGTCGTCGTGTTTTGAAGCCGAAGAGATCTATAGATCTGGGCTTTAATAATTTGTACAGAGTCTGGGGCTGGGTCAACGGCAAACAACAAATTGACTTGATTGATCGCAGTAGAAAGCAGCAGTATGAAAAGCAGCAGTAACAAGCGGTAATCACAAATAGTTTCCACTGATTTTGAGTTATGGGAAATTTTTAAATATCTCAAAACGAAATTACGGCCCAAAAAAATGCCATTAACAATTTGTTTCTTTTTTTGGCCATGACTAAAAATACCTACCAACCAGAAATTAGACAGAGAGAGAGAAAACAGATTACTATTATTTTCTATATGGGCATTTCATATGCTAACACCAGAGTTCAAGTGGGGATATATGCTGGATACTCCCTCTCTTTCGCTCACTTGCTATTGCTGTCTCCTTTAGTTGTACACTCGTTTCGGCGAGAGAGACCATTAAATGTAATGACAAAATATGAAGTGTACAACCCCCGAACTCAAACCCAAACCTTAACCCAAAACATGAACCTATAACCCAACACACAAATCCAAAATCCGAAAAACCAAATACCCGTCTAAATGAGCAACCATATCATTTCGATAACTATGCTCTTGATGATGAGAGCTGAGAGGCGGCATGGACACTCATTTGTTATCGGCATCTATGTAGTATAGTTGAATTTGTCAAAGTCGTCGGTCGCTTGGATACCTTCCAATCACATTGATTAATGACAACGTATCAAGAGCTAACGAGTACGAGAGTTTTCGGAGCAATGTTATGCAATAATTATAGCCGAATATTGTTATATTTAATTATATTGAGGTAGACTTAAATAAAAGGCTGCATCATTGCAAGGATGGCGTTCCTAAGAAGAATTTTACCTAGACGTCCTACTTCCATAAGGTGATTACATTGGAATCTATGCTCATAAAAATACAACCAAGTTTTTAAATGATATTAGTTTCAATTTGCTTGGGGTAGAAATATATAATGTTATATCTTGACAAAGGC
This sequence comes from Drosophila putrida, assembly GCA_037043535.1. Lineage (NCBI taxonomy): Eukaryota > Metazoa > Arthropoda > Insecta > Diptera > Drosophilidae > Drosophila > Drosophila putrida. The sequence goes on from JBAMBI010000016.1 coordinate 1,963,245, forward strand.
GATGTTACTGGGAAGCTTTTTCCTTTGACTTTCTGCTTCTATAAGATGATTCATTTTGAACTGATACCCATGTTATTTCTAAAGAATTTGTTATAGACCTTTCTCATCCTATAACTGCCTTCTGGATGTCAATCTTTTATTTTAAGTTCAAATCTGAACTGACTTTCTTGAGTAATATTATTTGCACAAATATAGAATTGACATCTTATATATTTCAAGCTTCATTTTCAATTAAATTCAATTTCGAAAATAAGTTCACACTTGGCAAAGCTTGTATCTTTTCCCAAACTAGAATATTCAAATCTGAGCCACTTTCTAGAACCACTTTCCAACCAGTTTACAAGCTACAATATACTTTAAATATTATAAGCAATTATCTAACTGAAAAACCTCTCTAAAAGTTTTTAAAAAATCTTCATCTAACTGACGTTCCTTAAACTCTCAGACTTTTATTCATCCTGTTGCTCATTTGACATCCGTATCTTAATATCTTGTAAGCCTAAGTAAGTGCATGACTTCCAGAATTTCTGTAAAATGTTGTAATCGGTAAAAGAGCATACAATTTGACAGTCTCCACAGTTGCCTAAGTTCTCTCAATCCCTAAGTTCACAGCCTCAACTGATGCGATCCGATCTGATCTGATGTTGAGCACTCAACGTTTTGTCGCATTATTTTTCTCAAATCGTCGGTGACTTGGGTTAAAAAATGAGTTTTAATTATTTTGTCACTTGCTTATCAACGGGCTGGCATCGACAAATCTTGACAATAACATGACATGGAACAATTTGTTCCATTGCCGCGATTGTGACAAATTATTGACAACAATATCAGACAGCTTCACCACCAGCAGCAGCAGCACCAGCAGTCGCTTTAGACCTGGCCCAAACTCAAACCCAAACCCGAACTCAGTAAAAAGAAAAAAAAGAAAGAAACACCGCAACGACAGAATGATGGCGCCAGTGCAAAGAGTGGTGAGAGAGAGATGAGAAGAGAAAGAGAGAGATAGAGGACTGTAGAGAGACGAGTATGAGTATGAGACTTTTGAGTACATGCCATCAATCTCAATCTAGTAATGACGACGCCGAAGCGCCAGACACACGGCTCGAATCAAAAATCACTGACTGGCCACTGTCACGGACATACACCGAGAGAGATACTATACACTGGAAAAAAAGTGCTTCTAACAAAAAAATGGTCTCAGAACTAATATTTCTGGTCTTAAACATGCGTCGAGAAGTTAAAGTTAGAGAACAAAAAGATTTTAAGAACACTTTAAATAACAAAAAGATGAAAACTCTTATATTTTCTAAGCCACAAAAATATGAGTTTCAGTTTAGATTGTATAAGAATAAATGTTCTAATTTATAGACCACATAGTTCTTAAATAACAAAAGTAGTTCACAAAAACTACAGCTCATATTTCTAGAAAAAACAGAAAACTGCTTAATATGTTAAAAGAATTAGTGAAATTTGTAAAAGTTAAAGAGAAGCTCTTGAAAATTTTAAGCTTTGTATTTTTCAGCAGAATTGTAGACTTTTTATATTAATATGATTATATTTTTCTTGAAATAATCTGATTTTAAGAACAAAATATATTAGATAAATGTTCTAGAATCTAGATTTTACGAATAGGATATTTTTTCTCAGTGTATGTATGTTATGGCCTATTGGATAGAGTATTGATTCCCAAGCCTCACATCTCATCCCTCGATTTCTCATCCTGCGTCTACTACTTACTTTGCGGCGTCTTCAAGTAAAAGCTACTGTACGCAAAAGGCGGGTGATTCTTTACATAATTATTACGTTTTTCTTGATGCGTTCAAAATGGAAAAAAAACAACAGAAATACAGAATATGAAGAGAAAAAAGTGCTCGTTCATACACATAGGATAAATCGAGAAGAACCCTGCTGCCAAGCAGACACACACACAATGGACCAGGTCCGAGACCAAGTCCAAGTTGAGTCCGAGTTCGAGTGGCAAAATGTAGAAAGTAAATGCCGATGACTTTGGACTAATCTTAGAAATGACGGGAAAATGTCAGTCACTATCACAGATCAAGCGTAGAAAAAATCATTAATTTAAATTGTGACCATCTACTCGACCTGGCCTCCACCAAAAGTCTCTCGGGCCCCCAGAACACATCGGACAACAATCGACAACATCGACCATCGACCATCGACCATCGACAATCGACAATGGCTAAAGCTAAATCTAAAGCTAAAGCAAAAGCAAAAGCAAAGGCAAAGGCCAACCAGACATCGATTGCCATATTGGCCCAAGTCAAATTGAACAACAGAGTGAGAGAGGGAAAGAGAGCGAGCACAGATAGAGATAGTATTATGAATAACAAGATAGAGATAGATATAGTGTGTGACTTGGGGAGAAAGGCAAAACGATTGTGCGTATACTTATGCAATTGACTGTGTTTGCCTCATGCTGTGATTGGGTTTCGCACAAATCCATCAACTCGGTGTCACATGCTCCACAATTCTTTTTGACGGATTACAACCCTTTTTTAATATTTAGTTAAAGTCTTGTCAAATATAAATATAGCAATATATTAATACTATAACAAATTTAAAAAAAAACGGGCCTGTAATTGAAATGTCAAAAAATGTTGCACAAAAAAGCTTAAATAAACTAAATTTCAATATAGTTAAACAATTTCATCTCTCGGCAATCGATTAACTATATAAAATGATGCTATCAACACACATCAAAAAGCCATAAATCGATTTAAGTCGTGAAATATAATATATTAAATTCAAATAAAATGCAGTTTCCAAAAAATTAACGAATTATATTATCATTATAGTCAAAATTAATAACTTAATCAATTAGTTAGAGTAGCATGTAAGTTTACATAATATTTTGAATATCATTTAAATTCATATTGAAATAATAAGAAAGCAAAAAGTAACTTAAAATGTTTACGAAAATAGATCGCTTAAAATCTGGATAGAATCTTTAATGTTGATAATTTCTAAAGCTGTCCTAAAAAAGGATTAAATAGTGCAAATTGCCAAAATTTACATAATATCAATTAGCGATACCAAATGAAGATCAGAAGAGATCGAACAAGCACTAGAGATGAAATATTTTGTTAGCTAATATTATGCATTGTCACAAATAAACTTAATAGATTCTACATCTCTTTTTGGTAGTCAAGTTAGATGACTTAATCGGTTAGCAAACTATTTAAAGTGAAACACTTATGCAAACGAGTTATCGATAAATCACTTGTCGATAAATACACGTCAAAAAGTAGTTCCCATACAATATGATTATAGATAATTAGATAATCTAGCTGATGAGGCGATATGCTGCTGATAAAGAACTTGGTATTGATGGATATACAAATCTAAGTATATAACATACATACATGTGTGTGTTGTGTGTGTTACATTCACCTCGTCATCAATACCATCATCATTATCATTATAATTATCATTATCAACGTCATTATTATTATTGTTATTAACATCATCATCATAGGCTGGCACATGAGTTGGCAAATGAGCAGAGAGTCTGAGAGTTAAGAGCTGACCGACAATGCCAAAAGTTCGCATGGACATAAACTTGTAGACACACACGCACACACACACATAATACATGTCGAAATGTATGCGATCAGTTGGGCGTGTGTGTGTGTGTGTAAGTGTATCTTTGGTGGAACTCTGCGGCGATAAAACATCAAACAAAATTCCGAAACAAACGATTAATCTTTTGGTCATTTTCATTTTGATTGACGGATGGGAAGTAAATGCGCGCCTGTAACTGAAAGAGCCAGGGAGATACATCTAGAGAGAGAGAGACAGATAGAGAATGAGATAGGTGAGGGGTAGAGGTGACTATTTAAAATGAAATACAACTGATTTCAAGTGTGGCTGACATTGGGCACAGTTGCATAACCAAAATGTTACACATAAACAGACGCAATGAAGGCAAATTATTAAATACTACTAGAGTAGCAGAAAGTATATAGCACATAATAAAACAGTAAACACTTAATCCTGATTATTGTTTTCAATATTTTTAAATGTAGAATCAATTAACGGAACAAGTCATGATAAATATGACATTAAGCTTCAAAATCGATCTTATTTTGACAAAGTTATGTAAGCTTTAAATCTGTTGACCCTTGGGATTGGCAACTTTAAATTTTTAAAATTTTTAGTTAAATTTTTCATCAAGTTCTCTTATACTAAGTTGATTAAAATTAGAAAAAATCTAAATTTATAAGCTTGAAAATATTAAAATAGCATTTTAAAATATAGAAACAATTGACAAATCAAAATACAATAAAAATGACATTTCACATAAAAATTGGTCTAGTTTTGACAAAGTTATCCAAGTCTAAGAGGCAATAGTAAGTGGTTAATAGTAAGAGTTAGAAGTAGTGGCATAAAGCACAGATTGAATGATGCTGTTGACTCTGTGGTTTACCTGGCTTAGTAATTTTTGGCCAGACGGAAAGGTGTTGTCCATAAAAGGGCAATCTTTTTTGGCTTGGTTTATTTCTACTATTATGCGGCTCTTAAGGCCATAAGTGCTGTCAGTCAGAGGCCGTCTGTACTTGTGTGTGTGTGTGTGTTAGCCAAAGAGGACAAGCAACTAAAACAAATTCAAGTCAAAGAGCAAAGATAGAGAGGGAGAGAGAAAAAAGAACGCCTACCGCGGAAGCAGACGTTTGACTGCCCAAACCGGCAATTATCAAAATATGTGCATTAATAATGCGTAGCGGAATGAATCAGCTGCCGACGCTGCCAATGGGGTGAATGTGAATGTGAATGTGAGTATAGTGAATGCGAAACCAAGACGAACAGCCACGACAACAACAACAACAATGAGAGCAGCAACGACAACGACAGCGACAACAATCGGGAGTGCTGTGTGAGACTAGCTCGAGATCGGAGTCAGAGTCGGGGTCAGAGACGCAGACGGAGACGGGGTCAGGGCAGTCGTAGCCGCGGTTGACGCCCCAATGCAGATTGATATCCAACAAAAGCAAAGGGCCAGGAATACGGCCAACAACCAACAACAACAACAGCAACCACATCGAGATGAGCAACAACAACAACAACACATTGCCACAAGCGTTTCACGAGGGCGTTTATGGTCCCTGCAAACGGCGCATTTCAATCTAAAAGGACGCGCCGCTCTTTGTCCGCTAATTAAAAATGTCCTTCGAGGCCAGCGAAGAGACTAAAGTGATAAAGAAAGATAGAGAAAGAGTGAGAGAGAGAGAGAATAAGGGAGTTAGAAAAAGATGCGATCGATGCGATGAGTTAGTTGATCTCAGATCATGGTAACATTTTCAAACATACAATATTTTTAATAACTCAAATATTTTAATATGTAAATAAGATCGATCATTTGATAACATATTAGATAAACAGAGAACTAAAAATAAATGTTATTACTCCTTCAGATATCAGACCTACTAAACATATTCATAATCTAAATCCCAAACGTTCGTCTTCAAAAGAGAAACTCCCGAGAAAGAAGCAACTAAATATTTGAAATACACAATTATTCCACATTCAAATGAATCTCCATAATCATAATAATTGGAGTATAGCACTAAGAGGCGGCTGTTTAAAGCTCTCCACTGAACTAAGCATGTGTATGACCAAGTACAGGTTTCTTTTGCAATGCTTAACTGTATTTTACCTGTATGTGTCTAATGTCAGATGACAGCTAGTTAAACTCGTACAGTTATGCGGGCCAAGAGACTTGTGTTAACGAACTGAATGATTAATTTCTTGTCACTTTAATTTCGAAATTCCAAAAAAACTAAAAGCGTAATGAGAAAAGATTAGAATTAAGATACATATGTACACTTTTGTGGAATTTTAAACCAAAATGAGAACTGCAGGCAGAAAGAAAAGAGAAAGGGGAAGAGAATAAGCAACAATTGAGCTGCTAAAAGTACAACAAAAGACTTAAATACAATTCAAAAAGAAATGTATAAATATTATTACAACTACTTAATACAAATTTAGTAAAAAAGAAGCCCTTTTTTTGCCACATTTGCTTTATTGTACAACTAGTAGCAATAATTGGGAAAGGAAATAGTCAATGAAAACTGTTGGGATACTTTAACATTAATAATAAAAGAAGAGCTACTTTTTCATGCAGTTTAACACCACTGTTCGACTTTTGGCACTAGCTGAGCAGGGCAAAAAAAGGGTAACTTTGTCTATGAAATTGTAAAGAAGGAAAGAGAAAGTAAAAGAAACGTTTTCTTATTAACATAAATCTATTGAACCTTTAGGAGACATTTTTTATGTACTCTTTCCACTGTGCAGAAAAGTTGTAACTTTGTCTAAGAAATTATAAAGAAGGGAAGAGAAAGTAAAAGAAAATGTACTAAAATTATTCTGCTAAACATTGCGGACACATATTTTTATGTTCCTTTCCCACTGTGCGCCTTTTCAGCAATAACTTGGAAAGGAATACTTCACTATCCACAGCCACCGTTAATTTAAAAAGTAAAACATTAGTGTATTTTGAACAGTTACAACGAGAAACAAGTAAATAAGTCTAACAAATGATTAAGAAATCTATTAACTCTATATTTCCACTATTCTGGCCACACTGTGCGCCTTTTAAGCACCCGCTGGGAAAGGAATAGGTCACAGTTACTTCGAAAATTAAATAGTATACTCATTTGTTAATATATTTTGACCAGTTACAACGAGCTGAACGAGCTCATCGCTGGCGATCATCTTCTTTGGGGTCTTAAACAACGAATATATTTATAAGTTTATTCATAAATTGCTAGAATTACTTAATATTTGGTATTTATTGAGCGTGACCGGGCCAAGGGCTCTGCCTGCACCTGTCGGACAGACAAAGAAACAAACTGTAAACGAAACCGAAACCAAGACCAAAACTGGAAGTGGCAGTGGAAGTGGAAAAGGGAAGTGGGATGTGAATGTGCATATGAATGTGTGACTGTGACCGGGTCTTAAGATCTTTGACAAAAGTTAGTGTCAAGTGCAGAGTTCGGTTAAGAGGTCATTATCTTCATGGGACATGGGGTTGACAACATTAGCTCGTTGCACCCAACAAGCAAGCAAGCAAACAACAAAATGCAATGCTGATTATGTATTCATGAATAAGTTAATATGAAAAATTTCCCTCCACCACCCTCCTCCTCCTACTCTTTCTCCTCCTCCATCCACCATTTGGTCGTTTAGTTGGAAATGTTGCGGCGTAAAAATGAATGCGCGAACTACTGCGGCATGAAATTAAATCCAACTTGCAACGTCTCATATCTGAGAGACAGAGGCACGCTGCTATCTTGCATATCCAAGTGTGCTGAATGTTGCCACTGCGTTGCCTCCTGTCCCTGTCTCTGTCCGTGTCTCTGATCTCTGGTGAAATGCAGCGGAGATATTCAACAGATGCACATGCATGTGTCCATGTCCGAAACAAAGAAAACTCTTCTCTCTCTCTTAAAGACTCTGGCTCGGCGATTGTCCAACCGTGCCATGTCCATGTCCAAGTCCATATAGAGAGGGCACTTGTTCAGTGCCCCAGAAAACGAAAACAGAAAACAGCAAGCAGCAAACAGCAAACGAAGCAACGATGATCGCCACATTTTCTTCATTTTTAGACCCTGTACTTCAAAAGAGCAAACAAAGGTATATCAATATAATCTGAAAAAATAAGTATATAAGTATATTTTTGATCAGCATCAATAGTCGTGTTGAATTTGACATGTCCATTGGAACAAATATATCTAAAAGTTTGTAAAAGCTAGTGACAGTAAACTTGGTACGTAGGATGTAGGAGAACAAAGTTCCAAAACTGTCCTGAAAATTTCCTCTCGATCGGATAATAAACTCGGAAGTTATTTAACAAACAATTTCTTATGACGTCGGGCAAATGAAGAATTAGAGTCGCTAGCTTCTGGTGTGTTTGCATTTTACCACCATTCACTCTTCACCATAAGTACAGGGTCTCCTACTGTTAAGCTTACTCTACTGTAGCTTTATGTATTTTCTTAATTTTTTTCAGTTTTTGCTACAGTTTTTCTTGCCTCGTCTCTTATTAATGAGCATCGTGAAAAGTGCGACCAAATGTGACGTTTAAATATTCATGAATCACCAACTATAACGCAGTTCCAGTTCCATCCACAAACACGTGCAACACACACACATTCACACACTCACAAACACATATGTATGAAGAGAGAGAGAGAGATAAGCCCAACACGTACATACATTAAAAGATGTACAATCCACTTCCGTCGCCAGACTTTCATTTACATACCTATTAGTCTTGGCCCAAATGACCAAAGGGGTTTTTTGCTTCTTCTTTGTTTTTTACATATTATTTTAAATAGGTTTAGGGCTTCTCAGTTTCTGTGTTATAGATTTGCGTTTTGCTTTCTCTGAATGGTTTGTCAACTTGACCAATTAGCTTGGCATAGCATCCCCACCAAAAAATATCTTCAATCTAAAGATCTTTCAACTTCAAGTTTCTTGCGGCCAGTTAGTTAATTGGATAATTGATTGTGGTTGGAATTAACTAGCAACATTTGTAAATTTGTAAATTCATGTGAATCTTTTTAAAAAGATGTTATAGATTGATGTTAATATTAATCCAATTATATTATATAAATTTGTTTTATATTTTGCTCCCATTAAAATAATTCTTATCCTTCCGCTTTGTCTTTTATCTAGATTGACAAAAACGTAAGCACTTTATTTTCCAACATATTTTACAGTCTTTAGAACTTTTTAAAATTAATTTTATTTATTTTCTACTTTTCTTGTTTCACTTTCCCAATTGAGCTACCAAATTCCATCTTTTATCTTTTAATTCAATTCACAATTATTTGAATGTATGTAAGCATAGATTGGATTGAAACTTGATACCAATTGTAGCTTTGTTATTTAAGGGCTGCATTCTGCATTCGAGTGTTTCTCCCCTTTTCCCTCTCTCTCTTTCTCCCTTTCTCTGAAGTTGGGCTTGGGGCGTCATATTAGTCGCATCATGGGCATTACAAAAACAAACATTCTCGTTTCATTGCATTACGCATTATGCATTGATGCCCCCCGGACTAACTGGGTTCTGGTTCCTGCTCTGGTTCTCGTTCTGGGATCTGAGAGAAAGAGGCAGCCAATGTGTGGCTAATGACTGCGGTTTTCGTAAAGCGTTCAAATTAAACCATCATAATTTGAGTAATGATTGAAAACCCAAGGGTATTTTGTATCTGCTGTAAGGGTATTTCTGCTATCTGGTATGAGCTATAACATTTCAAAACTGGAACTGCCTCTACTACAACTGGGTCTGAGTATCTCAGTCTGAGTCTGAGTCTCTGACTGGGGCAACGAATGTGTTTTTGGCGGCTTTACTGATTTGCATATGTAAATGTGAGAGACATCGTAAAGGTTGGGGATTCTGGTTCTTGGTGCTGGTTCCTGGTGCCTGGTTCCTTTATATTTGCTGGTGCATTTGCTTTGGGCTCGACTGCGACTTTTTCCCTAAATGAATATCGCGCAATTTGCATCGCGCAAGTGTTAAATAAGTCGTTTATTGCATATTAAAAGACAGCCAATTTCCATTAAATTATGTGCATGTTTATACAAGTAATAAGTATATCAGAAGCCACTCCAAGCTAACAAGATGATGATGGATCATGTGCATAAGAAATCAAATTGAAAACAGTTTATAATTTTGTACATTTCACTTACGAATGTTGCGCAACCTTTTCTTGCATATTTTTCTTTTCCAATTTTCTGCGAAATTGTTCAAAAATACCAAAAAGTTTGGTTTATATCTATTATATATATTTAAGTCCAATTAGTTTCCAATACTTTCAATTAATTATTGAAATAATCATAGGAATTAAACCCTTGTCTGTAGCTTCGCGAATTCCTTTTACTTTAATTACAGACACTTTTCTATTCCAATCGATTATGTATTTGCTTTTTTTGAAAATGTTTTCCTAATATTATACAAAAATTATAACCAAGTTCAGAAGATTCTGATAATTTCAGTCAGATTATTGCCTAATTTACACTTAAGACCAACTATATTCTACCTTCATCTAAAATACTCTTTGTAACCATCCTCAAATTCTAATTGATTGCATCTATTTCGGAAATTTCGCCATCCAAATATGATCTTTATCGGGAGGTTTGGTAATTGCTCAATATCATTTTTTTTCGAACGATTGGCACATCGATTGCATTGACGTTTTTTGTTTTGTTGCGGATTATTGTTGCCCCATCATCGGTTTGGCTTCACATGTTGCATGTGTGTTGCATGTTGCATGCATACGGCAGGCAAGTGGACTGCCGTTATTCACTCACTCGCCACAGCAATTGGTGCAATATACGACCATACGACTATACCAATATATACACATAAGTATACTCAAGGTGGTCAGTTTTGGACTATGACTCTACCGATCATTTCGCCGTTCTCGTTGAGTTGCAATCGTTTGTTGGCGCCGTCACCATCACCATCATCGACTTGGCAACTTGGAGACAGAGGCAGAGACGCAGACGCAACCTGATGAGATGGAGACGAACACGGTGTCCGAGACATACACTGAGAAAAACAAAAGTATTTGAAACTATGATTTTGGCACCAAGTATTTTGGTATAAAAAGTGCCAGGAGAACCTTAAATTCTTAGAGACTTAAATAAACCTGTCGATAAGAGAGGAAAATCTTGAGTTTATCTGCCATGTAAGATTATTGGCAACATGAGAAAACAGTCCTTAAGGTTAGAAAGCACAAAAGTATTTGAAACTATGATTTTGGCACCAAGTATTTTGGTATAAAAAGTGCCAGGAGAACCTTAAATTCTTAGAGACTTAAATAAACCTGTCGATAAGAGAGGAAAATCTTGAGTTTATCTGCCATGTAAGATTATTGGCAACATGAGAAAACAGTCCTTAAGGTTAGAAAGCACATCTTGATTTAAAGAACACTTATTAATATTATTAGTTTTAATAATTTGGTCCTAAAATGTAAGTAGAATGTTTTTTTTTTGATTTGAGAAAATGTTCCTTTTTTTCCAGTGTAGTCATAGTCTTAGTCTTAGTCGTAGTCGTAGTTGGACTCCCTTGAGACAAACAGCGGGCAGTGTTCGCTCAAGCGTTAATTTTAACTGCGAGTACTCGTGTGCAACTGCGAAACCCAGCAACAACTACAACTACAGTACCCCCTCTCTATACCATACAGCTCCAGTAAACAGCAGCAGCAAATTGAAGTGAGAGTACCGTTTTTGGCCCCAACACTTGATGGTTTCAAGTGCCAGTTAAACTGGCGCAAATAAACACATAGCTCACACTCCCACACACAAGCAAACACAACACCTATAAAATACACACACACACTCGTGTGCTTGGTAATAAATACATTTAAATGCCCACTCGCATCAATTGATAGTTGACAATTGCAATCATCGCTATCGATGGCTTTAAAAACTACCTGGAACTGGCAAATCAATCTCATTTGAGGTTGAATATTTCTTGAAAATTACACTTTATCTAAATGTTTAATAAAATTTGCATCCTGGCAAAAAAGCTTCTAAATGGGAAAATATTTCCTTTACGCTTATTGTAAAGTAGATGACTTTGAAATCGAATCTTATTTATCTGATAATTTTATGTCTGATATATATCAATATTTTCTTAAATTATATTATATTCTGAATCTGTAATTTTGAAAATTTGCACAAAGGAGTAAATGCTTTTTACAAATATGCAACTTTCAAAATGCAAATGTTGCTTTGAGAACTTTTGTTTGAGGTCACATAAAAAACATAAAGCTTTCTTGCCCTGATGCAATTTTGACAAGACCTGACTTAAATGCAATTATTATCGAACGTACAAACAGTCGATGCATTTTATAAGTCCTATCAATAACTTTTTACATATTTTTAATGGCTGTAAATCGCTTAGAAGGCGGTAACATTCTTAGAAATAGCCATTATAAAAAGCCGCTTTTATTGATTGAACAACACCTTAAAATTGCACAACTAAAGTTCTTTAAGTCGCTTAACATGAAAAAAGATAGTTAATTATGTAAATTACTTATCCAGTCAGAGATGACGTTAGTATCTATCATACTGATTAGTTAAGTTAGGAAAACTTGATCAAAACTAACTTATGGACTTGAAGCTCACATGGTTGACTTGTGAAGATGAAGATGCTTAATGAAGGACTTAGCATTATGACTTGGCTATAAACAAGCTACCCCAAAAAATTAAGCCACCTGCAAGAACAACAACTAAAACTTAATTTTCACTCTGTAGTTTTGCTGTGTAATATTTGGAGCTTGTATCTATAGATGGATGGATGTGGATGTGAATGTGAATGTGTCCACTTGGGAGAAAGAGGAGAAAAAAGAAATATTAATCATGCTCGTGATTCAGCTACGTCTGTCAAACGCAAATGTCACATTGATGAATGATTATCGTAATTAAGCGAATAACGACATCGGGGACGTAAGGACTTAACAAGGACCCATTCACATATCTCTCTCTCGCTCACTCTCTCTCTTCTGCAAGAATCTGTCTCGTTTGCTTGTTGACCAGCGTTGACGGTGACATTGCGACATGTGCGACTCAATGAGTTTGTTCTCAATCAAAAAATCTTAACAAAACTACATTATATAACATATACATACATACAGACACACTCGTCATGCTGTTGAAAATGTGGCAAAGTCAATTCTCGTTTATTGCCCCCCCAGCCCCAATAAAAAAAGAGCTGGTGAAAATCTGAATGCATAAAGGTCAAAGTGCGCTCTTTAACTAATTTAATCTACAAGCTGGCATATAAATGAATGGAGGAATGGTAAGGAATGAGAGGAATGAGAACCTGGACATGGTCTGTCTTCAAAAGTGAAAACACAGACAGAATAAGTCAACTCGTTGCCATTAAGTCAACTCGTCCCCCGTTGCCGTTGCCGTCGACTCATCTGCAAAATTAAATTGTAAATTTTCAATGCTCCTGGGACAAATTTTGTATCTTTTATATGTTTTAACGTCTGCTGTTGCCACACGACAATTGTGTGTGACTCTGTGTGTGCCTGTGTGTGTGTGTGTGCTAACGAATTATAGCAAAAACGACAAAATGCCGTAAGGCCTTCTCTTCTCTGCTGCTGCTTCTTCTTCTACCAACTGATTCTCCTCCTTCGCTAGTTCATGCCTTTTGGGTTGGGCATTGTTTTCAGACTCTCTGTATAGGTGTGTGTGTATGTGTGTGTGTGGCTCACCTCGGCGAGACGGAAACTATATAGCTATGACAATGACTATAGCTATACAGTTATAGCTACTAACGGCATCTGTGCAACAACAATGACGCGACAGGAGACACGAGACACTAAACTCCAGACGTGCAACGCCAAGGGGCATGTGTCCCATATAATAATGCACACATATGTGTGTGTGTGTAACTGTAAGTCGTAAACGGATATGCCCAGATATATCTCTATATAGCTATCTAAATGCATATGTATATACACAGAAAAGAAAATCCGGAATATTAAGCCTAAAATCAATCCGAAGCAATGTCAGAAGTTCGGTAATTTCGGATTTTCTTAAACCAAGTATAAAATACTTGATATAAGTAGTGTTTTTATTTAAATATTTAGCTTGTACCAAATATCTAAGGCCTATCTCCCGATATTTGTGATTAGTTATGGCCATTATTTATCATTTATATCTTGATGTTTTCAAAACTTGATTTTTAAAATGATTTTTTTTCCTGTGTACCTATATCTTCATATGGTTTTTTTTTTATTTTGGGCGACTCCTTGGCACTGAACTCTAGGTCGAGACTATTTAACAGGCGCCAGTCACAGAAGCTGCCACAAACACACACACACACACATCGAAAGAGAAAGCAAGATGGCATGTGAGCGAGAGAGGTAGCTAGGTGTCAAAGGGGTAAAAATGTTTATGAATTTGTCTTGACATTTGACAGTTTGTTTATTTTATTTCGTCACATTTTCGTGATGATTTGTAGGCGGTTTAGCGCCAATTACTCCACAACTTTTACACTGTACGCTGTAGACTGTAGACTGTAATCTGTAGATGAGTCTTTAAAAAGAACATGTTGGCGCCAATACCTTAATATATGTGCACTTCTTTTCCATACATAGTTATGGTAAATACCCTAACCTAATAGGGAAATCAATTAATACTATTCAATTTAAGATGCAGAGCATTTAAAATATCATGGAAAATTTCATTAAATAACTCATAAGTTTATAATGAAGTTTTCACTCATGTATTTACAATTGTAAATTAGTTATAGATTTATTAGAAATATTATCTAGAATTGTCATTGTCATTGTTATTTCTTTCTTCTCAAAATGAGTTGATAATATTGAAGTTCACAGCTTCTCATTTATATAATAGCTTAATAAATTTCTAATTGAACTTATGATTGATATTATTATTACAATTCTCATTGCCATTTTCATTAACATAAGCATTAAAATGTTTTTAATCTGTATGTTTAAAGTGCCCATTGAATTTTTTAAACATTTTTCATTAGAATTATAATTAGTCTTCTTACTATCATCTTGCTGCTGCCCAACTAACAAATCACCTCAATTATAGGGTATCTAAGCTGTGCCATGTCAATGATTCCTCGTCTAAATCTTATTTTTTTTTAAATGTATGTATGTGTAAACAACATTCAAATGTATACAGATACGGCATATCTCCTATTCTATCACAAATAGTCTAAAATGCATGTGCATAGGGAATGGGATCCAGATCGGGAATAAGTACGAACAGACACATGTGCCATATACAGGGAAGTGTTAAAGTTTTTGGTGAGACGACGAGGTAAATGTGTCGATCACAAAGAAACTACAGTGGAACTTTAAAGCAAAAATAAAAGTACTTAATACTAAAAGATGAAATGATTATCGCTTAAAAATGGTTAAAGACGAGCTTTAACAGAGATTTAAAGGTCTTTTTCTCATTCTGCAGTCTACTTTAAGTCTAGATAATTTTGCCGCTAGCAGAAAAAATTAAAATTTATCTAGAATGTAAAGCTATTGGCAAGACGTGAAATCGGCCCTTAATATAGAAGTTTTTATAACTTTTAAATGTTAAGACATTAAGACGAAGAAATAAAAAGTAACAAAAATGACATGAAAGTAAAACTCGCATTTCCACTGTGCGGAATTTATCAAGAATACCAAAGCTAATACTACAGTTATTGGCATTTTATATCGGTTTTGATATTGTGGGATTACGAATGAGATTGAAGGGCTTTTCGTTTTTGGCGTTGGTGTCGACTTTGACAATAAGTAAATTGTTGACATTCAATTAGAAACAAATGCGTTGCTTTTGCCTTTTGACATGCCGTTTTAATGGGCAATTGGAATTCGTTTTGGCAGCTCGATACAGACGGGGGTAGATGTAAGAGGAGGGGAGAATACCTAGACCCAGACCGAGACCCAATTTCTGACTGATTGTGAGACGGAAACCGAGACCGAGACCGAGACCGAGACGAAGAAGTTGCCATTTTACTTAATCCAACTTAATGGTCATGTATCGTATCGTATCGTGGTAAGGGGACGACGCACTTGATCGTGTCAATTTATCTGTCAAACGCGTAGTCGTTTAATTTCTGTGACAGAAACGCGATTAGTAACGTTCCATTGTGGCAGCAACAGCAGCAACAACAACAACAACACCTCGTGGCAACAACAACAACAACTGGAGTTGAGTGTTTTTTGATTCAGAATGAATCGCTGAATGAACGGATCGTTCATGAACTAGCTGTAATAGTAAAAGTTCAATTTACATTACATTGAAATTAGGCAAAATATGCGTAGAATTAATTAAATACAAAAATGCATATTTAATCACATATTTGAATTTGTTATACTGTAGTACTGTACTGTACTGTTGTACTGTAGCTTATCCTAAAACAATATTATTACAATTCTCATTGGAATTTTTATCAACATTAGCATTAATGTTCCCACTTTTGTTTAATGTGCCTAGTGCATTTATGAACAAGTTTATCATTAGAGTTTAAATTAGAGTTTTCATTGATCTTCTCTTATTAATTTTAACTGAATATTAAATTTAGTAAAATTTTATTAAAATCTACTCCATTTAATATTTTTGATATAATTATCAGTCATTCTTAGTTACTAAAATAATAACCTTTTTGGTATCTTTCAACTTTGAAAACAAGTTAAACGAAATAACTGATTCAATGAACAATTGAACTTATTCATTATTGGAATTGGAACTAAAAATCTCAACAACATCTCTAACAACGAGTTGCGCTGGCGTTGCTGACGAGAGAGTGAGACGAGACGAAGGCAAGTGAAGGAGTCAGGTGTCAAGCCAGCTATCAGAGAGTGGTAGCTGTTGGCCAACTCGTAACATGGCCAAAATGCCACAGCATCAGCAACAACATCAGCATCAGCATCGCTTGTTCAAGGCTAATTCTGTCAGCTGTCAGCGCTGTCAAGTGTTGTGTGGCGATTCTTTAAATTGTCACCGCAGCAACACTTTGACAGACTGTCTTGCCCCGCACTTTGTCGATAGATACAACAGCCTCAGCCTCAGTGACAGAGAAAAAACGGGTCTGAGTGCCCCATCGATTCGACCATGAGAAACAAATCACACACCAACAACTGTGTAGAACACTAAATCATTATAATAATAATAAAAAGTAATAATAATAATATCTATTGAAAACGTTGTCTATTGTTATGAAAGTCTATAATCACAATAGTCGTAGACTCGCTCTGACATTACATCTATATAACACTCTCAATAGCTTTTAATAGTTACTACATGTTTTATTTAATTCTATTTATCAAAATTGAGCATGAAGTTTTTAAATTTTTTATTGGTTTAAGACTTGTTTAATATCGAAAATTACTTACACAGATCTAACGAACTTTTAATCACTTTGAAATCTCTTATTTCAGGGTTGACTTAACAAATGTTATGAAATTTTTGGGATTGATATGGGGTAAGTGTTTAAATACTTTTCTTTATTACTTCTGTTATTGAACACCTTTAAATATATGAAATTTATGAATTTTGAGGATTTATAGAGAGTACGTTTATATATCTCAAATTGTTCGTTGCATATCGGTTTGTGGGAAAGGGTAAAAATAATTGAAAATAGATCTACATATCTAATTTTTCACTTGCTCTTAAATACTTTGATATTCAATTACATACAAGAAATAATGGTATCTATAAAAATATTTATATACTGTACTTTTTTACTTATATTATCTTTTTTTTGAATTTTTTTTAAAGATCGAAATTAAAGATTGAAGTCTCGAGAACAATACTTGCAGATGTTTTTCTTAAAACATTAAACACATTACTGGAAATGCCTTCATAATACAAAGCTTAAAGACTTTCAATGGACATTCAAATAAAAAAGCAAGGGTTTAATGTGTTAATTACAGGAAATATATGTAGGAACCAACATATTGAGTCCCAATAGGGCAGTTGGGCATCTTCTTTAACTCTCCTTCTATTTTAAATTATTTAGTTAAGGGTTAGTGTTAAGTATTATTATAGCCGTTATTGTTGCTGTTGTTGCTGTTGTTGCTATTTGCTTTTAGCTTAACGATCAATTGCATTTATTGGCAGCTGTTGCGACCACACCAAATTTAAAATAGCCCAATAAAGCATTCAGTTGTGTGAGTTTGGCAATCTGTGGTCAGTCTAACAATCCAATAAGATGAAAAGCCAAAAAAAAAAGGGACCAGCACTAAGTAGAAGAAGCAGAAGAAGGTGGAAGGGTGGGAAGGGCAGCCTCTGAAGAGCTAACTATGCATGAACCAAGCATTTCTTCCATACTTACGACACCCGTGGGAGCAGCCAATAATTTCAAATCGGACACACACACACACACAGACACTTAGACACCCGCCCAGTTGGCCACACCCATGCACTCATGAATCAATGGCACACATATGAGTATCCTTGGCGAGTATTCGAACCCGCAATAACAAAATAACAACTTGCCACAGCCTGAATTCTAGATTTTCCTCTTCTGTTTTTTTCTTTTACCTCCTTTTCACGTCACGTAGCTTTGCAAGTCGACAGTAGCAAGTAGAATATTTCCCATATTCAAGATATATATAAATATACTATTGTATATATTTAGCTTTTTTCTAGTTGCAACACTTTTAGTAGAAGACAAGGCTTCAAATGGATTAGATGACTCAAAGTTTTTAAAATTTACTTTAAAAAGAGCTTTCTAAAATTAATCCAGTAAAAAGATATTTAATCTTATTCTAAATCCAAACTTTGAGTAGTACTCTTAAAAAGATATCGAAGTAAAGCATCAAAAATGTCTATCTACAAATTTAAGATAGATTGAGATAGAAGGTGATTAACAGTACAATTAGAATGCAAATTTCCAATTAACTTAACTAAACATACAAATATTGCTCATAGTTTAGCATTCAAATCATCTCAATTAGTTTCATTTATTTTATTTTCTATTGTTTTTGATTGGAATGAGAATATCTCAAACATATTTGTGCATTAACATTATGTATACAATTTTGCAAATAACAAATGAAATAGTTTATAATTAATTAGGCTGTTAATCATTGAATAACATAACTATGTAAGTCCGAATGAGTTCGTAAGAAATAAACACAAATGTTTCAAATGGAAGTAGTAGCCGAGAAGATGCCCTCTAAATACTTTTCTATCTACAAAATACGTTTACATAATATTTATTTATATATAATTTGGAGTAATTTAGTAAACAGGAAGATTTGTCTTTTATGGCATGGAATCTTACAAGAAAAATTAAACTCCTCAGTATCGAACTTCAAAAGTAATGCAAGTTTGAAGTCTGTTATTGTTTCAAAAATTCCTAAAGGTCCGACTAATCCATATGTCTAAGAATTATAAGAATTTTTTACAAAATGCTCTATTTTTAAATGGTTAATAAATAAATAGATCAAGCCAAGATCAAAGTGACATTCCACACAAAAATCTGTCTTCTTTTGACGAAGTTATCTATGTTTTTAGTTTAACTATAGAAATGGAGATTATTCTATTTATTTTATTCCCTTTTAAACCTAAAGGCATTTGCTTAGTACTGTGTATTATTTTTGACTCAATCGCAATTGAAATTGAAATGCTTCAAATTTCACCCATAAAAATAAAGAAAAAACTTTAGCCAAGTAAAAGGCAAATCAAAGTAAAGTAAAACTCGCAATGGGCAAAAGCTTAGATGATTGTGAATACTTAACTTAATATGCGGATGAATATGAATATGTAGATGAGTATGTTTGTGAATATGTTGCGTAGATATGTAGCAATGAATGTATGAACATACATATATGCATATGTAACTAGCTTCATTCATACATATAGTATGAAATGTTTCTCTGCCTCTTTCTCTGCCTCTTTCTCTGTCTCTTTCTCTGCTGCTGCGGCGTCTGCGGCTACTTCTGTTTTGTCGTTACACCTTTTCATGTTGTAGTTGTTACAGTTGTTGTTGTTGCTTTTTTGTGAAAACTGAAGCGAAATAAAATGAAATATTTCAAATGACCACGTCTTGGCTATTTTCCGTTACATTATGGTAAAATATTACTGTGGCGTACGCTCCGGAGTGTGTGTTGTGTCTTGTGCCCGAGTGTGTATGGCTGAGTGTATGTCCGAGTGTGTGTGTGTGTGTATTGGCCAAGGCATTACATGCTCTCGTGTCCAACGGTCCAGTGTTCCGTGCAGCGGCCTCTTGTTGGGGAAAGCGTGAAGCGTATAAAGTCATAAGGGTTTATGCATGAATTGATTGCAGCAACGGCAGTAGGAAAAGCACCACCACCACCACCAAAAGTCTGTACAGTATACACTTGCAAGCCAGTGGCAATATACTCGTAATAAAAGTATAAGAATTATATGCTTTTGTATAACATTTCGCTTTAATAATCTATGAAGTGGCCAAGAGCAGCAAGAACAGCTTCTTTTTGGTCAAGACCAGTTCTCTCTCTCCATCTCTCTCTTTGTCTTTGTCTCCCTATCTCTCTCTCTCTCTGTGTATTTTGGCCAAGTTTTGTGGCAGCAACCGCAGCTGTGCCTCCCAAACTCAAACTCGAACTTGACTCATGCCCCAGCTGCATTGACAAGTGAAATATTTGACATAATTAAATTTTGATACAAGTCCATAACTATTAGACTGGCATTCCGGCCATCTCGTTAGCCCCACCGCAAAAACAAATAGCAAACTGGAACTACAACTACACAGAGCAAAAAAACATGCTTAAATTCAAGTTTAATATTCTTGATTTTGGGTAGAGTTTTTAATTATTTATTTAATTTGAAAATTCCTAATGCTTCAAGTACTTATAATGCACTTATAAAAGAATAAATTGTTCAAAGAATTTGATATGATTTATGTATGATTATCTATGCATGCCAAATTAAACCAAGCTAATTCTTAATTTAATTTGGAATTGCGGGGAGCTCTTTATACTTTCAATGCTATTAGCTAACTAGTTCCTTAGCTCAGCAGTAAGTATAAGAATCAATTTATAAATTAGACAAACAATTTACCAAGAAATTTCCTTCAAACTGCGAATTCGCATAGCAACACCGATAAAAAAAATATTGGTTAAGAACGAAATAGAAAAACTAATACTTAAATCAAATATTTCGTATACAGTTTAAGATTATAAGGTTTTTTAACAACTCTGCCTTTCAGTTTGAATTTCTCCCAGAAATATCTAATACTTTTTTTTCTGTGTAGCAGACAGATTTGTCGCCCCTTTGTGTCTCTGCTGTTGTGGCATGTCAAAGGACCAAAAGTGACACTCAGTTTGGGGCACATTATTTGTTTACTTCGTGACTGACCAGCGGTCACTTTTCAGTCCAAGACGATGACCAAAACGACAACGAAGACGAAGACAAAGATGACGACAGTTCGACGAAAGCAAACGCAAACCAAAGACTTGCCTCACGTACTTGCAACAAGGACCTGCCACCAGATGTTGTTGTTGTTGTTTTCGTCGTTGTCTGCGGGCATTCCACTTGTCATTAACCTTGTTATTAAAACACTTTTGTTTATGACCATAACATCTGATGTCCAGGACTACTTCTTCCCTGCCATGATGAAGGGGGACAAAATGTACAAATAACTTACGTGCCGCTCATTTGTCTTTTTTTGTGTCCTACCAAAAACTACTCATCGTAGTATGAGGTACTCATATACCTATTCACATTACAATCACATTCACATTCGTTAACGTTTACGTTGTCGTTTTGTGAGTGTATGTTGAATGTTTGCTTGATTGTTTTAGGCTGTGACCATTTGTACTGTATGAAGTTAGAGATGAGTCAATTATCGTGACACATAATTGTTATAAGTTGTAATAACGTAAACGCAATGTGAGGATGTAGCTTAGACTCTGTAAAGTAAACTGTCTAAAAAGTAGAAGACCACAATCTCAAGAGATGCAATTGTTTACTCAATTAGAACCTTGATTTTTGGCAGTAAGTGACAAAGAATAATTTAATAGATCATACGATGTATCGACTACCAACTTAAATTGTTTCTCTTGTCCTTTCACGCGTCCATCTCTAAGTCCTCACAGTCCTCGGACTTGGCCCCTTTTTCTCTCCTTTCCTCCGACTCCCTTTTTCCGTTCCTGGTGTCCGGTGCCTGGTGTCCACTTGGTGTCCAGTTGCGAGTCCTGTGCACTGTGCAGCCGTTAAAGCTTCCGTTTGTGTTTTTGGCACTTGGCGGCCATTTGTTTTCCGGTGATCATCGCAATGTAAACGAAATGAGTTCCATTTGTTAACACTGCAGACACACGTATTAAACACACTAATTTGCGGCATCGCTTCTGGACATATCAGCAATTTGTTTCAAGCAGCTGTCCCCACAGCAAACACACACACACCACACTCCAAAAACATACAGTTACAGATACATTTGGTAACTGTAAATGCCGACAAGCCATCCATCGAGTGGTTGATCCGTCGACAATATTTCCTGCTCTCCAACGTCAAATTGACAAAAAAAGCCCATGAAAAATGTATAAAATGAAAAACGATTGGAGGCAAGTGATGAAATGAGGAATTTTTTTATGGGATTAGAGATATAAACGGTTACCAAATGACAATGTAATTTAATTTAATTATAATTTTAAAATCTGCTTTCGATATTACCTCCATTTTTATTGTTTGTTTCTTAAAATTGAATGCAGGAAATGTATATTTTTTAATGTTTTAAAAATAAAGCATGTAAAGTGTGTAATTTCCCAACCTTAACAATAATCGTCTAAAAATTAATGTGCATAAAAATTTTAAAATTTATTTCGAGTAAGATTTCAGTGCATCTTTAAAAATGCAAATTAACTATCAATTAGTTAATAAAATAAATTTAAAACTGGCTGCATAAAGATTAAAAATAATGCCAAAAGATAGTTATTCAGCTGCTTTCCACTTTAAATAATGATAAGATAATACAAATAGTTTATTTCTAAACTGATTTAGAAAAGAGCAAAAACATTGTTTAAGTATTAAGCCAGATAACTATCAACATTTCCTAATTGGCCTCTAAAACTGTATTATATTTTTGTACTCCATTTTAATATAATCTCAGAAAACGCAACTTCTCTAAGCTTCAAGTCAACATTTTGCAGCGCTTCACTCAAATTTGTAATCTGTAATTCGAGCTGATAGATGTCGACCCATATTTGAAGCTTTGAATAATCGCATAGTTCATCCATGTTGTTTTTAGACCAAATACATGGGATAATGTCTCTTATTGTCGCCATCTACAAGCAGTTGAACAACACTTTGAAATTCGAGACGCAGCACGATCACAAGCAAATAACTAAGAAAGAAAATAAAACCACACTCAAAAAGCCCAGAAGCTGTTGCCAAGTAGACAAAAATCCAGCTACCAGTTGATGAGAATCATAACAAATTAACTATACGACTACATAATACCCTTTTAGATAACAACAATATAAATTCGAAATTGTAGAACATGATATTCCTGGCATACCTTACAAGTGAGCAGAAGACAAAGGGTATCAGATACCTCAAATTGCATACAACCTCATTATCCATTTCGATGGACCTCAACTTAAATATGTCTCGCACCAAAACCGCATTCATGAAGTCGTGCTTCGGGGCTGAACTAAATGACAGCAAAAATACACGAACAATAACAAGGCAAATATTTGAAATTTTCGCAAAGCGAATTTGTGATACACTGTATGAGATAAAGTTAGTTAAAGGGCATACAAAATGGTTAATGGAGTGAGAAATATAGAAAAATAATGAAAAAGATCCTGGAAATAAATTTTCACTTGAGGCTTAAATGTAATATGTGCGAGTTCTTAACTATGATAACTTAGAAAGTGAAAGGTTGGCGTAGAAAGTCTCAAATTGACATTTCAAATAAAAAAAGCTTATACAAATTCTTACAATTATGCAATTTTTACATTATGTTAAATTTATATGGTTCTTTATTTATAGAGACATTGCTCTTAAAGTTAAACTACTTTCTAGTGAAATAAAATAAGTGAAAATAGTAGAAACATAAATCCTCGAGGAACAAAGTTAGTCAAAAAATATTCAAATATTTATTTTATTTTCTGAATTTAAGATACAATTGTTAAATATTGTACCCAGCAAGAATTAAGAGTACTGGCAACTGGAGGAATCGACGATTCTTAAAGTAAATTAAGCATATCTGTATTTATCAAACTTCTATTTCTACTCGGATTTAAGTTAAGAGTAGAGTTCTCTATAGCGTTGTTTTACTGTAGTTACGGCACATGTTGAATGCCACAGTTGAGATGCTTTTGTCGATTGCCTTCTACCATAAGCTGTTGTTGCCCCTCGATCTAATCTGTTGCATGCAACAGCTCCACTTGGACGGTGGTCTCATTTGTTGTCGCCTGCTCCCCGCTACAGTTCCCCCCAACCCCTCTTTTAATAAAGCCTCTACCTGGTCCAGGTAGCTGCAACCAGGTGTAATATGATGCGCCTTTTGATGCCAAATGACAAATCAGATACAAGTTGCGTCTCACGAAATGAGGATTGGACTATAAACATTTGCCTTGACAATTTGCTGGACCAAAAAGGGGGTAGAGTGTGAAGAAGGGTGAAAGGGGGTTAGGGTGATGGGCAAGGCGAGGGTAGATACAACAATAAGCCTGCTGCTGAGCTGCATAATAATTTTGGTCTTTAATAATTTGAGCTAACGAAATTGCGTAGAAACTCATTAACGAACTCAAAAGGATCACACAAAACTGAAGGAGTCTTAAATTGAATTCCATGTTGTGTGTGTAGGTGTGGGTGTGTGTGAATGTTGTTGTTGTTTATGTAAGAACTGCTTTGGAATTATTTATGAACCCGATGGGAAAAGCTTTGAATGTGTCGCAATGCTTTTGCCACAGGGGCACGCCTGAATACCTAATTCCGTGTGCACTTCCTCTTTGTTGGGCCCCTTCCCCCCCCCCCGCCCCCTTTTTACGGATCAAGTGGAAGCCAGCAGAGGAAGTGGGAGCTGGTAACTGGTTACTGGTTCCTCAGGCTGTACAACTGGGAATACATTTTGGCTCACAAAAGTGGCGCATCGTGCAATAAAGGAAAGTGTTTTCCAATATAAGAAACGCTTTATCCTATAATGGTAATCGCTCGCGTAAAAGGCGACAAATCATTTAAACCCCTTTTTACTCCACTCTCTGGTAGTGACCAGAAGACTTTCGCTCTCTCTCTGGTGTACAAGGGTGACAACACCCTCATGTGTTTTTTCTGCCAAGCATCCTGCCTCCCTTCATCCAACTGCTCCCTTTGCTCCCTTCCTTGGCTACTGAAAAATGTATGTGCACGTTAACCCTTTGAGCATTGGGCGTACGGAGGTTTTTTTATTTGGACTGAGACCCCGTAGGCAGCAGCTAATGCTAATGTTTCATGCAGTCCTCCAGTGGGTGATGTGCTCCTTTTGAAATTGGGCATCAGTGTTAGCTGGTTTAGCTGCTGCTAGCTGTTCAAGCTTCAAGTCAAGGGCCAATTCGAATGGGCCATGAATCTTTTCCAGGGCAAAACATAAAAGTGAAATTTGTTTTTTATGACATCTTTATGCTGGGCTAAATAAATACAAAGTATCATAGTGCCAGGGGACATTTGTGAGAGAGACCCCTTTTTACTTTTACCTCTTTCAACTACCGACTTCTCTCCTCTCCTCTCCTCTTGTCTCTATCCCCTCTCTCAGTCATATTGATTAGCCAGCCGTTCATGATAAATAGACCATTATGCAGTTATCGTAATTGCGTACAACCAACCATATAAAAATCGGCGTGAAATTTCTGAAACATTTATGTTTTTTTTTTTTTTTGTGGGGAAAATTCACTGGCCGCAATAATGTTGCCAACAAATGGGAGGTATTATATCAAAAATGTAAATGATTTCAAATTGATTTCTTGCCTTGCCAAATACCCCGGAGAGTCATAATCGTAATCAGGTATCAAATTATCAACAGAAACCGTTCGAGCATCTTTCAGCTTTAGATTTATACTCTTAAAAGCAATATTTTTAATTTCTAGAAGTATATTAACTTGTCTAGAATCGTACTAATCGCTTGGTTTGAGATTATCTTCTATATAATTATGTATCAATAATCTTAACAATATTTATATGTATTTGTAATAATTAAGCTCTAATAGGGTCAAGTTATCCCTTATCAAAATGAGTATCATCACTATCAGTAAAGCTTCTATAACATATGAAACTAATTTTAAATAGATTCTAAAGTCATATCGAAATTGGTTAAGCTAATGAGGTTTAGAGACACAAATAATAGCATTTATCGACTCATGATATCGTTTATAGACTGTTACTATTTATCGTTAATTTAAATTTTCTACGTTTAATCAAATAGGAAAAGTTTACTGACCTATGGTAAATTGTTTGAGTTTACAAAATCATATTCATAATTATGTTATCGCTTTAATCGATATAATTCCCAACACTATGCAAGTGATTAGCCTAGCATCGGATTTAAGTAGTTCCCCCAATCCTCACTTTTATACCCCACTCCAAAAATCCTAAACCCGTCGGGATGAAAAAATGCTCAATTGGCGAAACGAAAAGTGACTGAAAAGAAACTAAAGAAGAATCGACAATCGACAAAATCAATGGACAGCGATGACCTCCTTGGTCCATGAATATGACAGTGTTAGTAGCATCAGGAACAGTACTGTGTAGAAGTATAGAGACAGCTTTATGTAAATATAAACGAATATAGATATAGATAGTTAATGGCATTTGGCTTTTTCATTTTCTTCTTTTTTAAATAGATCGCGCTGTGTGTGTGTGTGTGTGTTTATGAATTTTCGATTAATCAACGCTTGACTTTCATTTGGTTGTGCTTCAGAGTTTGTGATGACAGGATCTGACAGGATGAAAGATTGTTGCGGGGATGAGGCCGAAGGAGTGGGAGGGTGAGAGGGTGGGGTGTCTTTTTTAGCATTTCGACAATTTCATTTATGGTAATTTGCATGTTGAACAAAGGTCGTGAAATAAATAGGGACAACAAATCAGGACAGGCCGTAAGCGTCATGTAAATTGTAAATTGTATCTTTTGCCGCCCTCTGGTAATTGAGCAGCTCTGTGTCAGGGCATTAGCAAAGGATCGAAGAAGGGAGAGGCGGGGGAGGGAGAAAGGGACACCAACGGGGACACGCCTCAAACATGTCGTCAGAGAGGAGGACGTTGCCGTTTAGTCGTGCCAACGAGAAGGAACAAGAACAACAACAGTTGTTGGTGGCAGTGCCAAGTCCCATGTGAGCAGTGAAGTTTTTAATCAAGCCGCCTGTCAAGTGTTTGCAAAACAAATACCGCGCTTATCCATCAATCAAAACACGCAATATGGCAGCGTGACTTTCCACAACCTAAGCAGCAACAACAACAACAACAACGACAAGAGAGAGAGCACCCAGAGCCAGACCCAAAGTGGAGGAGCAGAGCAGAGCAGCCAGCAACAAGAAGTGGCAAGCAGCAAGTGGTTCTTGCCACTTGCCACTTGCCACACGGAGTGCTAAACCATATGGAACGAAGCGGAACAATAAAGCGACACTGTCAAACATATTTGCATACACTCACACACACACACACACGCACACACACGACACCACGACATTCAACACTGACACTAACGCACTTCATGCCTCCTCCTCCTCCTCCTTCCTCCTTCGCCGTTTACCACCTCACGCACACAGTCCTCACATAGATACACACCCATTCCTTCAGACAATGCTTGATGTTGAACAATACAATTATATTTAATATTTAATTAGAGCTAATCAAGCTGTTAACTTTATTTGACTACGCTGCACTGACAAAAAAATGATATAAAAAAGGTCTAAAAAAAAGGGAGAACCATATTTAACTTCTTGGTCTTGAAATAGCTAAAAAATGTTGTATAAAAAGTGCGTCGCCAAACAAATCTTTTGAAAAATATAGACAGAGATTTCTGCAAATTCGTTCCTATTTCAGATTTTCACATTTGACTAAGTTTTGAGGAATTAAATTTTCTTTAAAATATTCCAAGTGATACTTGTGCTAATAAATTTAATACTAACCCAAGAAGTATGTGAATTCTTTACTCGATTTCTTCAAGGAAATATGTAGAGATTTGAAGCAGATTTGCTTCCGCAAAATGGGAGCACTTCTGTAAATTTAATGAACTGTAAGAGTTGAAAAGTAGAGCCAAGGTCGTAACAAGAACACTCTGTCACATTGTCAAATGTTTCACAAATTAATCCAATGGCATTTGCATGCCTAAGGGAATCGGAGGCAGGGGGTTTACCCAAAACCCTTGGGAGGAGTGTGAGAAAGGAGAGGGGTTCATTTGGGTCCCAGCTTGTCAAAGTTGTCGAGCGAGTATTGTGTTGAAATTGAATTTTAAACGTTTTGAAGAATGATACAAAACTTGACTTTGGCTACCACCCCCACACACACACACAACACACTCTGTTGTGTTCTGTTTCCCCCCTTAAACCACGAAAGCACAACCCTCTGGATGGATGGATGAATGACAGGGAAACGGGTGCGGAACGAACAGGAACAACACATTAAACAACAGTTCCTGGTGTAAAACATGAACACAAACAGACAACAATAGAGTGGAAACAAAAAAAAACAGAAACAGAATATTGTAAATGCCATTGTAAAGATGTAACACAAATGTGTTGGCATCAAAAAAACAAAAAAAAAAAGAGCAGAGTAAAAAAAGGATACAGAGACAGTGGCAACAGTTACAGGATATACAGGATATATATTGGCAAATACACAACACAATGAGAGAGAGAGCGACAGAGACGGAGTCTGATGGGGGTTGCTTTAATGGAAAGAGATATGAGTACAGATGTCGAGAGTTTTAAATTGCATTAACTCATTTAATGATGTTCAAATTGAGGCTGACAAATAATGGGACCATAGTATGTCATGGCGCCTCCTCCCACCATTCCCATTCCTCTCTACAACAAATCTCACGCCACTTTGTGACACCAGCAAATAAACCCCACTGTACCTCCCCTTTGTGCTCCTCTTTCCACACCATGGCATCACTTTAAATTGCTGCTGTCAAAAGCGACACACACTCTGTGCGAGTGTGTGTGTGTGTAGGGAGGGAGGGTAGGAGGGCGGTACTGTGGCACGGGCTAAACTATTTGTCATGTCTGTCACACTCTCGTACATCTTTGTCAACACTATTTAGAAGTTTAATAAATTTTCACTTTGTTGAAACGCCAGTCAAATATTTAATATCCACGCGCTACAACGTCAATGTCAGCCTCACTCTCAGTCTCATTCTCAGTTCCTCAACTAGCTGGCCCCAACCTCTTCCCTTCTACCCCCTCTCATTCACCTTTTGGCCCCCTTTTCTAGCCTCCGTCCAAGTCAATTGCCTTGGAATTGGCAATTGGGGTTTCCGTAGGAGAATTTATTAAACTTTATTGTTGGGTATTAGGAAATTAACTAACATTTTTTACTTATTAATTTTAGTAAAATTAAATTTGGTATTAATCAGTGAGATCCTCGTTATTTTTTAAATATACATGTTATTTAAACAATTTAAAGACAAGAATTAAAAACAATAATAAGAAATAATAATAATTACTCAAAAAACACAAAAACACTTGTCATAAGTACTAGTATAGTAATAGTATACATTTTTACAAGTTCTAGTTTTTTTTTCATTTTTACACCTTACAATTCCCAACCGGTTCTAACTGTGCAAGCATGAGATCCCCCTAGGAGCTGAGTGAGGTACACTTGGTACACTTGGTACACTTGGTACACTTGGTACACTTGGTACACTTGGTACACTTGGTACACTTGGTACACTTGGTACACTTGGTACACTTGGTACACTTGGTACACTTGGTACACTTGGTACACTTGGTACACTTGGTACACTTGGTACACTTGGTACACTTGGTACACTTGGTACACTTGGTACACTTGGTACACTTGGTACACTTGGTACACTTGGTACACTTGGTACACTTGGTACACTTGGTACACTTGGTACACTTGGTACACTTGGTACACTTGGTACACTAGGTACTTAGCTCCTAGGGGGGATCTCATGCTTGCACGGTTAGAACCTGTTGGGAATTGTAAGGTGAAAAAATGAGAAAAAAAATGCATTAAGCTACGGTGAAGAAAGCTCGACAGTAGGAGACCCTGTACTTTTTGAGTGCAAAGCGACCACCACAGTTTGTTTCAGTTTCAAAAATTCCATAGATGGCGCCACTACGAAGATATCAGTTGATATCAGGGTCTAAATATACCTAAATCTAATGGTATTATTCCTTTAAGTCAATATGAATAAATATGGAAAACTGCTCAGATTAAAAAAAACTATTTTTAAACATTTCAAGTGCGAATGGATAAATACATAAGTACTTCTTAAATATTGAATTTTTTAAGTGATTCAAGTCATCTTAATATATTTCTTTAATTTAGTTTAAAACATTTTAAAATACGAATAATTCCACTTAAATGTTATTGAATTGATTCTTATTGTTATAAAAACTGTTGACTGTTGAACAAATGTTAAACTATATACGTTTTCTCAGAAAATTATTTATGAAAATATCAAAATGAAATTGAGAATTTATTTCAACATATTAATATCGTAAGATAATTGAACTACAACCGAATCAAAAGTTTACAAAATATGTAATTGTAATTGGCGAGCACGCGCTATAATATTATGAGAGTTGGGTCCATTACAATAGGCTTGTGTTGGAAAAGATCTAAAAATAAAATGCCATCGTTAAATGCGACGAGAGTGTTATACGAATATAGAGAAGTTCGTGACTAAAAACTGGGCAAAGAACAAATATTGTTCGACATTGGTTAATCTGATGCCCATGTGCTGAAAGAGTCACGCTCCCAAGTGCTTAATTCGCTGAAATAAATGGTCAGTGAATATAGATTCAGATTCGGAAATGGGAATGGGGAATGCGACCCACTCTTGCCCCCATTTTATGTGGCCTGCCACCTAAATGTTCAATATTCTAGAGAGAGACCACCGTGCAAAAGGAAATTCAATGTGCAATGTGAAACAAAGAGGGAGAAAAAGATTGAAATGAAATTGGAATTGGAGTTGGAGATTTTCCCGACTGTGAAACTTCTCGTATTCTCAGGGAGCATTCTATTCCAACTAAAGTTTCTGGATTATAAAACCGTAAAACGCACGCATTTCTGAATTGACCATGCACAAGTGTATACGAGGGTGGGCTAATGAATGAATTTATAATTTTGTTAAATACTTTCATCCATTAGCTGATAGGGTTTAAAGTTTGATGGAGTCCGGTGACACTTATTTAACTACTAATACTACCTTTCTTTTATCATCATTGCAAAATTATAAGAACTAGGTAACAGAGTAAAAAAGAAGCCTCTACAATCTTCCCTCAAACGAATATGTACTTACAATTCTGTAAGAACCAGCTTTGAAAAATAGGGACTATTTCGAGGATCTGGAATCATCTTTTCATTTGAAAAGCATTAAGAAGTTTTTGGACCGTCAGTTAAAGTAAATTCTGCTGAAAGAAGATAATGCTTAAATTTAAATTTATTTTCATCTGAAATAGATGCATTTTCCTTCATAGGCCAGTTAATTCTCATACCACCCTCGCATGTATATAAATGTGCATGTGTGTGTGTATTTATTTATTTAAACTGTGATGCAAACGAAACTCCACAATTGGTGTCCCCATGAATACTTTTCGAGTATCGAGTATTCATAGTCAAAACTGCAGCACATGTACAAGTGTAGAATGAATGAGAAGGGGCAACGAGAAGAGAAGAGCAGAGTGAGAATTGAAGGGGAAAATGGGAAGGATGGGGAGACTGTGTTATGAAAACGACGCGTCTAAAATCGGAGAATGCGACTAATGGAAAAATTCATATTAAATCGATTATATTGACAAGGGGGGCGGCACATGTAGACCACAAAACAGCCCACGATCCACCTCCCTGCCCCTACCCCTACCTATGGGTTGCTGCTGTCGCCAGGCGTTGTCAAGGGGAAGCCAATACAGTGGGATAAGTGAGCCAAAAGGCGAGACAAAATTATAAAAAAACCATTATGCCCATTTCAGTCGGTAGGTTTTTCACTTCGCACTGCGCAGTTTTCACGTCGGTTCCTTGTTTGTTCAGATTACTTAGACTCAGCTCTCACATCAAAAATCGACCCACAAAATCTGGTCACACTCTGTACAATTGCATACAAAATTGATTTGATTTAATAGAATTTGTTCTACTAACAATCGAAGCTCTTAAATTTTCTGTGTTTACACGAGAACTTTTTAACAAAAAAGTTTCGGTGAAAAACCGACCGTGTGCCACGGAGCCGAATCATAAATATATGTAAGTTATTAACAAGAGCAAATACGTTGTCAAATGGTAATGATTTACAACAGCAACAACAAACACTATAAACAACAACATTGTTGTCGTTGATGTTGTTGTTGTTGATGTGGCGACACTCTCACTTTGCGACTTTCACATTTGAGGTAAAAGCCGTCTGTCACACAAAATTGCTGAAAAGCCATTTGACAACTAATTTTTCGAGGTGCCGACGACAACAACGATGACAACAACAGTGACACCTTGCACTACAGCCTGTACTCACCACTCCCCTATCCACCTACCCCACCTACCACCACCCCAAATCCCCCTTCCTCTTTCTCTTTGTTGAGTTGCCAACAGACATCGCCTCGCACTCGCAATAGCCGAAAACGCACCGCAATCTAATTGCTGTTGGCAGCATCCGCGGTTCTTTAATTGAATACATCAACACTAGCTAAAAATACGATACGATGTGCGTATGTATACTGTATGAGTGTGCGTGTGTGTGTGTATGTGCGTGTGTGTGTGCGTAATCGATGAAGGGCGAAATGAGCAATGGGAGCAAATAGCAAGGAGGTTTTACCAGGCATTGAGAAGGTGGCAAGCGCTCAACTTGTAACTGCATTTCAATTTAGAGATGGGAGAAATTTTGGAATTTTTTATGCTTTTTATGAATTTAAGATTTGAAAATCTGGCCAAATTCTGATTTCCAAGCCTGTCAAGCCAAAAGCGTAGGTGACATAGAACTTTAAAAGATTGGAATCATTAAATAAAGACTTTGAATCTTAGAAAAATTCCTAATTAGTGGAATATTTTATACAATAAATAAATATATTTAAAAAGTAATTTGGAACTTTTTTTAATTTTAAAAATGATTTCAATTTATTTTAAAAAAGGAAAATAATAAGAATGGCTTTCATTTTTAATAGCTTTACAAAATTCATAACTTCCGCAAATAGTATGAAGAGGCGAATGTTTTATGCGATATGCGAGTTTCTCGTCTTTTGCTTTTTCATCAATATCTTTTCAATTATCGTTTCGGTAATTTATTTGTTAATCTTCTCGTCTAAAGAGTTTTTATAATCTGAACCTGCTCCTAAACTTTTGGGGACTGTGAGTTGATCTATATTCACTCTGCTTGACATAATTCACCGACAGAATTGTAGTTGTGGTAATTTAAAAAATTACGCTGCTGACTAAAGTGAATATAGATCTGGTTTCCTCTGCTACTCTCTTACTCTAGTTACCACCTATCTATAAATTATTAACTTAACATAAGCTGAGCGTCTCTTTCGTGACTCACACTCCCATCTCTAGCTGCCGCAAACGTCTCTAAAATGTGCGTGTACCGCGTGTAGAGAGGCATGAAATGTGGGCACTGGCATGCTGTGATATGTGCTGTGTTGTGCTGTGGTGTAATGCCATAAACTGTTATTTGATGTGGGTTTGTGTGTGAGCATTCAACTGCAACTTGCTCTTCTTCTTCTGCTTCTGTTTCTTCCTCTTGTTCTTGTTCTTTGGGTGCTGAGCAGCGAAGTTCCTGAAAATCCCACAAAACAGATGCTTGACGTTTTTGGCAGCACAATATGGTTAACTCAACTCGACTGCAGTCAATCGGAAAATTGGAAAATGCAATTCCAAAGTCTACTCGACTGCAGGTGACACAAAAGTCGACTTGAACTTCACTTGTTCGATGGAGAACTAAACGGAACTCAATGCAACGATGACAACAACGACAGCGACAGCGACATGACGCATGGAGTCTAAAGACTGTAGACTCTGTAGACTCTGTAAAAACTGGGAAACTGGGAAGCTGGAACTGGGAACTGAACTGACTCGGATATTTGTTTTCTTTGTTTGCAATGTGTTTACATCGCGGGCGACAATAGTTTACATTTGCTGCCATCTAAAAATTTAAAAGGTGACAAATCATAACAACACCCGATGGATGTGAACATTATGGAGACAGAGAGAGAAACAGAGAGAGAGAGAGAGAGAAGAATGGGAGGAAACCCCAAATGGCTGAGATAGACAAGGGCAATACCCTCGGATCGATCACTTGACGCTGGCAGCTAACTACAACCAGGGAAAGGGGAAAGAGAAGAAATTCAGATTTCGCCGGAAGCTCGAGATGAATGTTCAATGAATAATTGAAACTACACAAATCGATTATGATTATGATTAGTCATTTGTTTAGCTTTTAGTTTCAGGCAAACTATGACATTTCAATCAGCTTGATGGCAAAATTAGCTAGGTATTAAAATAGCACTGATGATTGAGGCATTTTAAACGAAAGTATAAACAAAACTATAAAATTAAGCTATTTATAACAAAAATATACCAGATTAAGAGGAAAGTTCAAATATTTTCCACAATAAAACAATATATGCGTAACTACTCTATTATGGTTTTTCCAAAAGATTTTAGCTCTTCCATTTTTGAAAACACCTTTTTACAATTGTAAAAATTTCATATACAAATTCTCACGATGCCTAAATCTTTAGATTTTCTTAGCCAAAGGGAAAGCGAGTCTTTGGAAGTGTATTAAAAACGATAGTTTAAAAATGTATCTAAAAGATTTTTCACACATTTGACTTATTCTATATATGTATCTAAAAGATTTTAAGAGATTTTTCATACTTCTATCTTATTCAATACAATAACTCCTTATGTGCTTTACGAAAAGATACTTTAATTTGAAGCTTCAATTTGCGATGTATCTTGAATCTGTTGGATTACTTAAGTAGTCACTGTAATGGATGGATATTATGTGTGTGTGTAGACTAGTGTCACAATCAATGGATGGCACTGTTGTTGTTGTCATTGTTATTCGATTGTTGTTGTGGTCATGGTTGTTGGGATATCATAATGTGGGCTTATGGCTTGTCCTTTTGGGCACTGTACTGAACTGGAATTGTTCTTCTGTGAGTTCGAGTTGGAGTTGGAGCTTCCCGATAATCGGCTGCATAATAAATGGCATCACTGTCCCATGCAAAAGATCATTATCACCATAAAACTACCACTAAACGTCACTTCTTTTAAGATCAAAGTGTTGTTAGCGCGATTTAAGTATGCGCGCACGCATCTTCAATTAAAGGCATATGCTGAATCGGATCCGATCTACACAGAGAGAGAGAGACAGAAAGAGAGAGAGAGAGGAGATCCTCTGTTGCAATTTCCAGTTTGACATTCAATGATGAAGTCAGCATCAGCAGCAGTAGGAGTAGGAGGAAAGAAGGCAAAAGATTCACTTTGGAGACCACCAAACTTGAACCTTTCGATTGGAAGCTAAAGATTTCTTTTTGTGCAGCTGACGACAAATTAATTTGGCAACGAGTCAGGCTCAATGGGTAAACAATTGGAGTTCGAGTTCGAAGTTTGCTTTTTCGCCTGAGATGGAGATTCCAGATGCCCGATTTCAGATTCCAAAATCAAGTGTGTATTGTGGTGTGTATTGTATGTGTTATCTTAATATTGTCATTGTCACAAATTTGCAAAAAAGTTACGCTAATGGATTACACGATTTTCGCATTATCGCTTTGTTACCGCGCCGATCGCAATCGCATGCGATCGCAGCCTACAACAGTCCAAAACAGATCTACCTCCCTCTCTCTCTCTCTCTCTGTCTGTCTTTCTCTATAGCGTATTTCTCTCTCTGTTAGTAGTAGGCCCTGTGGCAGGCGGTAGCTGCATGGCATTGTATGTAAAACTACTGGACCGCCAACATATCGCGTCGGCTCCTCGATACGTGCCGAAAGCGAGATTAAGGGGCCAACTTTACAAGCAGGAAACGCTGCTCGATTCTCTGACTTTAACTCCCAGTCTCCACTGCAACTCCAACTCCATCTGCATCTCTGAAAAGTCTCGCGTACTCGTTTCAGCTTTCAAAGTGCCCATGAGCATTATGCCAGACACTTTGTCTTTGACAGCACAGCATCCACAGTCTCCAGTCTCTCTTCCATCTGTTACCTCGCCTTTGTCTTCATCTCCATCTTCATCGTGGTCTTTGGGTCTTGGTCATGGTCTTGGTCTTGGTCTTGGCCAATGCCTTTTGGGCTCAAACCAACAACTTGCGACGTTTATCCAGAGCGAAGATGCTCTTATCAGCTGCAAACGAACACAGCACGTTCCATTGTCGCTTTGCCTCGATCTAATCGCAGTTTCTGAGACTCATAGTCTCAGTCCAAGTCGAAGTCTCAGTCTCAGTCGCAGATGCATATCCTTTCTCCTATTTGGCCCTGAGTACTCGTAGATTCAATGGTCAAGTCCCAAGTGTCATACAAGCTGCGACTTTACTCAGCTTAATGGCAATTCACAATTCGAAATCTATCTAAACAATTGGCTAAAAGGCTAGCTAAAGTACTATACCCTATGAAAGCACCAAACTAAAGGGGTATGTACATTTGAGAAGTTGCGAAATATTTCGATAAAGTTATTATTTTGTCATTATCATAAACAAGTATAAATTTTATGCAAACCAGACTGTTAAAAGGTGTGTCATTTTTTTTAACTGGAAGTGTAAAGAATTTAGAGGGTATATCTTAGTTAAGCATGCCCTACACACCTTCGGTAGACATATGGATGGATTCTGCATATTTTGGGAATTTCCATCGTATTTCGAGTGTTGTCAAATATTGCCGTTTTATGCTAATGAAGTGGTATGAGAAATCACGAAAGGGTTAATGTGCCGACTCGACTATAGGAAGGCGGGGATAAACAGGAGATAGATTTGAGGGGGGGGAGGAGAGAGAAAATAAGAAGGAGTGGGAAATCATCTAACAGTGCTGCTAATCGGTTAAAAGCCAATTGAAAGGCACTGAAATGAATCAATTGGTGGTTGGGGCAACGACAAAACTGTTTAGCATGATTAAATTTGTAATAGAAATGATTTTGCATAGGCCTTTTTCGGCTTTGTCGTCTGGTTTCAGGACTTCCCTTCCACTTTACCCCATCCCTTATCCCACACACTTGCATCCATTGATGTATAAATCGTAGTCAAGTCCGAATGTGCTCTCTGACTTTAATGTTGCCACAGAAAAAGACGGGGTAAAAAAATAGCAAGAAAAACGGGGGGAAAAAAGGAAAAAACACTCGCATAAAAAGCAAATATTGAATGGGATCGGGATTTTATCGAAAGAGGGGGATGGAATGGGATGGGGGACAGAGGTAAAGACACCAGTAATCAAGTGTATGCATACAAGGGATGCACAAGGGATGCCTTCCCCTTGTACAAATGGGCATAGGTTGGTTGGACTCTGGTTGTACATTTGTTTCTTTTTTGTGGTCAAATACTTTTGCATGTAAATGTTAATTCATTGATTTTTATAATGCGCGCACGTCAAAAGGGATAATACTCCCTCTTTCCCCAAACAGGTTGTGTTGCTCCTTGTCGCAGGATTTAGTGCGAGGAAAATGGGGAGAAATGTGTAAACATTCGAAACAAGCAAACCAAACAAACAAACAGAAAATGAAAAGCCAAGGACAGTTAAGGAGAGTATAAAGGGGAGTATATGGGGAGGGGGAAGGACAGCTGAGAAGGACATTTTGAGGAGTGCGAGTATTTGGCTTTGATGTTGCTTACATTTCATCACTGAAGTCGTTGTCAATAAAAGCAAGTTAATGGGTAAACACCCGAACATAGACCAACCAACCTCGAACCTCGAACCTTAACCCCAACCTCAATCTCTGTCTCTGTCTTCACCTCCCCCGCCGCCCTTTTCAAACCCCCTCCCGTTGCCATTCACAGGGTTATGCTTGCGCATCCAGCGAATGCCACAAAACTAAAAACATAACTTCTGGCTAGGAAGAAACATTGTTTGCGCGGTCGGTCGCCCAGTCAAATATTTGTGGACAGAGCATTTACTTTTTCCACAGTAGTAGCTGACTCGGAAAATCTGGAAAATGCTATCAAATGCTCCCCTCCCCTTCCCTCTATTGATATAAACAATTCACAAATGGTTATGATTACTGCATTTGAATTAAACGACATAAAAGAGCCAAATCAAATATTTATCTAGCATTTTTAATAGTATCCAATTTGTAATAATGTAATTTTTGCTGACATGAGACAGTTTTTGGAGTAAATAGTATGGTATAGTCAGGTTGATAGAGAGAAATATTATAAGTTCAAATGGTAGTTACAAAGATTTAAGCATAAATAAATAGTTAGATAAATAAATTAAACTTACTTTGAAATGAAACTAATAAATTTAATCTTGTTCGTCCGTCCCAAAGCTATAGTTTTCCTCATCAAATTTGCTGATCAACTGCGAGATTGTGAACTCATTGGCGTCTTCCGATCCAACCAACTCAACCTAACCACCTTTGGCTTAACTTTCGATTTTCTTAAAAATTTTTCAGCATCTTCATTTTGTCCTCATTTTTGACCTCAATAATACCGTCTTTCATGTCAATTTTTGCAATTGATAAGTCTGTTTAATAGAAAGACAAAATGTTTAATTCATTCATTCAATATGTTGCAATGAATTCAGAATTATTGGTGGTCCAGAGGCAAAGAAAATATGTCAAATTTCTTTAAACCAACAAATTCTTGTATATTACATGGCCAAAACAGAAGTAATGTCTTCAGAATGATACGCTTACCCTTAATTTAAAAATTTCTGCTTTAAATGATTTGTTTGGACAATTTTTTAGTTGCTTTTCAATTTAAAAATTGCTGCTTTATATGATTTTTTATAAAAATTTGTTTATTTAGATGCTGTTTATAGCGAGAACTTAAATAGACTGAGAGAGATTATTCTATTTATTCATGTCGAATTGACAGTTAGGCTCAGGCTACTTCATGTATGTATATGTTAAAATTAGTGGTAGACAATAAAAACAAAAAATTAGAGATTTTGTAATGAGTCATTGAGAAAATAAAACTTTATAGATTTTGCGTTTTGAATCACAAATAAAAATTGCTGCTTTTTAATATTTTTTATAAATATTTTATTACAATTGTTTTAGCTAGTTATTGCTCAAAGCGAGAGTTTGTAAGTTCCCAACTACGAAAAAAAAACAGCAAATATTCGAACTAGTCTGCATTTAGTTTAAGTTCACATTTCAAGTAATCTTTAAGCCGTCTAAACAAATATGTTAGCTGTAGTTTCGGCACTAAAGTTTTGACTTTTCTGCCGACTTGCCATTTACTTACGGCTGTGGAAATTAGCATAAATCTCGCAGGACTTTAATGAATGATATGTGAGCTAATATACGTATATATAGGAAGTTGCAGATCCTTTTGCTCCACCCAAAACACATCAAAGTTTGCAACTGACATCAATCACTTAGGTTAAATTAAGGCAGCTACCGGATGAAAAAGGAGATGAGAGAAGAGCAGTGTGGTGAGAGAGAAAGAGAGAGGGGAAGGGATGTACAACGTCAATTATTTAGCTGCTGGTCGCCTTGTCGTTGACATATGCCAAAGGACCCCCAAAGGATCCCATTCCCTAGGAAAATAGAACCTCGGGCAGACCAATCAGCTGAGACAAAGTCAAAGTTCAAGTTGTGTGTTGAAGTTTGAATCATTTGTGTGTAAGTGAGTGAGTGAGTGAGTGTACTCGCATTCGTACTTGTATTCGTTTTGTATTCGTCGGGTTGTTTGCGGTTGGATTGTGGCAGGACCTGAGGCATTTTCATCATGCGCCGTTTACCGCTCGTATTTCCCATTTCCCAGCGACCTTATCGACCTGTACAGTCAGTCAACCACACACACACACACCTACACACCTACACCTACACACACATGCTTACCTGGGGTAAGCTTAATGAAGCTTGTGTAATTGATTTTATGTTTGTTAAAAACGGCAGAAAAAGAAGCACACTCGACTGACCATTCGACGATTCGTCGTTGTCGATTTGCCTTCAATATTCATGGCATTCAATTTCAATTGAATTGCAAAAAAGTCGAGAATCGAAAGAAATAATAAAAAAAAGTAAAAAACAACAAAAAAATACTAATTTTGTCGGCCAGCAGCGAGTAAAGTCACAAAGTGGCCGCTAACAGGAAAAACAAACTTGAGCTTTAACAGAAAACAAAACAGAAAAAACACAAAAAAAATGCGGCAGTCAAAGCGACTCTCCAACTTCGACTCCCCAATTCCCAATCAGACGTGGCAAGCAGCAAGCGGCAAGTGGCAAGTGGCAGTGGCAGAGGCCAACAAGAGGCACCACTTTGATGGGTTCATTTGTGGCTGTACTATTGTTATAGTAGGGGTAGCCATTTAGGGTAGGGTGTCTATTACCAGCTGACTGCAGCCCTTTACTTAAATATATACTTTCCATTCCTTGCCTTTCCTTTAGTTTTCATTTCATTTCGTTCTGGCAAACCCAATTAGCACTTATCTACGATATATTGTGGGACACGAATTTTTAGTAGTTGTCTTCTGTTTATATTGATACAACACATACAGAGAGACGGAGAGAGATGGAAAAAATCCTTAAAGTGCCGCGCCGCACGTCAACTTTTTTTGGGAAAATCCAGACAGAAAAAGAAACGACACCGACACAGATCACAATTCACATTATCATTATCAAAGTGTTTACTTTGTGCAGAGAAT
The DNA here is from genome assembly GCA_037043535.1 of Drosophila putrida. NCBI lineage: Eukaryota > Metazoa > Arthropoda > Insecta > Diptera > Drosophilidae > Drosophila > Drosophila putrida. Next base: position 2,003,696 of record JBAMBI010000016.1, read on the forward strand.
GTTAGAGATCCTCTAACCTACAGATCTCTAACACATTTGTTGTTGCTGCTGTGCTCGAAAATGTGTTAATTGCACTTGGCCGATGTTTTCCTTGAAAATTGATCCTTTTCTTTGGCCCCGAACAGAGAGAGAGAGAGAAAGAACGACTACTGCACCGCGAGTCGCGATAACGATATGGATATGGCCTATGGATAATATCAGATTAAACAACATTGCCGACAACGACAACACGCACGACCTTGGGACTCTACACACAGCACACACATCACACACAACAAACATCACTCACAGGAGGCACAGATCACAGACAAATTGGAAAATGGAAAACAGAAGATGCTTCGATGTTAGATTTTTTTCTATCTTTCTGGTTGTGTCGCATGTTTTGTTAACTCAAATTCGGTAGCATGTTTTCACAACATGTCGCCCAATTCACCCTTTCACGGTTTCCTCTTCTTCCTACTTCTCTATTTACGAGCTGCAGCTCCCTATCTCTCTTTGTCTCTCTCTCTCTCTCTCTCTCTCTCTCTCTTTCTCACTGCTGTTTGTAAACATCGATAGTTCTGTAGTTTCTTCTATGATTAGCGTCGTTTGATGGACGTCTGTCACATAGCAAACCAGCCCTTTGACATTAGAATAATAAAACCTCTGAGGAATATGACCATATTTGGAAATTAGTTAACATGCGGGTTGCTTAGATGTCCACATACCCTAGGTTTGCCATTAAGAAGTCATGATTTGAAAATTGGAAAGCATTTACAATAGAATTAGTGTCTGTTATGTCATCGGTATAAGTAATATCATTAGCATTATCATTAGTATTGACATTGGCATTAACATTAATAATAAATGCATTAGAAATAGCATTGCCCAAGTCCTTGCATTCGCAAAAGTATTAGCATTAGTATTGGCATTAGCATTGTTATTACTATATGAGCATTTACTATTAAATATGACATTAGAAATAGCATTGGCATTAGCATAAGTTTCGCTATTAGCTTTATTATTAGGAATAATAAGAGCAGTAGAAATATCATTATCACTTGCATTAGAAGTAGCATTAGCATTAGTATAAATAATTTCATTGGCATAAGTACAAACAATGGCAACAACATTATAAAACTCTATGCATTAGAATTGCTATTAGCAGCAGCATTAGCTTTGACTCTCTAATTGATATTAATCTGATAGTTTTTATTACTTTCTTCATAATCCGTCACCTTTTGCTTAACCAACTTCTCATTGGAATCTTAAATCTCCTAAGATACATATTATGTAACTATGAGTATTGTTTGTTTCTTCATTAGATCAGAGTATTGTTGACATGCTTCCTGAAATGTTGCTAGCTATTTATTTAACCGGTTTGTATATGATTCCTTTACCATGTTGTGTCACACGTCGAACCCCTTCTCTGTTTTGTTGACCTGCGTTTTAGCCACTTATTTACGGTAGCTGGTAGCCGGTACCCCCGACCGGGAATCGGGCAAGATCAGTCGGTCGAGCCTCGATATCAGTATCAGCATCTACCAACTACCAACTACGATATTTGGGCATTGTTTTGTGTTTTCGTTTTATGGAACTGCTAATTATGAAAGGGAAACGAGACTAAGCGACTGTCGGCTGTTCCTTGAACCGGTTTCTAGGAATCATCAAGGGATTAGTGCTATTCGATAGGTTACATAAGAAATAACTAATTGAGAGCTTGTCGCTAAAGTTGTTAAAGTTACAGAATCCAAGAAGAAAATAGTTACGGATTATACTAGGATATACATCTTTGATATTGAATAACTTTGAGTTGAATAACTATTTTAAAATAAAATATCTTGATGATTTTATTGATTAAATACAAAACTATCAGTGTATTCTTCAAATAGTTTCCAATCTGATCCTGATCCAATATGTTTTTTATTTTATTTCGGTTAATTTACTTTTCTCTGGTCTATCTCACTTTAATTTACACATTAATATTGCACTGAAATCAATGAATAATTTAATTTAATGGACTTTAAAATGAACTGAACATTTTGAAATTAATAGCTACATTTGTTTGGAACTTATTAACATTATTAAAATGTTTACTGGATTCTTTTAAATTCAAAGAAATGTTGCAGTTTCTTACATAATGTTTCCAAAAATTCAATGGTTTTTTAAAAACTCATTTTAAATGTTGTTTTTTTTATTACAGTTAGGAAAAAATTAAATACTTTAAGAATTAAGTTGAAGCTTTTAGTCATTACATAATTAAAATTGTAAAGGGAATAAAAAGATTGATTTATTAGAAATTTAAGATCAGTAAAGTCTTAATAAACTGAACAACATTATGAATGTTGTAACATAAGAAGAAAAGTCATATAATTCTTTATTTTCTAATAGCATATCTATCAGAATTCAGATGTAAATTTAACAATTATAGATTACACTTGTTAAAATAAAGTGGCATAATAAAATAAATGAGTTTTTTTTGTAAACTTTAAGTTGATTCTTTTCTGAACTCTCTGGTCCCCAAATGGTCACAACCTAATAACACTTTGAATGATGAGCTAAGAGCTAAGAGCTGATCCAACAATAAGTAAGCCATGCGTGCCATGGACTTGACTGGGAATTGAAATTGGAACTGAGGAAGGGTTTTTTGGGATTGAGTTTGGGTTCCGGATGGGCTTTCGTATATGAGTAATGAGTATGAGAAATGAGTATGTTAAGGCTACTGTTATTCTTGTTACCCTTACGCATACATATGTGCAACATGGGGCAAGAAGGAGCAGGAGATGGAGCAGGAGATGGAGATGAGGCAGACTGCGGTGTGCCTGCAATTTGCGCAATGTAATTTAATTAATGACAACAACAATGAGGATGAAAAACAGTATATATAAAAAAATATGCAAATCGTTTGTATTATATGTCGTATGCCTGGACAAGGATGAAGTTGCAGCTGCAGGAGGAGCTGGAGAGGAAGAGCAAGAGGGTGTTGCAGGTGGAGGCAGAGTTGTTGCTGTTGTTGTTGCTGTTATTGTAGCTGTGGTTTGGGTGTCGCACCAACAACACCTATAGAGAGACAGTAGCAATTGCTGCTGTTGCTGTTGCAACCTGTCGCTGGTTAAACGGAAGAGTTTGAGGTGTCTGCGTCCCTCTCTCACTGTCTTTCTCCCTCCCTCTCTCCTCGCACTTCTCATGTGCTGTCCAGTTGACTGGCTGTCCGATTGGTCCGTGTGCCCATTGGCTGTGCGTTTGTGCCAAAGTTGTTGTTGTTGCTTGTGTTGTTGTTGCTGTTGTTGTTGATTATGTTGTTGACAACAGGCGTTACGCATTTTACGTATATTACGTAAATATTTATATAATGCAGCAGGTAAATTTATGCTGTCCATGCGAAACTCTGCGAGTGTGTGTGATTACACACACACACACACACATTTATGCATATGCACACACGCCCACGGCCATTTCGCAGCCAGGCAACGCAGGAGCAACAAGGAATGGGGCAGGCAACAGTGCCAACAACACACAACACACTGGAATATTGTTGCAAACGGTGGGCAGGGGCAAGGACAGGGGGCAGGGGCAGGTGCAGGTGCAGAAAAGCGTACCGTGTTTAAATGGTTGGTTGCTCGCAAAATATTTATTTTGGCTGGCAAGCAAATAGCCATTTAAGTAATTACTGCACTTAATTTTTAATATTGATTTTACAAATTTATTAAAACTTAATCAATTGTTTAATCACACAACAATTATGCCATCACCTGCAGGCGACTGCGTACTTGCAACAGGTGCCAGGTGTCACAATATTTGACCACATCCCCAAAAATTCTCACCAGTTCATTGAAAAAGACTTTGACAATAGCTGTATTATGCTGGAATACCCATTTAATTAAGCTTTGAAACGCATTAAGTTGTTTTAAAAGGCATCTAATCATAATAGTATTATTTAGGAATCTTGTTATAAGATGTAGATCAACCTACTCCTAATATACCTTAATTTTGGGCTTAAAGTTCTAATAAAGTTTTGCAGAAATGTTTAAATAAAGGTAGTTGGTAAGGTGTCGTCTTGTTGTCTAGATATAATAATAGCAATAGTTATGAGTATACTATAGATCTGTGAATTGTAAACTCTATAGATCTAAGAAAATCAATTCATTTAAACTGTAAATAAAATTGTTATAAATAAATGTCACTCCTTGCATAGGTTTCAACTGTACTTTCGATTAAATTGAATGCAAAAACGCAGACTTCAAATGATTTTAACTATGCTCAAATATTTGCTGTGTGAGCTTTACAATATATTATAAATATATTGTTTCTATAACAACTCTTAGCTTTAAATCCAGCTGTCAGTAAATGTTAACTGTTATGGGTTGGAGAGCCGAACTTTTCACATTTACTATATATTCACTTGATTCTTTCAATATTGAACTCCCCTAAATATTTAATAGGCATCTTTTACTCGCTTTAAATATTTATTTAATTCAATTAAGCTTAAAAATGTTTACTTATATTGAAAGTCTTAATTTAAGTCCTGATTTGATAATATTTATAAAAATTTAAATTTATCTTAATAGAAACTAGTTAAGGCTAAAATAAAATAAACAACTTGATAGTTAAATGGCCTTCAAATAATAATATGTATAAGATATACCAATAATAAGTTGAGTTCTACACAAGTTCTTGACAAAAGAACTCAACACTATGCGTATAATAATGGAATGGCTGATTTATGACCTTGATATGGTAATATCTATGGAGTTAACCCATTATAATTCGTTAAAATTAAAAGTTCAATTGCTTATGTAGATATGTTAAATGAGGCAATGCTTGATGTCGATGTCGATGTCTTTGGCTTAATACTCGTAGTTAAGCGTCTTTTCCACTTGTCCAAAAGTTGTTCGTTTACTTCTATCCAAATACACCCAAAGATACAATACACACACACGCACACACGAGCGCATAGAATTACACTCACCTGTGGCTGCTTCATGTTCCCATGAAATGTAAATTAAAATGTCGAATTAATTGCCCAAGTACTGTGACTAGTAACAGGGGGACTAGCAGTGAGGGGAGGGGGTGAGGAAAACTGGTGACTGTGACTTCGACTGCGACTTCGACTTCGACGGCGACTGCGACAGAGAACCGAGGCCGCTTCTTGGTATTCTCCCAGCCTCCGACACGAGCAACTAACGAGATTCAATCAGCGAGCACTTTACCAGCAATTTCTATGTCATTAAAATTAAGTATATTTACTTACTTGGAATCGAAGTTGTCTCATGTCTTTCTACTGTTTGTTCTTCATCTACATCTACTTCTTTTTATTTTACATGTTTCTCTTGTCTCCTATTTTGGATTCTTGTATTTTTTTTTGCTTCTATTCTTATTGCTCGAATCCACAATTACCCAAATCTGAGTGCATTTTATGATGATTACAGACCCAAAAACAAACAAATGTTGCATCTCTGAAAATCCCCAAATAAAACACAGGGTATAAACAGAAGCTTATCAGTTATCAGACTGACCTCAAAAAAGAGTCAGACAGTACTTACTGTGAATTGCATTAAAATCAGGCTAATGACAATGATTTTTATCGATAATTGCTCAGCTATTTACAGTGTTGACAAATGCCGTGATTACAAAATCAATCATTTGGTATGGAAATACACTTGAAGTTTAATTTGTTCTTGGATTGCATGAATATTCAGCTGATTATACCTACACACATAATATGGAAATTAATTTAATAGAATTTGATATCTTTTTATCACTGCTGTATGGTTAAAAGTTAGTTTTAAGACATACCAAAAATATTTAAAAGAAATAATTTTTAAGTCGAACCTTTTTATTACATACAGAAATTACAAGTTCTACGCTTTTTTTTTTATTTTTATATTTTTAAATTAAGAGAAGGAAACTAGCAGTGAAATTAAAACAGATGGAGAGCAAGCAATAGAAAATATGTGAGAGCTTAAGAATAAGTAAAAGTTTGATCTGAACATTACTGACTTAAATCTACAATTCAAAGTTCATCAGCAAATATTTTATTGTCTTTGAAAAAATTACACCCTTGGTTGGCAAATTAATTTGCATGACAAATTGTAATTTGCAACTGATATTCAGTGATTGATTCTCACAGCTTTTCATAACTTGTAATACAACTTTTGGTTTTCGAATTTTCAGAATTAAAATATACTCCTCCTTATCTCTTACTCTCTTTTTCTTAACTTATGCAAAATTATTGTAAATTAGTTTCTTTCTTTTCTTTTAGTTACGCTCGACCACTAAATTTATGATGTTAGATTATGTAAAGGGGATATTACAATAGACTTCTTACTCTCACCACTTTACATCCTATTATTCTTTAATTTGTAACAAGTATTTTGTGGCAATGTCAATCGGTTGTCATATGCCACAATATATAATAAAGGCATAGTATAATATGTTGTTTTGTGTGGCATTGGACATTGTTTAGTATCTGGCAAACTGAATGTATCTCTAGCTGTATCTCTTTCTCTAGCTGTATCTGTATCTAAACAAGTGTATATATTTATAGCCCGTATCCGTAGATGTTGGCGCAATAAATTCACTTTGTGTGCGTGTGTGTGTGCGAAAATTGCAAAACAGTTTTTGATCCTATTTCAAATGTCAAGTTAACTCGACGCAGCGCAACATTGCGACGTGCCACAATTCCATCTCTCACATCCAGCTGGCATCTCTTCCAGCTTCTTCGGTCTCCATCCTCAGTCTCCATCTCCATCTGCGTCCACGTTCACGTCCACGTCCAAAAAGTCTCCGACTACTTGACTGTCACATCTCAATAACCCTCGAGTGGTTTTCAATTGTCTCCAAAAATAAACGCATTTGCATCCTCCCTTGAGCAGCAACAAAAAAATACACACACACACACACATTCCAAAAAGAAATATAAAAGAAACAGAAAAATTTCAATCCCAATCGCAATCCCATTTGAAATGTTAATTTTTAACGCTTTGTAAATTTTTCTAATATTTCATAAAGCGAAACCTTTTCGCCGGCTTCCGTCGCATCGCATCGCAATACCACTTGAATACCAAAGTCACCCACTTGCCACATGCCACCCCCTCCGCCTTCTGCTGCCACTTCACGATGCTATCATACATATCTCCTTCTTGCCACACAGTGTCTCGTGACATCATCCAATTCAGAAAACTTAAAAGTAAATAGATCCCCAGAGATGAGAGCAGCCATTTCATGGCAATGTCGTTGTTGTGGTTGTCTCTGTCTGTCTCCCTCTCTCTCTCTCTCTTTCTCTCTCTGAGTGTGTGTGTGTGTTGCTCTGTGTGTGTGTGTTGTGTCTCAAGTGACATCGCTGCCAAGGATCATCTCATAATGTGGCAAGCATTTAGCTGTCTTGTCTGACGGATTGCCGCTGCCTCTTTCACTTCATCCCATATCCTTTACTCTCCCTCTCTCTCTCTCTAACTCTCTGTCTCCCCCTTCTGCTCTGTCTTCTTCCCCATATTCCCCTCCTACTTAAACCACTTGACATTTTCACAGTCTTCACGCATTCATGTCAATTTTGCGGTTTCGCTTTCACGCAACTTCATTTCGGGATTCTTGTACTGGCTTATTCAAAATATAGACTCACACTCACATACATATACATATGTATGACTGTGTGTGTACTTTCAAATATGAATTTATTCGGCAAATGTTCTATTCTATTCATAAGCATTTTTGAGTGCTGCTGTCTGACTGTCTGTCTGTCTAATGAGTGTCTAAGTCTCTCTGTGTGGTTGTAATCTGTCCATAAGTGGCCACAGCTGCCTATCCATGTTCATTTTAATGTTAATGATGATAATAATAATGATAATTATGATGATGATGATGTGGTTGCCACCAATCGACTCAAACAAACACACAAAGATTCACCAAACTAACTCAAATATCTTATCAAAACTTCTAAACTGTCAAAAAAGTCGAGTTTTTAATTTAAATTAAATTTGTCTGAATGTAGTATCAATTTATAGATCAGTTGGAAATTTGGCACAAAAATCGGTCTGATTTTGACTAATTTATATAAGTTGGACCCAACTTTACAGATAACATTTTTGTTAACTTTTGGTATGAATTATTAATAATATAACTACCAATAATCAAAGTTAAAGCGATTTTTAAAACACATTTGGGCACCATAAAAAGTAAAAATTTAGGATTTACAAATTTGCAGTTTATTTTCTAAAAAATCCATGGAGTATCCATACCTATAGTTCCAAAAATGTTTGGATTTTTTAAATAAAATATTTTTAAATGTAGAATTCATTTATGGATCAAATTTTGTTTTCTAAAAAAGGTAAATTATCTAAAATTCTAATTTTAAAAAATTATTACATATATTTAGATGTAGAATCAATTAAAAATTGAAATCATAAATAAATTTACATTCCGCATTAAAATCGGTCTTGTTTTGACAAAAGTTTGCAAGATTGAAGTCTGTTTACCCCTGAGACTATAACAACTGATTAGAGTTATTATTCGATTATTATGAAATTATTTTTGTTGATACACGCTGTTAACTATTAACGTAGTTTCCACAACACCACAGTTTTTAAGGATTCCCAAGCGTAGTCCAACTTTGAAAAGTCGATCTCTGTAAAACACAAAAATAAACTCCAAACTGCGACAGTTTCATCTAAAATCTGAAATGCCCTTCGATTGTCCCAATTTATAGTAATTAAAAGTCAATTATTAATTTTATTTTATATATTGTTTTCAATGTTCTCGTTTATTGTTTAAATGAAATGAGAAATCATTATTAAATACACAATAAATCTCTTAAGGAGCAAATTTCGTTCGGTTTTCTTCATGAAAGTGAAAGAGAGCAATAACATTTCTACTAAACATGCACAGACACGTCTATGTTTTTTTTCATATTTTTTTTGTTCATTTTCAAGATTTGCTTAGAATCTTAAGCCTAAAGGTGGAAAAGGGGGAAAAGGAAACAAGGATTAGGGGTACATACATTAGGGAAGGGAAAACACGCGAGATATGTTTTTTTTGTTCTTTTCTTTTGTTTTTTTTTTGTATATTTTGTTGTTATAGTTTATACTTATATAAAGTTAGTTACAAATACAAATAGTTATTGGCTATGAAAAAAAATTGCTGTTGCACTTAAACATTACATAATATATTAATGAATTATTTTTCATTTCTCTTGCATCAACTATTTATTAATTAATTAATTATTATTTTAGTTTTTTTAGTTTTCTCATTTCTAATAACTGAATACTTCGTTGTACGCCGCACAGTGGGCCTCACAATTGCAATTTGGGGGAAGTAGGGACATTCACACACACTCTCACACTCACAAACACACACACATGCACACTCATTGTGGGCCGCACTGCTTGCAACTGCTTGCACTGAGGAACGGATTGAATACTATACACTTAGATGTCGCATTAACTTAGCATTAAATTTATCTTTCTCTTCAAAAAAAAAATATGTATGTGTTTAGAATAATAATATTAGTTTAATTATAGGTATATCAAAAAAAAATCGCATATATATAACACAAGTACGAGTAGAAAAGCTAGTAATCGGAACAGCAGCTCCATTTTAATAATATGTAGTAATAATATAATAATAATAATTATAATCATCAAGATCGGCTTGCAATATATTTTTCATTCCTTATTTTTTTTTTTTTGTATCATTTATTTATCATTTCTATTTTTTTCTCTGCTTTTCTAGCAGCCATTTCATGGCGTTTTTCCAAAAAACAAAATTAAACTTGGGTGTAATTTTTTCTAATTTAATGAAATTTAGCGAGGAGAGCATTTTTTTGTGAGGGGGGTGAGGTTTTTTTTAAACGGAAATGGCGGCATTTGTGGGCGGCATTTCACTGTATTGTGCCGATTGTGTTGTTGTACTTGTTGTTGTTGGTGGCGCCTTAAGATTTCCACTATTGAGGAGCATGGAGCGATAGACTTCGGACAGCAGATTCCATGGAGCAACTGCAGCAACAGCTGCGGAAGCTGCTGAAGCCGATGCAGAAGCTGTGGGTGAGCATGTGGATTGGGCAGCAGCTGCCGCAGCGGCCGCAAACATTTGTGTTTGCAACAACCGCAAATGATGTTGTTCCTCCAGATCGAGACCAAAGAGCAGGGCTGGCGACGATGGCGATGGCCTGTGCCAGGGCTCATTGCGGTTGCTGTTCCTGTTCCTGTTGTGGTTGCAATGGAGGAGGCTGAGGTGGCCGAGGTAGTGGAAGGTGAGACGCGGTTTTGCGGTGTCGACAGGTCGTGTGCGAGCTGCAAATGATGATGTTGATGATGTTGTTGATGATGATGTGAATGATGATGTGGTTGCTGCTCATTATCCTTGTCTCCACTGTCACCACTATCCAAATCCAGTTCCATTTTGATGGATGTTGTTGTCAGATTGACAGATTCCTGGCAACTGGAGGCATTGCTGTTGTGACGACGACGCTTTCCCAGCCAATTCCATCAGAATCCCAAGGACTCGGTGAACGCTTAATGCGTGGCTCTAGCTCTCGTTCCCGCTCTCGTTCTCGTTCCGGTTCCGTTTCTGGTTCGCGACGTTTGTGTAGGAAAAGTCTAGAGGTTGCTCTGTACGTTCCTCATCATCGCAGCTGGTGAGACTGTTGCTGGCCAAACTCAGACTACATGAAGCTCAGCATCAGCATCCGCATCCTGATCGGCATCCACATCATTATCTTCAACCTCCGCATCGCTGTGACAGTCCTGACTAGCTGGACTGGAGCTGTTTGCATGCATATCCACATAAACATAGACGCCATCATCTTCTCCATCTCCATCCACATCGCCTTCGCCATCTCCTTCTCCGTCCACATCCGTATCCGCATCCGCAAATAAGCGCTCCTGTTGGGCTCGACTCGTGAGTAGGCCCAGATTATGTAATCCCGATTGGCCGGCGAACATGGCATGAGCTGCTGCTGCTGCCGGATTGTAGCCCACACTTGGATGATGCGGATGATGTGGATGATGAGGATGGTGCGGATGATGTGGATGCGGTGGCAAAAGACCCGGAAAAGCTGCAGCTGCAGCAGCAGCCGCCGGAAAAACGGGAAACTGTTGAGCCGTCCGTCCATCGTGAGGCGAAATCTTACGGCGAATATGCGGCGAATGGAGTTTGGGATTCGGATTTGCACTATGACGATTTCGGGAACGACGTGAACTGAAAACCATGTTGCAACCATCAACCGTACACTTGTGCATCTCCCGCAAATGTACCGCCGAGAAATGTATCTTAAGTGCGCCCTTGTCGCAGAACGTCTTGAAACAAATCGAGCATTGAACACGCTTCTTTCCCGTCGCCGGATTGATAAATTGCCCGGCCAAATTAATTGGCGGAGATCCCCAACGTTTTGGCTTTGAATTTGCATTAGAATTTCCATTGGAGCTGCTGCTGTTGTTGCTGTTGTTAGTGTTGTTGTTGCTGCTGCAACCAGTTCCATTTATTGTTCCACTCGCTCCAGGCGAACTCGCTGGCGAGAGCGAATGTGGATGCGAATGTGGATGCGGATGTGAATGTGGATGCGGGTGTCCCAAAAGATAAGCGGGTGGCATGAATGGATTCATAATGTGCTCCATATTGCTCTTGAGTTTTCTTTATCTCTTTTGTGTGGTCAATTCTGAAAAGATACAAATGAGGGGAAAGATTCTTGATTAGCTAAGTTGTCAGATATGAAAAGTATCGAAGCAGTAGTTTTGAGATGGAATGCGTAAAACAATGTCAGTAATTATAAAATTTGATTAAAAATACAAAAGTATCTGCTAGATTCATTTAATACATATCTGAATAGCAAATACCTTAAGAAAAGTAAACACAAAATAGTAAAATATCTTTGAAAGTCTCTTTGAGAAACAAAAATTGTTAGATAGAAAGGATTGTAAGATAGAAAAGTATCTTTGAGAGGCAACTAATTTTCAAATCGATAAATATCTGTTAGATAGCGAAGATCCTTAATATACAAAAGCATTTCTCAGACAATAAAATAAACTGTATCTTAGAAAAGTATGTGAGAATTGAGATAGTTAAAAGTATCTTTAATTCACAAAAGTATCTATTATGCGTTTTCGTTTGCCGTCGGTCCAGCGAATACAAATTGAATAGCCAGAAAATCGAACCCGAACCCACAGCACACTATCATACACTGCACCACACAGCATTACACTGTCCCACAGCCTGTCCTCAGAAAAGTGTTGGCAACTTACGACAGTGGTGTCAACTGTCAACTGGCAGTTGGAAAGGTCCAAAGTGCCGTGATGTCAATCAAAATGCGAGTCAGTCGGGCAATCAGACATTGAGAGGGCAGCACATGTGCTCAGAGGGGGAGGTGAAGCGGGGGTTAAAGGCAACACACAGAAACAGAAACGGGAAAAAATCCTAATCAGAAACTAATGAAGGGGAAAGAGATTCAAGAAGGAGATGAAGAAGTCCGAAGAGGGGGAGACAGCTGCAAAAGTTGCGCAATTTTTGCGACTTTTGCGTTATCATCGATGAACGTTTAACCCCCTTTGCCCCCGGTTGCCCACCCCTGTTTACAACACCGCCCATCGATATGACAGTCAACGTCCATTCCAATTTAAGATTTCAAAAAAAAATTGTTGCTGCGCAATTAAATTGCGGGGACACTCGGAACGCACAGTGGTGTCAAATGTATTTCAAATATTTAATGTCATTTGTTTCTGAAGTCTTAAGAGAAAAGCTAGAATACAATTCTATTATTTTAATCGCAATTTTTGAATTAGAAAGTCGAACTTTTATTATTATTCTGAATAAATAAAAATTGAATTTCTGTTCTTTTAAAATTTCTGTTATAATTCACAGCTAGTTAAAGTTAAACTCTCTATAACTTAAATTGTAACTAAAATTATTTTCTTCATATAAAAATTAAATCGAATTAATTTACATAAGTAGAAGTAGTTGAAAATAGTTTTCATACCAATGTATGGCTATAGAATAGACAGGAGATTTAACTCGTATCTTACATGTCACATTTATCTCTTGGACTTGGACTGGATTCGACTGCTGCCCCGAGAGTTGTTATAAAAGACAACAACGACATCAACGACAACAACAACAAAAAGTGTTTGCCTGCCGCCTTTTGGATCTCATTTGCCTCATTTGCTTGGCCAAAATCTTTTTACAGCTTTTTTTTTGGCTGCTGGGGGCCCCCCATTAAAATCACAACACCAGCAACAATAACAACGACAACATGCGGTGATCGGCAGCTAGTCCAAGTGACTGTTTTTATTGTTGTTGTTACTCTCGGTGTTGTTGTTGTTGCTACTGTAATTGTGAATGACTGAAATTGATGGCCAAAAAGTGCTGCGGCTTTTAGCGGGTTTCTTCTGCTTTTTCTTCTTCTTCTACGACTTCTTTATGTTGACCACGATGGGGACAATTGTTAACGCAACGCGATGGGGATCTTAGCCACAATTTTCATCATCATCATCATCATCATGATCATCTTGACCACGTTCGTTGACTTTGGATGCCCCTCTCTATAGCTATCATCTGGAATCAATCTTAAATGCTTCTCCCGAATAAACACACATTCGCCAATGTCACACACACACACACGCACACACTCATACACTTACAGATGCTAACTAGCAATTTGTAAACCCAGCGCAACCTTTTTTTAATGTCAAAATTAAGCAATATCTAAAAAAAACTGCCTAAACACATGACTTTTTCTGTTGTTGGTAAGGTAAATTTTCGGTGAAAAGTTAAGAAAATGCATTAAAGCTGATCTGAAGTTTAAACTAAGATAATGTGGAAAAGGAATTAGGAATTTATTGTGGTGTATTCTATTGAATAATTAAAATTCATGACTTCTATCAAAGAAAACTTAAGCAAAATTGCATTTCTGCTTATTATAAGGTTGAATTAGGGTAGAAAAAGCATTAAATATATTATCCCAATGGAATATTTTCTTTACTAGATTGGCAAAGAAAACTATCAGTGATTAATTTGTAGAGTGAAATTTCAATAATCTGGAATTAATTTATTTGCAAGGATCAAGAAAGATTCTCAAAGACATGACTTTCTAAGCGGCTAGTCAGGGGAAAAGTCAGTAGAACGTGGAATACATTAATAAAATGCATGTGGAGTGATCTTAAGTTGGAAACTAAAGTACAGTGATGCTTCGATAGGTGATTTATCGCAGTGTTTTGCTGAGTTAGCGCGACTTTTTTATGGTTCAACTCATTAGAAACGATAGTAACTATAGCAACAGCAACATTAAGTGTACATGGGGTAATTATTTTTGTCAAACGCTTTAAATGTCTTAAGAGACGGAACACCAACAACAACAACAGCAACAACAGAAAAACCAATCACAAATTTTGATGGCCAGCGTCGAATGTTGAATGTTTTTTTTTATTATCGGCATGTTGAAAGTCACAAATTCCAAGAGCTGACGGCGACAACGACAACAACTCCTGTTTATTGTTGTTGATGTTGTTGTTGCTGTTGTCGGTTGTTGCTGTTAGTACAAGCAACACTAACAACACTAACAACACTAACAATAACAGCAATAACAACCGTAGGAGCAATGAACGTATGTAGCTGATGACGATCATTGTTACGGCTACTAGTGACGAAAGCATTCGCCAAAACTACAATGACTATAATGGCAATGACAATGATGATGATGATCTGCTTCTTCTATCCACCATTTGTATCGCCACATTTTTATATCAAAAATAATTCAAAAGGAGACAAAAATCATAATTACAAATTTTTGTTTATATTTTGTTTCCTTTTTTGTCTCCTCTTTTTCATTTGCTTTCTATTTTGTTTTGTCTTTAATCATTTTTCACACTGGCTTAAAAAGCCGTCGGAATTTTCAATAAACAAAAACTTTACTTACAATTTCTTTATATTGTTTTGTTCCTTTTAAAGTTGCTGTGAATTTGTTGTTTTTGTAGTTGATTTTTGTAACTTGTGTTTTTTTTTATAATTTGAACTTGCTTATTTGTTTTTGTCACCAAAAAAATTTCAATTTGTTGCACATCATTTATGTAGTTTTGTTTTTTTTTTATTTATTGCGATTAATAAATGTTTTTAAAACCGAACGCGACGGCAATGTTGTAAATTTCACACAAACACACACGACGAAAATAGTAGCAGTAGCAGTAACAGTTATTAGTATTATTATTCTTGTAACAGTGACTGTGACTGAGACGGTGACTGCGACAGAAGCAGAGCAGAAGCAGAAGAGATCCACTCCTTCGAAAGTCGTGGGTGACACTGATTGTCGTGCGGCTGCGAGCAGAAAAAATGTAACGACGACGACGACGACAAAATGCGACAGAGCGACAGCGACAGCAGCGACAAGAGCAGAGACAGCGTCGGGGCAGCAACAACACCAATACTAACACTCATACAGCTACAAAACACACACGCACGCACTCACTGAGTGACTCTGTGCCTGTGCTGCGGGGTGGGTGACACTTTGTGCTCTCGCGACGGCGACAGCGACGGCAAAAGAGCGACGGCAGCAGCAGCAGCAAAGAGCGGCAGACACGCAGCAACGGACAAGTTCAACGTAACTGCCCCACAAAAATAAAATTGTCTACCTGAAGCGCAGCCAGCCAACGAGAGACTGAGCAATGTGTGTATATGTCGCTCAGTGTGCTCTCTCTCTCAATGTGCCTCTCTCTCTGTGTGTGTGTTTGCTAGTGTGAGAGCAAGAGTATGAGACCAGCGCTGTTGCTTGCGCTATTGGAATTGGCCTGCAGTTGTAGTGTTGTAGTTGTAGGTGTGTGTGTGACTTTGTTTAGGCTGTGTCACATTGTGTCACATATACACACGCACACTGGGGCACTCATAGCGAGTGCGAGTGCGCTAGCGCTACTGGCAGCTGTAACACTCTATCGCACTTGCTGTGCCGTCGGTTAAGCAGTGCAGTGTTTTAAGAGAAAATAAAACTCTCTTTAAGCAGTATGTGTGTGTGTCTGAATTAAGTGAGTATTTAATATTGATTGCATTTTCAATAAGTCACAGCTTAAAATATTAGGTTAAAGCTAGTCAACAAAAAAAAAAAAGAAATTCACTTTATGGCAGTACATATTTTAAAGTAATATTTTTAAAGCAAGCAGTTAAAGGGAGGCGGGGCGTTGGCTAGTCTCACGCACACACATATACACATACACGCATACGCATGGTCAACGTAGGGAGCAAAAAAAATTCGTGGGACACAATCAAATCGTATCTGCTAGAGCAGTGCAGTAAATATACAACCAGTATGTGTGTGTATATTTTTTGGGCTATTGCCGGCCTGCTTGCACATTGTCGTCTAAGTGGACGAAGTGGTTGACATGCGACGTATTTGTTGTTTGCTGACCGAGAGCGAGTGAGCAGCAGCAGCAAGCACACATACACATACACCTGCCCGCTCACGCACCTTTTGCATTTGGGCTCACTCTTCCGCCGCTCTCTCACTGCTGCTGCTGCTGGTACTACTCTCTCTGGCCACAGCGTCACATAGTTGTCATTTGTGCTCGCCAACCAAAAGAGCGCCAGTGTGCTGCGCTCTCCTATGGGGCTGTGTGTGTGTGTGTGTAAGAGTGTGTATTTGTGTCGTTCCATTAGCCAGTCCGCGTGTGACAGAGAGCTAAAACGAGTTGGCCCCCATCATTTGTACGAATGAAATGGCAATGGCCAAGCCAATTCGTTGTTGTCGTTGCCGTTGTCGTTCTCTGTCGACGTTGACTATAGCAGCAGCAGCAGCGCTGTGTTTGTTGTAGCTTACTTGAAATTGCCGTCGTTTTGTCTTCGTCTCATTATTGTTGTTGTTGTCGCCTTCGCTCGTCGTCGTCACACGTTACGTGTTGTTGCTGTTTCTGGTGATGTTGTTTTTTTTTCGTTCGTTCTTTTTAAAATTTTTGTCATTTGATGTCTTGTGCACAGTGGACACAGGCGACGACGTCAGCAGCGGCTGCGACTGTGGCTGTGACTGAGGCAGAAAAGTCTGAGAGAGTGTGTGTCCGTCTCTTTTTAGTAAACACCAATGAATGGTCTGCCTGTGTGCATCTGTGTGTGTGTGTGTGTCTTTATCAATGTGAATGTGTGTGTGAGCACACCTCTCGTTTGCTGCTAACGGCGACAGCGACAGCAACGACGACTGACTTTGCTTTACTGGCTATGCGATTGCGCCACAAATGGGTATATGTGTATATATGAGTGTGTGTCCTCTGTGTGTGTGTGTGTGTCACATGAAACGACGACACTTTAACATGGGGGCGATTTTTCCTGTCTCCTGCACCAATAGTATTTGAGCACCGCTCTTTGGTGACAAAGACCTCCCGACCATCTCCTCCTCCTCTTGTTTTCCCTCTTCTTATTCGTTTGATTTGCTTTCATTTTTTATTTCTTCTCGTTTCTTATGTATATAGTATATGTATATAATATAGTACAGCATACATATCCATAGAATATATAATTTAATAGATAGGTATGTACGTTTATGTATTATATTTGATTGCAAAAGTCTGAAGGCGATTTAAACGCTTGTCCTTTTGATAACGAATCAACATAAGCATAACTAAAGATTTATGTACAGTGAACCAAAAAAGTGTTTGCCAAGCTAACTAGCTTAAAAGATATAATACAGTTAACTAAAATACATCCCTATTAAATTTAAGTTTCCCTTTAAATTAAACTGAAATATACAGAAACCTTAATTCTTAGATGTATTTGTTATAAAGGAATTTAAAACATTAGAGATGTTTATTAGTGTTTACAATAAAATCTTTAAATCCAATTAATTAAAAGGTTTCCTTTTCTTACTATTTCCTTAAGCTGACTACTTTAAAATATATCATAAAATTAATACAAATATAAGAGGTGTGCCAATACTTTTTTGATACTTTTTGATTCACTGCAAAGAATGCACACACATGTATTTAGCCTTTTTCAGCTGAACATTAAATGCTTAGGGACTTTCGCAAAATACGCGGTTATTAAGGACATGACAACGCTTAAAGCACATTCCATTAAAAACCCTTTTTAGCTTCAATTAAATTTTAACTCAGGTGTGAAATTAATTTTATTCTAACTTTTAATTTTAAACTATTTCTAGATGCAATTCTTATTCGGAAATAATTCTAGTTGTTGCCTAAAAATATGTAGAAGTTAAAGAACTCTTTTTTATGCATTCAAGACTTAAAGTTGTTTTTTTTTTTTTGTTGTAATTTGGATTGTTGGAGCATTGAATTTGTTGGTAATTCTAATTCTAGAAATATTTGACTCTGGGAAGTTTCTAATTTTCTAGTGACCACTTAATAGAACGGACTTTTAAGAAATTTTTTTTGTGGAGTAAACATATTCGATTAATCTAAGTTTTAAACTTTGTTTCTTCTAACTAATCAATGTAGCATAAGATATTTCTGTAAAGTGTATTCCAATATATCTAATATTTTTAAGAGGAACATCTAAAAATTAAATAATTGCTTAAATTTTAAAATCAAGAGTTACCTAATATAATTTAACAAAATATTTACAAGCTGTTGAGACACAGAACATGATTTATGCTGCTCAACGTTTATTTTCTCTCAGAAAAATTTAAATTTTTTTTATTACGCACAACTGTAGATAATTTATTTTCAATCTATGTGTAAATAATGCCTTATAGATCCATTAATATACTTAAATTATTTCAAAAAAACACACAACTGTGTACAAAAATAAGCTATTCGTGAATATACTCACACTTGATTCAAAAATCTTTCAAAATTAATGTAAATTCTCATTGACAGCAAAGTTCGTATCAATTTCCCTAATTTATTGCTATTTAATGTGGCAGAATATTAATAAATTATAATTTTTTAAATAAATATGCGATTTTATATACTTGTTTACGAGTTGATTTCAAGGTGGAAAATAGAATTCAACGAAATCATTAAATAGAATAGATTATAACGGAATATTTATTTTTATAGATAGATTTATATCAATATTCTGGAGGTTCCATCAATGGAAATGTATTCAAAAATAGGGAGACTTTCAAGGACTTGTAATCATAATTTAGAACAAGAAAGTTAAACTGATACATTATTCAATTAATCTGAAAATAATTCTAAAAAACTTCAATTCATGCATTAAATTGTATCAGTTTCGCCTGCAGAGTCATGTCTGGTCGTGTCTAGACCTGCCGAAACATGCGAATTTCGAATGTTTTCAATGCTCTGTTAACTTTTGCATTTAAGCGTAATCCATTTGTAAATTATCGAGATGTTGGACGAAAAGCTGACCCATCTCCTCCACCCAAGAAAACAATAAGAAAAAAACAAAAACAAATCCTAACCCAAAAAAAGCGATAAATGAAATTCGCTTTGGCTGTGAGATTTGACTTGATTTTTTTGTTGTTGTTGTTACTTACAAGACAATCAAAAGGTCGTCAAGTGAATAGTTATGATAAATCCCATAAAGGAGAAAAAAATAACAAAATCCGAGACGGATTGTAAGGTAAAAGGTGACTATTAGGGGGACAAATGGAAATATCTTCTATTGCCAGTCAACACTTTCGTTTCAATTCCTTTCACTTCACTTTGTGGCGTTGTCGTTGTCGTTTTTTATGTGTGTATGTGTGTGAGTGTGTGTTGTTTTTTTCATCATGTGATTTTGTTGCTTTCATTAATCAAAAATTGGCCTTTATTCAGTTGAGATAAATAATTGCTATCTTATTATGCCGATTGTCGTTGCTGTCGCCGCCGACGTCTGTCCTTTTGGCCCCGTTCCCCGTTCCACATTCCCCCTTCCCCTTTTCCATCCTCTTGGCCCTGAGCTAATGTCGAAGTTCTTTATAAACAGCACGGCGCCCTTTGTGAATGTTGCACGAATCGAACTCGAAATCGATCAATCATTTTTCACACTTGGCCCAGCGTCAAGTGAGAAAGAGAGAGAGATGGAGATGGAGAGAGAGACCTTTGAGGGCCTGTGGAGTGCACAGATACAGATACAACTCAAGCTAAAGATACAGATACAACATGCATGATTTTTGTTATGATTTTCGTATGACCATATATTTCTTTCTCCCATGGCAAGAAGTGTGACCAAACTTCCATATCTCTCAGATTCGATTTCGATTTCAAGCCTTGTACTTGACTTCATGTCAATAAATCGTTTCAGTTTTTTCCCCCTCTCTCTCTCTCTATCTCTAAAAAAAATACAATTTACGCCGACACAAATGATATTAAAAATCCATTAATAATCTGTAGTCCGCATCGATTAGGTTGGATTCTCTTTTTTTGTACCTATACATACCCCATTCCCGCCCTCGCCCTGAACTCGGACCATGGGAAGTCTAGGCCTCAAATCTGAAATCTATCTCAGCTCTGACCCCAACTATCCACAGACAAAGGCGTTACAACATCTCACGTTTAATCACATTTATGTTTTGTCCAGATCTGTCTCAGTTTCAGAATATGTAGTGGCCCGACCACGCCCACACTTTAAACTGAGAATATTATTTTATTTAGTTAATTTTTGACCATAACTCTTTTATTTTTTTAAACTTTAAAGTTGATGAAGATTATCAAGTATCTGCTAAAAAAAACCACTTTTTTTAGTAGATGATACTTGTTTTACGCTTTAAAAGTATATCAAATTATATATTATACAAACTAATTAATGAGAAAATACAAAATAATTAATGAGATAATCACCAACAAAATATTACAACATTCATATCTATTTAGTTGTAACAAATAGTTGCAATAATATATAAACACGTAATCATAAAAAAAAACGCTCAGGAAAAAGTAAATGAAACACAAAAGAGCCCAAAGTTTGTTTAACATATTTTAATTACTAATAATAATAAAAAAAGATCTTGAATAAAATGCCAACTGTTTTTAACTGTAGGAAAACAATAAATTAGTTATATTCCGTTGATTTTTATATAAAAAATGTCATAAATAGTTATGAAATACTACCAAAAAGTACCGAATAAATTACTAAATTACAATATTAAAATGCCAATTGAATCAGAAATCTAAAATAAATTATTTTGATATGTAAAAATATAGTTTACATTTTATATAATGATAAATCCAAATCTAAATCCAACGCTGAAAATTATAACTATCCCTTAATAAAGATATTTTCTCTTCTTTAAAGATTGGCACGGAAAATGATATGCATTTCCCTGTGCGTGAATCGAGTGAACAAATATTCGAAAGCATGAATATGGCATTGGTTAGAAATGGATTCGTTAGGGGTAAGTTTATCTAACATTTGATATCCATAGCATTAAGAAGCTCTTAAAGGCAGCAGCTGGTTAAAGAGTTGCGTTAGTTGGTCTGGAAATGAATATGATTTTGAAGAGTTGCTGCATCAATGTCAGGAGATTTATACAGGGTGAGGGAGTGGAAGTGGGTGTGGGTGTGGAACTGGGGTACATAATCCAAAATGGTAGAGATTTGTTTACACGGACATTGGACCCAGTTGGATGGGATGGAAATACGAAGCCGAAGCCAGCGATAAACCAAAAACTCGGTTGCATTGGTCGCTGGGTCACGCACTGTGAATGCGAATATATGAGTGTTTTGTGTGTGTTGTGTATTTGTGAGTGTGAGTATGGGTACTCATACCATTTCACTTGGATTTGGTGGTGCAATTATCGCTCAGCGCCCTTCGAATATTTCTCAATGAATGCGTGAAATCTGCCCAGCAAATGGAATGGGAAATGGGAATGGGAAAGGGAGGCGGCACATTCGGTAAGAGTTCGGTTATTGCACAATTTGTGCTCTCAGGTAGCTCAACATCTACATCAACATCTAAATGTATATGTATATGGTATAGTATATAGTTTCCATTGTTCTGGCCGTCGCCCGTCACCCTTTCAAAACATTGCCCAATATTCAGTCTGTCTGTCTGTCGGTCCGTCTGTTTGTCTGGCATCTCTCGTTGCCATGAATATGGCACATAATGTGCCCAATAATTAAGTGAAAGGGTTACAATGGCTTCATGAGAACTTTGTGCTAACCGGGTGATAAAATTTGCTCGAAAAAGGGTTTTTAACATGTCGTCTGAATTTTCATAATGGCCGACAACGTCATAAAAATTGCGAGCTATGTTTATTATACATACTCTGCCAAAAAAAAACCATACACCAAGAGGAGTTCGAGGAGTTGTTTCACAGTTCCAGTTTCAATTTCCAAAGTCCCAGGTAAGGGGACAAACGGATGCAGCCCATTGCAGGATTGTGAGAGGCGACCAAAGTTTAGTTCAATGAAGATGCCGCCGTTAAAGGGTTAAGATTGTGTGGTGTGGTGGAAGGGTAGAGACGCAGGCAGGAGGAGGAGGAGGGCCAAACTCTATTAAGGAAGCTCAATAAAAATAAAAACACGCAGAAGCACGAGCACCCGACGAAGGACAATAAAACTGCCAGCAGACGACAACAAGTAAAATAAGGAGAAAAAAAGGATACGATTATGCGTTGCATTGTACAGGTACTTAACAGTATCACTACTCACTGTATTCACATTCACATTCGCATTCATGCCATTACGAGTACTCGTACTCACATGCATTCAGCATTTTATTTATGGTCGCACATTATCATAATGAACTAATGTTTAACTTACTTTAAGTTCCACGCGTCTTTCATTAAGTTATTTTTTCGAAAGAAAAACCTCAAATTACACTTTTTTTGATATTTTTAAATTGATAAAACCGAATAGACTTACATAAGTTTATCCTTTAAAGCGATATCTCTTAAATAAATTACAAATAAAATTCAGTTATATTTTATCCATTTTGTATGACACCTTCAACTTTAAAATATATTTAAGTGATATTTTGTACTTAGATCAAAATTTCTGTGCTCAATCCAATTGATTATAAAAATTAAAACCCAGCTTAATTTATTTAAATATTTCCTTTAATAATATTTGTGTGCTTAAATTATGATTTTAATATGAAACGCTAGACATAGACTTCTAAAGTTGGGTCTTATTCAATAAAATTGGAAACTCTACTTTTAAAGTTGAAACTTTTCTTTTGTCAGTCGATTTGTTGATTTGAGAGTAGACTTCATCAAAGTATTTAGAATTTAAACTTGGTTTATTATATCACCAAGAAGAAACAAAATAATTACTTAAAAATTCCGCTTGAAATGAGTTCAGTTTACTTAGTTACTTAAATGAAATTGAATTATGACATTACATAGGGGATAATCAATGGAATCGTTGATGCATTTAACTAAGAGATCCATTTACCATCTCGAGTTTTGGACAACATTTGATGTGGGTGGGCGATTTCTAATAGATGCAATTATTATGTATTATTATTATTATTATCATTGTTGTTTGTGCATTGTTTTGTTTGCTTGGCAGCGGAAATAGAATCCAAGATTCGTTGGCCCATATTATTTAGTTCGTTCTCAGCTGACTTGATCTCTTCAATAGATCATAACATCTGCAGAAAATATGCAATCATAATATTCGGCCACATTGATCCCAATATGAGTAGAAGAAGAGGAGGAGGTGGAGGGAGAAAGGCTCACAATGCAATGAGATGAGTTCGAGTTTGAGTTTGAGTCCATAATCCAAAGACCCAGTTATAGATACCTTTTCAGCAAACATGTTGTCGTTGTTGTTGTCCATTGTTGTTGTTTCTGCTGATGTTGCTGTTGTTGTTGCATTTACCATTGTCCGCGGGTTTACATCCCCGCGACCCTCGCCCTGTCAGTTGTAATTATGGCGTAATTGCGCATTGTTACGAGTACAAGTCGTAATCCTTGAGCTCTATCGACTTTCGATCTTCATCTTCGGTTACCAAAAATATAACAAACAAAAAATATATTATTATACAAAACTCTTGATGCCGCATCTAAGCCCAATGGCGACCACACCCATAGTCGCAAAACGATCATATTTGTTATTCGTTATTCATATTTATATTTTTTCACTGAAATTGTTTAAAAACATATTAAAAACATTTAGAGCAGTTTTGATTATATAAAACAATAAACGTTAAATTGCCTAAACAATTTTTTTCCCAAAGAAATTTATTTCTATTTAAATTGTATGTTTTGTTGAATTGTTTCATTTTGTTTTATTTTGAATATCATAAGATTTGGTTCAGCTTTTGATTTATGAAATATATATAGAATCAAACGTTTTAAATAAAGTTAGAATCGATCTAGAATTTTCTTTCCTTTACAAATATTGTAATAAGACTTAAAAGAATTAGGAAAACTATAAATTTGGTTATTTTATCTTTTCAACATATGAAAATTAAAGTAGAATTATTTAGTAAAAAAGAGTAAAACACATTTTAAGAGTAGAACAATTTTATTATTATAATTATTATTTCTATTTTTTTTTAATAGATAGATGTGAATGAACCATTTTTGAGAATAATTAATTCAAAATGTAGATTTAGCTTTAGATGAGTACAGCAAGAATCAAAAGAAGAATAGATTTAACTATTTTATTATTATTTTTTTTTAATTGAAAGCAGAAAGCATTTGCCATAAATGAGATCCAAATCTTAATGTGCTATGATTAACTTTTTGGTAATTTCAACTAACTGGAAGCAAAGGATTTGCGAATGCTTAATTCCATGCAGCAATTTGTGGCAAGTACTTTATAGCTGTAAGTCATGTTTCAGCTGCAACTGCCAAGTGAAAGCTTTGTCTGTTGAATGCGTTTCCTCTATCCATCTAATGAATAAGCTTCTAGAAGTAGATGTACTATAAATAGAGTTGCAGATAGAGGTAGATAGATATGTATAGACATACAGTAGAGCTTGACTAAAATGCTACTTTATTTAAATCAAATGGATTTTAGTGCAACTCGGCTTTAAATTTGTTTTTCTACTTTTCAAACTATTTCAACATTTAAATATTTATGTTTGTGTGTGCAGCTTTTTGGGCAGTTTTCACTGTACTTTGCCGTTAGGACAAGTGCGCTTCAGTCCGTTTCCGTTTTCGTTTTTCAGGCCAAAAAAGTGCTGCAAATGTCAGCAAGCTCCTCCTGGACTCTCGACCACAAACCTGGCAAATATTCCTAGGAATCTGTGGAAAGTAAAGCGTCCTTCATTTTGTATGTGTGTGTAAGTCTGTGTGTGTGTGTGTGAGTATATAGACTGTGTTGAGTGTGTTGCCACCACTTCAGTTCACCCCTTAAAATACAGCCTGCTCTTGTTCATCTTGTGGCAGCTCTCATCTGCCTCTGCCTCTGTATCTGCCCCATCCTGCTGCCTCTGTAGCATCCATGTCGCGGTGCATAATTAAAAACTGTAAACCACACAAATAATCCCTTGATAGTAGCATAGACAACAACAACATGTAGATCCAACAATGGAAAATAATGAAAATGGGGTTGTTTCATCATTAAGAGTTGTTTTCCATCATTCTATATACTTTATACTTGTGAGAGAAGCTGCGATCTATCCTCAATTCATCAGATTTATTCCTTACGTTTTTTTCTCTATTAAGAGTCGCATCATTCACACACACAAACACACACACACGCACACCCATGTAAACGGAGAGGGTGCAACCTTTAATGTCCTCTAATAGTTTTTGCCGACCTATGAGCAATTATTTCTCTCTGTCTCTCTCTCGCTTTCCCTAGGGAGAAACCTACCCCAAACATAATGCATAATTATTACGACTTGATGTGTGGTCGTCAACTCCCAATTTTACATGCCTCTTAATGTGCCCCTGTGTGTGTGTGTGTGTGTCTGTGTGTGTGTGTCATTATAATCATGTAAATGTATATGTATAACGTTTACTGGGTCTATCAAATCACATACATATACTTCAAGGGATTAAAATCTGTTGTCATTATTATTATAAGCATCACAGAAAATGGAGTTTTGATGGAGTTTTCAGAAGGAGTTTTAACAGCTCTCGCCGCTTGAAGTGAGCAGATTTTTTCGCAATATTATTTGAAAATATTTCTATAGAGTCTTCTAATATTATGATATAATATAAGAAATATTATAGATTTTATAGATATTTTAATGATTATTAAAAACTTTTAGTCTAATGATAGGCTCAAGAAATCCTTCAAATAAAAGATACTATTAATAAATATGAAGAACAGAAAAAATATTATTGTATTTGTTTAATTATAATTATAATAATGAAAAATTTTGTTATCTATGTATTATTATTACTATAATGAGTGTGTCGAATCAGTTTTAATAATAGACCACTTACTTAATTTATAAACTTTCATGACCTATGGTCACTATCCAAAGATAAAGTAAAGAGCTCTGTATTTAAAAAAAAAGTTTATATAGTTCTTCAATATCTTAAGACAAACTAGGAAGAACTCAGTACTAAAATAGCTACCGTAACTTAAGTTCTTATAAGGACAATAATATATTGCAGACAATGGTATAGAGTTTTGTAATAGATAATCCACAAGATGAATATACTTGGAATTTCTTATTGTTAGTTAAATATTTCCACATTCCACTTATTTAATCTTTAGAGTTTAAACTATCATAACTTAACTATAGTTCATTATCCGAAGTTAAGGTGAAGTAGTCAGTACTGAAAAGCCTACCGTAAGTTTAGGTCTTTCAAGGACAATGATATAAGAAGCTTGCTTGGACGCGAACTCCGTTTGGAGCACCTGAAGTGGGACTTGGCCAGAGTCTTCATTAGAAGCGCAAAACATAAGCTAATTCAAATGAGAAAGTAGCGGAAGGAGACAGCAAAAGAGATAGACAAATAGAGACTGGGTGGGGTAGGGGAGGAGTACATAGTAGCGACAAGAAAAAGTATTAAAATTTGTAAGCGAATTCATGAAAATTTCCTTCTGGGAATTCATTAGCGTGTGGAATGAGAATCGAGCGAGGACAACGACAAGAAGGCATAACAAGGACACAAAGAGGGTAAAGCCTTGTTTTCTATTATGTTATTCTATGACCGTACTGGCCCCCATCCACACCCCACACCCCTTCCCCTTCCCGCTCATTTTTGGTACAGGCTGTATCTAATTTGGCCATATTATGAATTTAACCCTTTCGTGTTTGCTGGATATTTAAACAACTGTTTGCACAAAAGTTTAGCCAGAAGGTCGAATTGTGCCAAGGGGGAGGCGGGGAGAAGGCGCCACAAAATTGTATCTGCAGCATCCTCATAATTTCTCCACCTTCCTGAAATTGATTCCACCTAATGCGTACTTCCCATCCCCCCATTCCACAACCTCCCCACCTCCCCCTCGCAGCAGAAAGCGTAACGCCTTTAGACCGCCTTGTGTCTAGATTGTCTGGCACAACAGTCTGTGCCTTGGTTTGGTGTGTTTGTCTGCCTGAAAGTGAACTTTGCTCTGTTTGTGCCACAACGAGAAGTTGCAACAAGCTTCTGTGTGTATCTTTGTATTTGTGTGTGTGTGTGTGTGCGTGTGTATTGTCCCTGGGTCTTGAGGCTGTACCGTTATGCCATTAATGGGGCGACCCATTACCGTGGGGTATTCCAACAATATTTTCATTTACTTTGCTCCCACCTCCTGCTCCCCTCTCTTTGGAATTTTCTCGCCCACTTTTCTTTGTTCTAGCTCTTGGTGCTTGGTGCTCTTTCTTCAAGGCTTTTAAGTGAACACTCCGGCAAAGGATTTGCCGCTGCGTCTTGTGCAACATGTGACTGACTTTCAACTTGCGATTGCTAATGATGCCTTTTCCAGCAATTTAATTGTTAAACAATGAAAACGCTTTTGATTACAAGCAACAACAACAGCAACAACAGCAACAACAACAACGGATTGCCCGCAATTGTTATTTCCCGGAACGACTCCGGGCAATGTTTTTCTTTCCTTTCCTTTCTGCGGCGAGACGCGACGTTGCGTTGGTGGGAAGA
Source organism: Drosophila putrida (assembly GCA_037043535.1). Taxonomy (NCBI): domain Eukaryota; kingdom Metazoa; phylum Arthropoda; class Insecta; order Diptera; family Drosophilidae; genus Drosophila; species Drosophila putrida. Next base: position 2,031,528 of record JBAMBI010000016.1, read on the forward strand.
AAAGGATGTTTATTAATTTTTACCTGAGGTTATCTATTTGTCGCGTTATGTTTTTATTCAGCCCTTTTCTGCTGCTGCTGCTTCTGTCTTTTTTTTGTTTTTGGGGTTGAAAGACAAAAATTATGCTGCGCTTTTGTTGTTGTTCTTTTTTTTGTACGGTGAGTACGTTCTTCTTTTTTTTATTATTATTTTTGTTGCTGCCCCGCAATTTTCATGCTCATTAAATAATTTCAGCGCATGAAAGTTTTTCGCCTCCTTCAGCTCCTGCTGCCTTTTGAGCATCTTGAAACTGGGGAAAAGCATCTGGCAGTAGACTTTTGGATGGATACCGTCCAAAAAGGCGGGCGTTAAAAAGTTTTTATTGAAAGTTGTAATTTAAATTTATTAGGTTTCACATTTTAATTAATGCGCACTTCTTCTTTGCTTTTGGCTCTTACCTATTACGCCTCTTCCTTCGCCTTTGCTTCTGCTTTTTCCTCTGCTATTGCCTCTTCCATCTTCACATCCACTTCCTGTGTCAGGTTCTCATTTCTTAATTCCCAATTTATGTTACCAATTTATTGGATACGCGACTTTAGTTCCCATTTCTGAGTAATGCGAAACCTACTACAGCAAAACTTTGCCATAGCAAACTTGTTTAGGATAATGTCATTTTTTAAAGTTGTAAATTTCTATTAAAATTTACAATAAGATATAAATTAAATTCTCTAAAGAAAACGCAACTATATTGAGGTAATTTTGTCTAAAAAAGCTTCGGATTAATATTATGAAAATAGCAAATAGCATCCTCAAACTTTCTCATTGATATCAATTCTCAATTAAAGGTATTTGCCATTGTAATTTCAGTATAATAGTTTGACAAAATAAGGTATTTTAATATGAAGTGTAAGTTTGCAAATCATTAACTTAAATAAATAATTCATAGAACTGAGCTTTCTTAACTGACAGCTTGCATTCCAAGGTTTAATTTATAGAGAATTTAAGTGAAGTAGTTTAAGTTTCAGCACAAAATAAACTTGATTTTAAAAATTAAAATAAAATTGAATACGAGCACTATTAAAAATAGCAAATAGTTTTCATTGCGTCCTCACACTTTCTTAATAATAACAAAAGTTCAATTAAAGGTATTTTCTATTACAATTGTAGTATACAGAAATGACTGCTTACTAGGCCAATTTATCAACAAATTGAGATTGGCAGGAAGTGTAAGTTTAAAAATAGCTTAAAGAATTCATAAAACTGTGCTTTCTTAACTGGCAGCTTGCATACAACATTCAATTTATAGAAATTTTAAGTTAAGAAGGTTAAGTTTAAGAAGTTAAAGTTTCTGCACAAAATAAACTTTGATTTTAAAACTTATTAAAAAGGATTTAACTTGCATTTACTCCCAAATTTTTAGTTATACATATTTCTATGATAATTACAAGTCTAACAACTAAATCTGTACTGTTATTATTTCATATTCTCCTGGAACAGGAACAGTCTACAGCTATACAAATAACTGTATCTAACTGTAATTGTATATTAAGTAATTGATTAACTGAGATTCAGCATAAAGCCTGAAGGTGGAGAAGTGGAAGGGGAAGCATATCAATGATTAACAAAATTATGCTGACAAGGTAGCTGTGAAAATGGCACAAGTATTTATTAATACAAATTAAGATGTTATCGTCTTAAATTGAATTGAAACCCCCCTCAAAAACCCTTGAACCCCTTCCCCTTTCCTCCCCCTTGTTTCTATAAAAAATAAGAAAAAGGAAGAAAAAAATGAGCAGCTTAATGTAGTCAAGGCGCATAAGGGACGCCGTCAGGTTGGAATAGCACACAAACAACATGGGAGAAAAATAACAACAAAAACAAATACAAATGTGCTAATTGGTTTAACTTGACTAAGCGATATCCTGTAATGGGATGAAATAAAGGCTGTCCAATTACTCTATATTTTTGGCGTGCTGTGCTGTTTGTTTTCATAGGAAAACTTTCATAAATTTTTTGTAATTTACTGGTCATAAATATAGCATTATAAAAGGTGAAAAATTTTGTGAAATCTACAAAGTATAGGATTTATGTTTAATAGGGAAACTTATAGTACAAAGAGGGTATTAGATTAACTATTAATAATAATGGAGATTTCAGATTTACAAGCGATTTTATCTGACAGATATTTTTGAATTTGACTATTACTTCGATGAATTTTACGTCAAATTGTGAAAAATATTAAAAGTTTTACATCTCTAGTTCAAGCTTTCAAAATATACGCCTTAATGAATAAAGTGTTGGTTAAAAATACCCCTCTCACTCCGTTTACAGGGTGTAGGAAAAGAAACGCCAATCCAGCAAGGATCTCTGGGAGACGACGACCCACGCAAAAAACTCCCGCGTCCGCTTGAATTCCCAATGCCAAATATCAAAATGCCAACGAAAGCAGAACAGAAACAGAAGCAGAAACAGAAATGAACCGAGTTGAAGAAAACAGAAGACAGTAGACAGAACAACGGAACTGAACAGAACGAATTGTAATGCGAACACAAAAGTTCACAAATTAGCAAATTTGAGAATCTCGGGGAAAAGGAACGTACACATAAAAAAAAAACAACTCAAAACAAAAAAATAACAACAAGAGCAAAACAAACACAAATAAGACAAAATAAAGCGCAAAGGGCAGCAACAACTAAGCAGTGTGGCAGGTGGGGAAAGGGAGAATGTGGCAAGGAAAGAGTGGGAGTAGGTGTGGAAGTGAGTGACAGTGTAGAGCAGTGTTGAGCTGTGAGCATCTCCTTTTTTCCAGTCAAAGCTGGCTTTTTTTGAGTTTAATTCTGGCTTTTATTAAAAAAGTGTTATTTAATAAGAACTTAAAAACTTAATATTGATTTTTTGAATGCCAAAATTTTCTCTAGCTCAGAAAGTGGCTCAAAAAAAGGCACCGTCTGAAGGGAACTTAATTAATTATGGTTTGATCACTTATTCGTATGTACAAGGCACGATTAAACATCTATATATAGCATACATTTATGTATATAACTCTTTGCTTTGTATATAGCTCTTTGCCTCACTGTTTGACTAATCATCGTGAAGCCGAAATGGTAACAGCTAAGAGCCTAAAATTTGTACACAACTTTTAACAGCTAAGCAGCCACAAGTTTAGGGACCACCTGCGAGCAGATTTGAAAGACTTGTGTTAGTGCGAAATTGGAAAAGAAATTCTGGATTTCATATAGCCACAGCAACTATAGACTATTTTAGTCATAACCTTAAATATCATAACTGGTTTGACTTCTTAATTTTCTGAGAGATTTCTGAGTATTTATAAAAAATATGGAATGAACATCTGCTTTTCCAGATCTTTTTTATGTTAAATGTGGCTTTTAGAATGACAACACTGGTGTGTAGTACTAAAGTTAGGTGAGTGGGGTGGGGCGTGGTGAAAGGAGGTTAGGGGGGAAGTATGCAAAAGGCGCGCACAAATACAAATGTTTTCTCTCGTGTGGAATAGAAATAAAAAAAGACCAAAAACAAGTAGATATAAAAAAAGCAGAGCAAAACGCAAAGAACAAAACAAAAAAATGATGAGTAAGAAATGAAACGTCGTGTCCTTGTCACTGAAGTGGCTGGTGGTTAGCAGAGAGGGGGACAAGTGAAAGGGGGCGGCCCTAAGTGCCCCAAAAGGCAACAACAAAAAAAAGTGAAGAAAAAAATGAAGCAGGGAAAAACGCACCAAGGGGAAAAGCGGGCAGCAATAATAAACAATTGTGCGATGGAAATCCGCGATTGTAATCCGCAATTTTTACGGCTTTTGTTGGCCAGAGCCGGAGACGGAGTTGGAGACGGGAGATAGGAGATGGGAGATGGGAAATGGCTGAAAGGACACAAGACGGGAACTGCCTGTGGCTGCCACAGCGTCACTTCCGTCACCATTCGACGGGCAATCGTGCAACACCATCTTTATTTCATTTTTTTTCTCTCCCATTTTTTGAAAACAATCGCAACGCAATCTGGCAACAACAATGACAAGAACAGCCACAACAACAACAATTGTAACAACAACAAAATTAACGGCAATAATACCACAAAACAGTTGACTGACTAAGTGACTCTGTGGCAAGGTCCATGGGGCAGCCAGCCACATGGGGCAGACGATGGAGCTACACGGAAAACAAAAGTCGAACGAAAATCAGATAAAAATCTAAATAATGAATAAAAATTAACAATTTAATAAGTTAATATAACTTTTTAATTTCTGTCTAAAAAAGTTTTAGATGCTCGGGGTATTCAAAATAATGTTGATTATTCAACTCTCAATTTACTAGAAATTAGTCGGATTAATCTTTATATGAGTGTCTTTAAAACAATTTCTCACTTACCAATAAATGTGTAATTCTATATCAACATTTTTTTAAACTTAAGTACAAATTTTTCTTGAACTTATTATATTTGACAATCGGTCAATTACTAAATTTTAGCTTCGTCCTTCCTCTTCATTATTTAGCGTTGCCAGACTGTTAGTTTACACAATGTATATGGGTATTCCTATAAGCTTAAATAATGTATAGTGGTATTCCTATGTTAGCTTAATTTTAATATACGCATATCTTCATTTAGTGATAATAATATTTAAATATATCTTACAATATATACATTTTCTTTATAAATTAATTTTCAGGCTGTACAAAAACTCGATTCGGACTTTTATTATACTTGATTTATTCGAAATTAGTTTTTAACTAATTTTTAAGTGGGAAAAAGTTCAAAATTAAAATATTTCCACTTTACGGACTTTAAAAATCAAACTCTAATAAGATGGGAAGTATAAGATACTTGATATTTTCGCTCTGTGTATGCTTTTGACCGGAATGTTGTCCCTGCTTGGCTAATACACACAGAGAGAGAGAGACATTGGCATTGTGCACCTGCAACAAAAGGCAGGCAACATGCATTGTTGTGGCATTGTGGCATTGTCTCTGCTCGTGTCCTGATTATTGCCTCATGTTGTCCGTCAATTGTCGCCTCAATAAGTTGCAATTTCCATGATCAACGAAGCATTCTAGACAAATTCCAATTCCAATTCCTGAAACTCAAACTGAATCTGTAACAGGAATAGGAGTGAGTATGGAAAACAGTGTGGAATTGGGAGTGGAAAAGGGAACGAATTGAATACAATGGCCGCAGGGGCTGCAACCACTGCCGGCGTTTTACTAACTGTAATTTAACCCCATGCCTTAGATGTCATATGAGCATATACAATATGTACATATGTGTGTGTGTGTGTGTATAAATGTATGTACGTGAGTGTATTTATTTGTTTGTAGTCTTAAGAGCCTGACAACCAATGAGAACTCACCACCCGATTGCAGCTTGTCAAACGGTTTTTGATACGTATCCTTGCATTTTTTTATAGAGAAAGAGTTTTGCTTTAGTTTTCTCATAAATTTTTTGTTTGAGGATAAAGGACATAGTTTCTAATTTATACATAATGTATAGAGATAAATTGAAATGAAACCGATACGAATATCGGTTCCGTCTCAGGTTCTTCATTTGAAATGGTTAATTTCGATTAACGGTTCCGGTTCTGGCTCCGGTTTCATTCCCTGGTCTTAAATAAATAGCTTTATTAAAAATGTCTGTATGTATTTTTAAAAATTAAAAAAACAGTAATTAAGTTCTATTCAATGACTCAGAGTTTTATAAAATCTACAATGGTTTCAAAAAATTAGATTTAATTTCTGTGTCACCTAAAACCAACTTGCTGATGTTTTTTGGTTAAATTTTGGGCATATGGTATATTGAATTGAATGAAAATATGCACGAAAATATTTGTCAACACTTAAGCACACTTTTCATGCAATTAATTTAATTAATTTATGTACCTCAACTGTGTAAGAGAATTAAGATCGTCAAATGAAAAACAAAAGGCAAAGCAACTCGTTTATATTCTATTTTAATAAAATTTAAACATTTTTAATTTTTTATTTAGTAAAAAAAGGAAACCTGTCTTAATTTAATTTAATTTAATTCTATTTAAATAAAATTTAAGCAATATTATTTTTTATTTAATAAAAAAAGGAAACATGTTTTAATATATACACTTTATATATGCAATTGTTCATAACAAACCCAAGATCAAGAAAGATCATTAAGACTTGTTCAATTTTCTTATACTCGATGCGCTCCACCTTTGGTATAGGTCGATATGAAATTGACCCACTGTCCCAATCTTTTGCTCCGGATAGCTGAAATTCTTATGGAAATCACCGCGGACTAAGTGCACATCGTTAGCAACTTATTTTAGTTTGGGTAATCATACGATTCCTTTGTGCAGATCTTTCGGGCTGCCAAAATAGTATGAAGAATCCGACCGATCTTAAATTCAGGATGTAAATACTACGCATTCAATGTTCTTGTGAACAAAAGTTTGGTGTAACGCCCCTGCAAAAGTTTAAGTGTTGACAAAAGCATCTCTGTGTGTGAAAACAGCGACAACCCTAGAGGTTGACATTTTGGGATATTGTGTGTGACAAAAGTTTTCCACGAGGTGGGACATTTGGAGTCAGTCACTTTTGCAGCAAACTTCAGCAGACAAACATGGCGACAGCAAATAATAAAAAAGGTATGTAATATATTTTAAATTAGTTGAAAATAGTTAGTTTAGTTTAATTTAAACAAATTATAGCCGATAATAGCGTTGATCTATTGGTCATTGTGCTGGACACGAATCCATCGCAGGATATTGTGCGCCAGAATCCACAAAATCTGACGAAAATTCTGGAAGCTGTCATTGCTTTTGGCAATGCGCATCTGATGGAAAAATCGCAGAACCAATTGGCTTTTTTATCCTGTGCACATCACAAAACGTAAGTAAATGTTGATGATTAGCTTAAAGAAAAAGTGTGTAAAGAGTAAATTTGCATTAGAGAATATTTGTATCCAATGAGTGACAAGCAAGTGGATCTGCGTCTGGTTGATGGGCAATTGGAGGCATTCGGTTTGGTCGAAAAGACGGTGAAACAACAATTGGGCAACATGCTATTGAATGCCCCACGTTTGACCTCACCATGTGCCAGTCTTTTGGCCGGTGCCATGTCCATGGCCCTATGCTACATATCGCGTGTAAGTGACGAACCTAACCTATGAATGTACCATGTGTATATATATATATATGTGTTGTCCTTTCTTCAGTTGCAACGCAGTGCTGCCGCTGGCGTTAAGATGCAATCTCGTATTCTGGTCGTAACTGGTGGCAACGAATGTGGCTCACAGCACATGACCTTTATGAATGTCTTCTTTGCGGCCCAAAGGCTGAACGCTGTCATCGATACTTGTGCTCTGGGCAAGTCGCTCGTAGTCTTGCAACAGGGTTGTGATCTCACCAATGGACAATACCAGAAGGTTACCGACTTGGATGGTTTGATGCAACATTTGATTATGGTGTTCCTGCCATCACCACTGATGCGTAAGAAATTGGTGATGCCACCAAAACCAAATGTTGACTATCGAGCCACTTGTTTCTGTCACCGTGAGCTCATCGATATTGGCTTTGTTTGCTCACTCTGTCTGTCCGTCTTCTGCAAGATAACCCCCATCTGCACCACGTGCGAGTGAGTAGAGATTAGAGAGAAGAATTGGAGAATTCAAATACAATTCGAACAACTAAATAACTTTTCATACTTGCAGCACAATCTTTAAGACTCCCGATGCAATACTAGCCCTCTCTAAGTCCAAGAAGAAGGCCCAAGTGGAACAGAAAGTGGAAAAGAAAGAGGAGACTGCAGAAGAGAAACAAATGTGAGCGACAGATTCGCTTGAGGCTCATCTTGAAGTACAAAAATTAGTTTTAAGCGACTTTTAAGAACTTTCCATGATCTCAGGAAACCAGTAAATAAACCAATCTTGTTTACACAATTTATAGAAGCTTGCATATGTTATTAGCTGACATTTAAGGGATTTAAATCCAAGGATATTCCTAAAGTTTTCTTTTAAACAAGATGACAATCCAAACTGTCGCTTTTCCATTCAAATGAAGACAACATATTTTGTAGCAGTCTCTTTATAATGTTTTCCTTGCTTTATACTAAATACAAGTCTATTACTTGTGTCAGTTACTTATACTTATATGGGTGTCTGTGTGTTTGTGTGTGGAAATGTGCGTGTTGTTAACAGTAGACGGACAGCAAAAAATGTGCTTTTGACACGAAAGCGTCCATTGTAAGCGATACTAAATTGGTTTGTTCCTTTCCTTGCCCTGTTCAAATGCGAATATAATCATGAATGCTTGTGAATGAATGTGAATAACAACCAAAAATTTGTACTGTTCGTACAGCTGTTTATAGGAGTTACGCCCACTGCGTGCACACCCCGCACTCCACCCCCTATTCTAAGGGATGTTCAAATGGGTTGTGGAAATATGGAATCCCTTCAACGTTCGAATTATAGATGGCTTAACTTTTATTTAGCTTCTAAAGAGAATTGATGTGCTATAAAATAGTATTGTATAGATAAGTTAAAATCGGTTTAGTTATATTTTTGTATATCTAGATTCTAGAAGTTGTTGATATGTTGTTCTTATGTTAACAAATATTTTTCTAAACGTTTCCATTTTGAAACAAAGTAGATTATACACTCAGTTCGTTTGGTGTCTTCTTATATCATATCCTTTATAATCTTTGAATGAAATGGAATCATTTAAAACTGTTGGGATTGTGCTGCATCCTGTGCGTTGAGGCACAAGGATGAGTATAACCCAATAAGCAAATATTTATTTATATGCCCTTTATTTGCTCGCAGCTCATAAGGGATTGAAAATTTGATTTAGAATTGTTGAGGCTATTGTGTGGCAAACGCCATCATAAGTAATGCCAGTGACATGCGAATAGTGAGAGAGAGAGAGCGAAAGAGTGGGAGATAGAAAGAGAGAGACAGAGGGAGGGAGAAAGGAGCAAGAACAATGAGGATCGTCGAGTGATTATAAAAATTGCACCCTTAAACTATTATGAGTGCCGGGTGCTCTGTCAGCAAAATGTCCTCCATATTTGCAGGATACTTCCTTTATATTCGCAACTCTCTCTCTCTGTCTCTCTTCCCCTTTCCCTCTCGCTTTCTCTTTCCCAATTTTGGGCCTCTTCCTTGTTGGGTTTATTATATCTAAATACAACCATTGAAATATGTATTTGCATCTGTATAAAAATATACACTGTCGAGGGGAATAATATGAGTTAGCTTGAATTATAACTTATATTTCAATTAGGTGCAGTTTTTAAAAAAGGGATTAAGTTATGAAAATATGGATAAGATGTACTTACTAAAGAAAAGCCAAATTATTGATAGAAACAATTGTGTATAAAATAACTTCTAAATTTATTGTCCAATCGATTAAATATCATAATATGTGATTTTGTTACACAGCTTAGTAGATTGCATGTATTTGTAATTATTTTGTGAATTGTATTTAGATTTCCTTTTTATTAGATATTGATATATACTTATTAAGTTTAGTGTCTCTAGCTGTTATAGTACTTCAGGTTTAGGTATATATACAGACTGATATAGACGGATTCGTTTGTTAAAGCTAAACAAAAATCAGTATAATTTACAAATAGTTTATTGTAAGTTTTACAGACTTAATAGACCCTTAATAAAATTTAATTCTTGTGGTACAAGTTAGTTTGACAGGCAGCAAAGAAATATAATAATTTAAAGGGTGTGCACTATTCGACAGTCACTAGAAGTTAAGCGTCAATTTGAATGCGTTGAACTCGTTTTGCATTCGCAGCTCGGCACTCACACACTCACGCACTCAAAGGATGGCATATCCTGCTCAATGTGAATGTGAATGTGAATGCCAGGCCATGGCACCCCCAACAACAACAACAACAACAATAGCAACAACGTTCATTGGTGAGTCAACTGCGGATTAATTAAATACTCATATATACAAATTGTTGTTGGTCGTGTGGCATAAAAGGACGTGCCACATGCCGCATGCAGCATGCCACCCCCAACCTTCTTTTAAATACTATAAAGATGGCAAAAAGAAAAGTGTGTGGGACGTTCGTTGTGCCATTGTTTTGCTTTTTTTATTTATATACAGGCACATACAGCAGTCGGTCAGCACAATGAAAAGACTTCCTATATACATACATACATATACATATACATAGAGAGGCTTATATACATATATATATAGTATGTGTATATGAATTCCAATTATGTGTATGATTTGCCGAGTTGGGCAAATATTTGCATGCTTTTACCTTTCAGATGCAATTTTGTCGGCATCTTTTATAGAAATGAGTGCGAGTGCGAGTACGAGTGCGAGTACTCATACGAATACTATGAATACTACTCAGTTTTTATTCAAAATGCAGACAGACTGACTGAGATACTAAGAGAGAGAGAGAGAGAGAGAGAGAGTGAGAAGTAGCCAAGTTAAGAGGAAGTCAACTGAACTTTCTTGACAATTATTGGTAGCAGAATCTCCCGGGCCTAGAGCCATAAAAATAAGATGCGACGTTTCAGTCAAAAAAAAAGGTCTCCACAGTTTGAGCTTTGTAATGACATTTCGTGTCGGCATGGTAAAAATCTTTTTATAGCCCAACGCTCCAATTCAGTTTCAACCTGCAATTAGCGGTTGCTCTCTTCTCTTCCCCACTCTCTCCCTCTCTCTCTCGCTCTTTTCAGCTTGATCTTCCCCAAAAACCATACTTGTATATATATTTAGGTACGTGCTCTAAACCAATTACGGCAAAAGACTGACACGAGTTCCAGAGACTCATCTATATGTATATACATATATAAACATATATGATATGATATGAGACTTGTGGCCTTTTATTGTCCACATTAGTTAGCAGCCGGTTCGTGAGCTTCACTTTATGCCAACATGATGATCCCATTGATAATGACAGTCCACAGTTAACAAATCCACACAACTAGCGATACTTTAATGCCCTTACAATTCTGGTGTAAACTTTAGGGAACTGGATATTTATTCAGGTTATATTACTAAATTGATATTAGAATTAAAGTCAAAAGTTCATAAAATAAAATTTGCATAATTCATCTGAAGAAACATTAAAGTTAATACAGTAAAAACGTTAACAGATTTCTTAAATTAGTTAAAGAATAATATTAAAATCATTTGCAGGGAAAAATAGGAACAGTGTGAAAAATATATGTTATATTATTATAAGTTCTTACACACATGTGTATAATTAACTTAAATATTTCAATATATCCTGACAGAGTTGTCAAATTATAGTCTAAGAAAATGGTAAATAATTTATAAAAATTCTTAACTTATATACATAAAAATCTAATCAGCTTAAAACCCTTTATTAAAACGAATAAAAGGACGAAACTTACGAACAAAATAAACAATTTTAAATTGAAATTTTTTGTTCTTGAATTAAAAAACTTGTATTTGATAAAGTATATTTTCGACTGCAATAAATGTATATAAAAACTGTTAAAATAACTGAAAAACTTAAGCGAAACTTTAAATATTTTTACTGGCAAAACAAAGAAAAAACCAAGTAGGTTTAATGAACTAAAAACATTCGTTACCAAGAAACACATATACCCTTAGTATGGCTAAGTATATAATTAGATGTCATTCTGTTCAAATCGCATCTTCATAGCGCCTACTGCTGATGATGATCATTTCTTTGGGGCTTTCATCTCTTTTGTCGCGGGTTTGTCGTTGGTTTTCGACTTGATTAATTGAAGAACTGAAGTTATGTGTATTGTGTTCGCTTTGTGTTTTTTATTTTCTTTGGGGTCTTTGGGTCTGTTTTTTCTTCTTATTTTTTTCGCTTTTTTGAACTGGCCTAATGCCTGCCAGGTGGCAGTGATCTCGTCATCTACAAGCCACAGTCGCTGTACTTCTCATTGATGTGTACCTTAATTATAACGCCATCGAGTTGCGTCATCATTTATAGAAAAAAAAGTCCCCCCCAAAACCTAAATCTAAATCAGAGTAGCCACATCAATACGATACAGACTACAAGTACAAAAATAGTTAGAGTTTTCTATAGAATTCGTACTTTTATTTTAGCTGGATTTCTAAGGTTGTTTTTACCCTGTACATTTTCATGTTGGCTTTAAATATATTAGACTTTAATGCACATAAATTTCTGAGTTTTATTTTGAGGAGATAATTTAGAAAAATATAAAATTATAAAGAAATATATATTACCTAACTAAATTAAATTATTGAAAAATATTTCAGATTTGGGCATTATTTTTTTTATCGAGGTATAAAAACTAGAATAATTTTTCTAAAAAAATCTATAGGATTTCTTCTTTTTATAATAATAATCTTTTTCATTGCTTTTTATTGTGTTCCTGTAATACTCAAGTACATCAAGTATTAAGCTTTCTATGCTATGTTAAACTAAGACAATTATAATTTTGGTAAATGCAAAATAGCATAAATAGAGCAAAACGAGAACAATATAAAACAATATGGAAATTTACAATGGTAATCCCATCAACGTCGGATTAGAAGAAGAAGTTGAGCAGTCGGAAAGCGAAATATGAAATGTGAAATGGCGAAAGGTGAAATGGTAACTGGGAACTGGCAATGGGAATTGGGAAAAGGCTAACGCCGGATTTTTTTAGATACGGATGCTTAAGATCAAGGTAAACACAACAGTCGAACACAATGTGGACACAATGGCACAGTGTTGCGAATGAATAATTATAATAATAGGTCAAGCAGGTTGAACAAAGGTACAAGGGATATTCTGACAGGCCTCTAAAGGATCTGCTGAATTGATCCTGCAGAGTTTACGGTATTGTCTTTGTGCCTGCCGTAGCGCCATGCGCCTCAATAACAAACAGCACCGCAACCGTATATTCTGTATATTCAGTGTTGAGTTGAATTCATTTGGTCGTACCGTACGGGCGGCACATCACCGCAAAACACAAAAGCGACAAACGGTGAGAGGTGAACGATGAACGATGCTCACAGCTCGCAGTTCGCAGCAGGCAAAACAAAAGGCCAAAAGCAGCAAGCGTTAAATACACCAAGAGAAGCGAAATGGCAATGGGCCAAAAAGAGCAGTCATTACCCTAGAGAGCGAATGAGAGAACGAGAGAAAGGTAGAGAGGTAGACAGAGACTAGTACCTAGGGACTACAGTAGCAAACGCGGCTTACAAAAGGCACAAAGGGTACAACACAACTAATTATCCTATTCACATCGAAGTGTGTGTAATTACTCTCTCTCTTTCTCCCTCTCTCTAACAGACTCTCTCTCTTTCTCTTTGTAGCACTGGCTGTGATCTGAAGTCCATGATCGATACCGTGTGCCGCGATCCTGACCAAATGCCCAAAGGACAGCAACAGCTTCTGCTAGCCAAAAGGATACACTGCAAAAAAATCAAATGTAGAAATCAATCACAGGTGAGTTTAACTAAATTTTTATAGAGAGGATCAGGTGTTAAAAGATAGTGTTTTGGATTTAAAAAGTATGGTTTTCGTAGTGAACAAGAAACAATTTGGAATATCTATTAGCATATTTTCCATTTTTCAATATTTATTAAGGATCCTAAAAACTTAACTGATAGATATTTTGACGTATATTGTACAGAGTGAAATGTTCAATTTAAATATATGCGTAGTCTATATTTACTGAACGTTGCAAAATTGAACTCTTTTCAAGGGAACAGAATTCCTATTTTATTTTAATATATATACAATGGACATATTTTTATAACTTTGTTTTTATGCCTTTGATCAAATTCTATAACTGAGTAGATAGTCTCTGCAACTCTGTGTAATTGGAGATATTGCTTTAGTTTTTATTAAACAATTATTAAAATTGCAGCTCAGCAAACTTAAGTAAAAGTACTTTTGATTGACATAATATTTTGAATTTAAATTTTTCAAAGTAAATTTGATTTTTTTCCTCCTTTTTCCTTTTAAGTTTTATTTTATTTATAGTTGCTGTTGTTCTTTTTTTAATTATTGTTTAAGGATAAATTCTTAACTGATTTTTTTTTATTTTAAACTACTGCAAATCAACTGCTCTTAGTTTGACGTTAAGTTCATAAATTAGTTTGGAGTTAATTCTATTTTATCTGTGGCTGACAGAATGCTGTGTGACTTATTTAATTTGATATATTTATTTTGGAATAAAAATACACTCCCTAAGTATTTTAATCATACAAATTTGCAATTTCTTTCCTCGATTTGTATGCTATATTTTTCCACTCAGTGTTACTCGTTTACATTAGGTTTTTCTATTTTATTTCGTAAGAGTGTATTTGCAAAATCGAATTTTATTTTATTTTAATAACAGTCTGTAAATTACTATTTTTTACTAGTTCATTTACAATGAATTTCTCTTTATTTTGTTGCTTTTTATTTTTGGGACAGTGTATCATATCCTGCCTGCTGTTTTGTTCGTTTTTGTCAGGTTCAATTTGTTTGCTGCCGTGGCAAGTAACTACTAGACCCAAAGCCAATTACCGATTATATCTGCCTGGTAATCTGGCAACTGGTAACTGGCAACTGGTAAACGCCGCCTCATCATTTTTCGCACACGGCCCACGCAGTTTGTCAGTTGTTAACTGTTTGTGACAATGGGCATAGGTCATACACACACACACCCAAACACACACACACACACCCAGACACACACTGAGAGATAGATGGACAGACAGCGGCAAATCAAGCAACTGTCGTTGCAACAAATTGTTGAGCAGTTTGTCAGTCCATCTGTCCGTCAGTTTGTCAGTCCATCAGTCAGTCAGTCAGGTGAGTGCGTTAGTCAGATGCCAAAGGAACATACGTTAATCATCAATCAAAATCATAGCACCATTGCATCAAGCCCAACTACTTACTACAACTCCTCTTACCTGTTTTGGAAATTCGAAAACACCAAAAACCGAAAACCGAACACCGAACAAATCCAAATCCATATCCAAATCCCAATCCCAATACGAGTTCGAGTACAAGTCGTATTCCCAATCCCAAGGTCCAATGAGCCCACATTGGGTGATCTGGCATGATTTTTCGACTCAAGATGAATCGGCCGGATTGTTCGCACCCCGTCGATAAGCAGTTAATTATGTTTATTCTCATCCTGTATTTTCGTTCGTTTCTCAATTTTTTCTTCATCTTCAACCTATGGGCGTTTTTCTATTGCGGCGGCTTCGCTTTGTGTTTTTTTATTCCGAATTTATTCCAAGTACGCGTGTCTAGTTGCACTTTCCAGCATTATTTTCCTCGATGTTTGCGGCGCCAGGAATGATTAATCAATGCACCAGTCAATACTATACTACACACACACACACACACACAGATCTTTAATGCATTGCAGTTACAGTGTTACAGTGTGTGTATTGTCTCTTCGGGTTGTGCCTCACACTTGAAGGAAAAGCGTATAAATCATAATTTCATTTCCAAATTGTACATCGTCAATCAACATAATGAAATACCATTTCGTGCTCGAAAAATTCAAGTAATCTACTAAAAATGACCTAGCACTTTTGATCGATCAAGGGCCCCTCATTTACTATCCCTCTCCCCCTCTCTCTCTCTCATTTCTCACTCTTTTTCGGGTTGTATTTGGTATGGTTTGACACCTTTTTGCGTAGAAACTTTGATCTTATCCAAAGAATCGTACAGTTTAAACTGATTATATTAAAATAATTATATATACAAGTCTTGAGATTTGTGATATTTCTTATTCTATTTTTTCAAATTGCAACTTTTTCTTAAAAATATTTTGTATATCAAACTCTTAAAAAGTTTCTCATCCTTACTCGATTTTTTTGCCAAATGCGAAGTTTTGAAAGCTTTCAAGGTTTTTGGAAAACAACTTTGATTTTCACAATAAAAATCGTTAAATCGATATTCCAATATTATTAGTTATATCTTTAATAATTTACTTAAGTTCAAGCTTAAATTTCATCCAGTTTGTATATAAAGTAAATGGAATTTAATATTATCATTAAATATATTTAAAATAATATTAAAGCTTCAATGCGTCATAATTAATTACACAAATTGATCTACTAAAACTCTACTCATATGGAAAGTATTTCATCTATTTAGTTAGTATAGTAACTTGTCATTGATCCATTATTGGATTAAACAACAATAATTATTCCAGCTTTCAAACAAAAAAATAGCGCACTGAAGGGAAAGGAAGGCACTGGGAATTTGCACCCCTTTTTATAAGGGCCTTCAAATGGGTTATTCAAAATTATCAACCCGTCATTTCCGATGGTCTTATTAATGAAATTTTTCATTAGCCATGCAAAAGGGTGGATTGGGTAAGAACCACACCCCCTTTTCAATTGCGCTTTATTCAAATCGCTGTAAAGAATTTGAAAAGAGTTGAAGTCGTTGCCAAATATCACAAAACAGGAGTAAGAAAAAAACTTGGGGTGACCATATTTTTGTAAAACACTATGACGGATCATTTCTATGGAAAAAAGTATATATAAGTCTTATTTGACATATTTATATATTCCAATTGGAGGGTATGTTCTTTTCTAATCAGAGATCACAGCTTATGTTAACTGACAACAGATGGCGCTTGCTGTTTAGCGGATCGTTGGGATTGTGTATTTGCTAGAAAAAGAAACTCAGGGAAACGGGAATATATATGATTAATGTAAATAGAAAGAAATATTTTTAAAATAAAAATAAAATGTAAAGATGATAATAATAATATTAAATAAGTAAGAAAAGGCCATTAACTATAACAAAATAACAGATAAAATATGCTATATGTATAAGACATAAGAAATAAAATATTGGAAATAGGATATAAGATTTAAGTTATAGCATATCAAATTTAAGACATTAGGCTGAGTTTCGAAAAAATAGAAATCCTAAAAACATTTATTGTTAAAGAACGAAGACAGCGAAACAAACTTAAACTTTACTGTTAAAAATAAACATAGTTAGTATATGTTTTGTTTAGGTTTCAGCCCAACCCATAACTGACCTTTTATGTGGAATCAGTTCAGCAAAAGACCCACATTCAAAAATATGACTAAAGAGCTGAAAATAGTCCCAGTAGCCTGAAGTGCAATCCATTGAAACATACAATAAAATAACAATATTATGCCATACAATGTCCACATGAATAACATCAAAGCAATGTAATGTTCTTGTTGTGTTTATATAAGGATAATGGATAATGTGTTTGCGTCAGTGGAATGTCAAAATAAAAAGTGTTTCAAACGCAATCAATTGAAATTAATTTGCATAAAGGAATGTCCGCATAGGCATTTCACTACGGACTCTCTCTCTCTCGCTCTCTCAGACTCTCTTGCTGTTCATGGGGCAGCTAGAAATACCCGTAACTGGTAGAGGACTCTCTGGGGAGTGGAGTGAAGGGTGTTCAACCTGGGGATAAGTTTGCTCTTTGTTGCTTGATTTGTGGCAGCATCGCCCCTTCCCTCCTCCCCAACCATCCGGATTGTTGTCGTCTTTACAATTAGATTTTAATTTGTTCATAATGAGCAGGGAGTGGGAAACCAAACAGAAACAGAAACCGAAACAGAAACGGGCCAAAAGCCTGTTACCAATATATATTCGAAACTCATACCCAAGTGCCGAGTGTTCAGTGACAAACAGTAACAACATTTTCATAGGCTCCCGTTTTTGTGACTCCTGCTCTCATTTTCACTTCCTCTCCCATCTCCCATCTTTATTTCTCTCGTCTCTCTGCTCTCTCCTGTGGCTCTGTGCACTCGTATGAGTCGCATGTGACCCAGGGGCATTTTCGGCTCGCAGCGGAAAATTCTCTGTGTTGGCACAGCCAGAATTTAGGGTTTAAAATTAATTAAGCGGAAGCAAGCAAGTACGTTTGATTGTTTTAGACAGTTCCTGATTCTTCTCTTCTCTTCGTTTTTTTTTTCTTTTTGCTCCTTCGAAAATTCATTCTCATTTAATTTAATATCCGGTGGATGCGACCGAATTTGCCGCCAAATGACTTTCACATAAATCGCTTAAAGCTCCAGCTCTCATAAATCTTATTCACTCAATTTAAAGGACTCTTCAAATTCCTATCGATTTGCAACAAATTTTAACAAGAATCCAGCATTACGTAATTAAGATTCTCTTAACTTGATAGGTTAAAGAGGTCCTCCAAAGTATAAAATAGTTAATTAGTTAGTAATTATCATTTGTAAATGAAACCAAATAAATTAAATCACAATTATTTGAGTGCTCTTAGAGCTGAGAACATAACAGGTTAACATTTTAAAGTTTTGCTCATAATATATAGTATATATTATATACCGTCAAAATGCCCAACCAGCGATAGAAGTTGATGTTTTTCGAATACATATTTCAGTTGTGTCCATCTGTGATGAGTTGACAAAATGTCAAAAAGAGAAAAAATTTGAATCTGCAATTACGAAACTGGCGTCTGGTTTAATTAATGAGAGTGACTTGTGCATTGAGGCCTCGGATATTGGTAATGTTTCAGATTTTCACGAATCATCATCATGTCTGCTCCAAAAATACACACATACAAATGTGTGTGTGTGTGTGTGTTTACTGTCACTTATTGTTGGCCATAAGTTTTCTTGTGGATTTGTGGCAACTCTCAGGATTTAAGTTATGCACAAATGACAGACTGTCCCCGGCGTAATATGTAATGCAAACAGAGATGAAACAAACCAAATCACGCAACCAACTGTCATGTGAAAATATTAATTGAAAACTCTCCTCTCTTCTCTGCTCTCCTCTCACCACTCTTCTCCAGCCTTCCTTCCTGCCCATTACTTGCTTTCAATGTCATCCCCAACTACGGCTCTGTGTATGACAATCATCAATCATTTAGGTGTTGTTGCTTGTTGCGTGATGTTTGACCTGAAGCGAGTTGGGGGGGGGGGGAGAACACGAATGTGGGACACTTACCAGGGCTACAGGTCATCCACTTTTGTGGCCAAACAAATTAGCGTGTCCTTGTACTAACATGATAGACGAAGAAAAACTTACAAGAGTTTGCGGTTTGAAAACTTCGACACAACAAGACCGCTTTTTGTAAGGAATGACATTTTAATCTAGGATTGATCTAATTATTGATTCTACATTTAATATTATGAAATTTTCAAGTTTCTTTATTATAAACTTGGCTTTACTTCGTCAAAACAAGAACGATTTTTATGCGGAAAGTCGTTTTCATCATTATTTCATCTCTTAAATGATTCCACATTTGAAATGTGTAAACTTTTATAATGGTGGACCCTCTGGACTTTGAGATAAAGAGTTTCAAGGAATCTAAGCTGCAAGGAAATAAAGAAATACTATGCTTATATAATTGTTTTCTAAATATTTTCTACATTACAATTTAGTAAAAAGGAAAGTTAATGAATAATGTATACCTAAATATCTCTTTCTTTTGCTATCCAATACAAAACTATGTATTTCTGCAAAACTTTATTTAAAACTATATTTAGTTTATTCCATTTATTAATCACTCTATCAACTTTCTGTGGACATTTTCATCCCATTCACTATCATCTTTAGTTTGTTTTCCACTTAATAAAATTGTGCCCCTTTTAAATTCGATGCCAATCAAAAAATTCGTATAACATATTTTCCAGAGAATGCGAAAAATTTGCCAAGCTTCAATGATTGTGCATTAGTTAATTCTCTGCTCTCACTTGTTACATTTTTATTTTCATTTTGATGTTCTTTTGTGTGTGTTTTTTTGTTGGGCTTTTCTGGGCTTTTGTTTTATGAGGTTCTTCCGAGTTGACTTCTAATTGAAAAGAGGTTGAACAAATAAACACAAATCGTAATAAAAGTTTATATGCAATAAATATTTTGTTGGTTTCAGCGACGAGAGTCGGCGGAGTGGAGCGCAGTTGTTGCTTTTGAATTTTTCATTTGGAAAAATAAAATTGAAAATTCAATTTCGCAATCATTTTGGCACCCTCCACCCACCACCCCCAGACACCGACCAACACCCGCTACTACTTCCCCTTCTATCTACCAAAAAAAAAGAAGAGAAAAAAACAGGCTGCTACCCTTGCTGGAGATTAAAAACGACAAACTCCTGACGACAGACTGAGCCTGCAATCCTCCCATTCCCACTCCCCCTCCTCTCCCCCTCGAGGTAGTCCCGCCGCCGACAAGGACGAGGACGACATTCGGGAGTCACGTGATGGGTTGAGTATTTGTTGGTGGTTGTGGATCTGGATCTGAATCTGGACCTGGTGCAGTAACAAGGACTGCTTCTGGGCGACTGCTTCATTAGGAAGGCAGATAGTAATTGCCGGGACTTGAAAGTTTACCCGGTTAGATTTGGATTCATCTAAAGCTGAAGCTGAAGCTGCAACTCGGACTATCCGTAATAATAATTAAAATATCCAAAAAAAAAAGAAACTTTCTGGACGAGAGAAAAAATATTTTATATATAAAGACTATAAAGGGTGGCAGCGCTGGGACTTAAAGACAAAGACCCTTTTAAAGAGTTGCCATTTGTTGAATGGATTCCCAAATAAGTACAGGTTATGCTTTCAGTTCAGGCTGGGGCATTATTAATTAACCCGTTGTTAGCCCATAGCGTTCTCATTTGTTCTAGCTTTTTTTAAATTATGCACCTATTAATGTTTAAAACGCATAGACCCAAAGCAGGACCCACAGCCAGCTTCTCCTCCTTCCGCTCTTCCTTTTCCCCTTTCACCTTTCCCCCAATGGCCCATCAAGTTTTATGTGAATGCACAAACCGTTGTCAAGGAATTATGGCCCACTCGCTAAAGGGTCAACATGCTCATAAATATTTGCATAATTATGTAACCTAACCCAACTACAGGAAAGAAGAAAAAAAAACACAGGGTATAAAAAAGTGAAAACCCATCAAATCTAAAATGAGAATCAAATTCACAAAATCTTTATGGCATCGAGTCGAAAAATCTAAGAAACACTCATGAGAAAGTTCTGCATTGAGTAAACTAATCTGAGGTTAGCTTAAAGATTTAATAGAACTGAGACTAAAACTAAGAAATTTAAAGCAAAATTGATTCAAAAAGTTATCTCCAACTTCATTTTTAAATAATTCTGACAAATGTAAGGAAATTCAACCTTTAACCAACTAGGAAACCATTTAATTCCCTAAGAATTGATAGATAATAGACAATAATAAAAAAATTTAATGAAATGAAATACATGAATGCAATCTGATAAAGTTCATAAAAACTACTAAGGGTTAAGAAGAAGGGTTAAGAAGAAAATCAAATCAAATAGGAAGTACATAGGTTCAAGAGATAGCGAGCAGAAAAATTTTTTCACATTAAAATTAAAACGGAATTAGTATTTTTTAATAGTAATAACTCAATTTTTATATAATTACATCGATAACAGAAAAAAACCTTTCAAAACTTTAAATTATTTTGTTATAAGCATTAAGAAAGAAGTTGTTGACTTGAAACATCAAAAACTTGGTGTTAAGTCCTAAAATGTAGAGCTTAAACTAGTTGTACTATATGGCAAATGTTTCAGACCTTAGCTGCAGTCTACCAAAAGACTTAATTTCTTAAAAGAAAAGAAAATCATGAATCGTTAGTATTCTATCAATCCATCAAAAAGTCTTATAAAATCTTTTAAAAATACATTTTCTAAGACTTTTTACGAATTAAGAGACAAAGAATAGTTTGTAAAGTTAAAGAAAATGAGGAAATTCTGCAGAATATATATTTTCTAAAATCTTATTAGCAATTAAAAAAGAATAGTCTTTAACTGATCCTTAAATGAACTCAGTAGTAAAGTAAATTGTCCTTGTGAGCTTATGAACACACAACAAGGTGCTGCTTAGGCCAAAACTAAAGAGCACCTCACACAGAGAAAGGGAATAAGAGACAGAGACAAGGAGTAAGTTTATTTGTACAATAAATGTTCTATAGAGTTAATCACAGTGTGTGTGTGTGTGTGTATGTGGGTGGGTGGAGGAAAGTTTTGTGTTGGCGCATTCAACCACAAAAGACAACCACCGCATAGAGAGAGGCAAAAGGCATTTGCGGAAACGTTTTCAATTAAGGCGAAATACCTTAAGGTAATGTTGAAATCACTTAAAGAAATGATAATCACTTTGTACACACACGTTTAACTCCTCGGGGCTGCTCACTTTTGCTCAGCTAATACTAAATACAACTCGTACTACCTCCAGTCCTGTTTGTCCTGTTTTTGTCGAGTACGAGGGAGGGCAACCAACAAACAGTCAAAGACGAGTCCTTGAGCATCTCGTTCTCGTTCTCAGTCACATTCGGAGTCTCGTCCTTGTAGTCGTCATCGTCTTTGTCTAAGTCAGTTCAGTTCAGTTCAGGTTTTGGGCTGTTCAGTTCACTTGTTTTTGTAGTGGATTAACCCGAGCAAAAGAAATAAATTCACCTGCAGACGCTGACGAGTGGATAGTCCTTACCCGCCCCCCTCCTCATCCCCTTCATTTTCTCTCCCCCTTAATTTCACTTCCTCGAGGAATTCCAATACGCATATGGAGGCAATGTGGCCCGGAAATCGCAATGAGAGAGGGATACAGAGAGGGAAAGAGAGGGAGAGGGAGGCAGCTGGTGTTTGCTCTGGGTTTATGGGGAGAGGAGAGTGGGGAGCGTTTTCGGTAAGCTCTTTTGCCAAAAGGAAAAAGGTAATTTAGTAAATAATAGGGTCAAAAGACAAATATTGTTGTGGGTTCGCTTTCGGCGTGTTTTGTGCGTGAAAAGCGTGTATAAGTTACTTTGAAGCAATTGAGTACGATTAACTGGTGGCCGCCACCCAAGTAGCATGCCTGCCACATGTGGCAAGCTTTATAGCATATTGATTCCACTCAAAGATTCTCCTGCCATTACATTTAAATCAACATATGTGTGTGTGTGTGTGTGGAAATTCATACATTTTCCGAATCTACCCCAAGTATTTTCACTGTCAATTTGAATAATGTTTTCACAATTTGTCAAGTTGTAACATGCAAACAGTTAGCAAAGCGAACAACGACTAGTCTATACTCTATACTAAAGTTGTTCTTAGTTAACTTTAAATTTCCATTGACTTGCTTCAAGTTCAACTGACAACTATCGAATTTTTAAGCTACCCTGTATCAAAACTTTTTAACCTTTAATGTTCTTTATCTTATATATTAAAGAATTTTATTATGATAAAGTATACAACTATAATTACATCATTCTGAGTCCGATTCATATTTAGAATAAGTTTTCTTCCAATCCTCGCAAATATTTGAGGTCTCAAAGTCGCTCTTCAAGGATTCAATGGAAATTTCCGATCCTAACGTGCAGGTTGACAGATTTGAACAAATCTCCTCCTCATTTGCCTCGTCAAAATTGAATGTTACATTCAGTTCATGTTTCGGCAAATTCTCCTCCTCGGTGGCATATTTAAAATGCTCTTCGTAATGTGAATTTCCCGCCTCTAGTATTTTCGAATATTCGACAAAGCTATCGTAGTGAATGAAAAACATATTGGGCTTTTTTTCAGTCACTGGGCAATGATATTTGCAACGGATGTCTTGCATCCAACGACGAGGTATTATCAAATAATTCTTGTAATATGGATGCTGTTTAATCCCATCTAAATCACCAGTGAGAACCACTGCGCTATAGAAGATGCCATCGTCTATCAAATACCTCGACTCTGGAAGCTGGCGGAACTCTTCGAGAACACGACGAACAGGTCCAAATTTCTGAAAGTCTGATGACCTCAGATCACGTAGTATTTGTGGTGATAGATAACCAAATCGAATGTACTTAGAACTTTTAGAACTTTGGAACGACGAGTCGGCCGGTTCTCATCCAACCAGTGCAGGGCGCCAAACAGAATCTGTACCAAATAAATCAAAATATTACAAATCTTTTACAGATCTTTGGAATATATTAAGTATTACCTCCGTTTCCGAGTTCACGGCCAAACGGCTGGACTTTAACAGAACACAAATTTGTACGTCTGTCAATTCTAAAAACTGAGTACTGTTTATCACGATTAATGCACAGCTGGATATCCGATTAGTTAAAGATTCGCTGATTTGTGACAGCTCATCATAGAGACGCATCTTATGTATTACAGTGAATGCGTTAACTTCCTTATAGCTGTCCCTGTTGAGTACAGAGCAGCATAGTTCAAGCAATTCAGGACTCTTCAGGAAGTAGCCTGCATATGTCACTTTCACCAGATACTCGACTGGAATGCTGCTCACCGATTTCATCATCCATTTGTAAACATACTCAAAAACATCTGCTGTCAATAGGGATTTTCGCAAGTCCACTTTAGGGATTCCCCGCAATTTCACAAAGAACTTGGAATAGGTGCTCAACACAAGTCCGGAGCAATTAAAACAACGATCTTCAATGAATACAATCGTGTCTGTAGTCGTACCATAAAGAATACTTTTCACAATTGAATCGATGGCATTCGGATCGTTATTTATCTTAATTTCTTCTCTCCTTTCGGTGCCTTTTGGGTGCAACTTGTCACACAATTCGACTTTCTTGATATGTGTGAGGTGATGCCCAAAATCGCTTAACTTGGGCTCCGGGTCCCTTTTGATTATAATTTAGAGGAACCACAATCAGAATTTGGATAATTTTTACAATTCAAGTTTTCTTTTACTTACGACTTGTCATCAACGGCTTCATCCTCCGATTGTGAGTCTCCATTTTCTTTGACATTTACCAAATATGGAAGGTTGTTATCCATTTTATTATCCATGTTATTCACAATTTTTCAGATTTCAGAACTGGTAGCAAACTGATTCAAATTCTAATCTATAAACGTTCAGTGCCTACTACGATGACAATAACAATTTCTTATTTCGGTGTCGCTAGCTTTCACAAGGGCTGCCAACTTGTTTTTTTATTGTGATGGTCGCACAATATCGATAAATTTCTAGGCTAAGAAAGCTGATTGTAAAAATACCGAGATAGAACATTTAAAAATAAAATTAAATTAATTTATTTGCATAATAGCATTTGGTTTTAGAACAAGCCGTTACCTAAAGAGACTTCTGCAATGACTGCTTTAACGAGTTTACTATTTTTTTTTAACTTTTTTAGTATTTTGTATAAGTCATATGCTTTTTAAAATGAAATATAAATAAAGACAGATGGTGATTCTGCCTTTAGACTTTGTTAAACAATCAGCTGACTAAAGACACACTTTTTGGATTTTTTTTTAATTAACTCTCACGCAATTGAAAAATTCCAACTAGTGGAAATTCACTATTATGCTAGGTCCAAATAACGCCACAGTTCATGACACAGATCGACAGGGATGCATCCGGGCATTAATATGGGAAATATAAATTTCAGAAGCTCAGATGCCTAAAAGCATCCCTGACACTAACTCTGGCACAATTTGAATCTATCATTACACATTTCAGGTATAAATTGATAGATAACGACAACTTTTTAGACTAGCTATATATCAAAATCAGCTTACGAACATCCACATAAATTGTCTACATTTATCCAAGTGACTCGCAGTAATTTCTAATCAAAGCAAGTTATGTTTAAAAGTAATATTTTGTTTTCCTGTTCCTGTTCCACATTTCATCTTGCTTTTTTTTATATTTGTTCCTTATTCAAATATTTGGTTAATGCAAGATTTTGTGGCTTTTAGACGGTGGTCCCCAGTGCTGGACGTCATAAACTTGAGGGCAAGGGAAGGTGAAAGCTATGGACAAAACTTGTTCTTTGATGCACCATTTATATTCTAAAAAAAAGCGTGGATTTGGGAAGGAGGAGTGAAGCAACTGACAACTGACAGAGGGGGGAATGGTGTGCGACGGACATTAAGTAGTAGAATGTTGTCTTTATAACACTGTGAACACAAACAAAGAAAAGGTCACAGCATGCCTTCAGCACAACAACAGCAACAACAACAACAAGTCAAGGAAAATCTTGACTCACCCCGCAGAAACAATTTTTCAATAAATTAGGTTTCTTTACAGATTCCGTTGTCGTCGTTCTTTTTCAGTATCCATTTAAGTCCTCGCGACGACGGCATGCGGCAAAAGCAATTCACCCCATATTTGTTTTGGCTTTTGTGTACGCAAACGAGGGCGAAACTTTTAGCGGCAACTTCCCCCCCCCCCCGCTCCATCTATTTACTCCCCTTTCCCCACCTCTCTGTCTCCACTCTCTCTCTCCTTCCGGGTCTAGGTCCAGGTCAAGTCCGAGGGCCGCAAGCTAAATATGCTTTTGCTTCTACTTCTGCAGGAGTCGCTGATTTATGTTCTTTTTAATGTGGCCAAAGTAAATGTCATTTAATTACACCCGATTTAATGGAATTTTACGCATTATCGGTAAATTTTTGGAAAAACTTCTCCTCTTCCTTCCCACTCTCCTCTTCCTACTTCCTTTTCCGTCTAGCCTTTGGGCCTTTTAACAAGTCAACTCAGCGCCCATCTCTTCGCGTTGTTTGTTCTTCTCGTGGTTTGAGGGAATCATAAGCCACAACCAGATGCGACAAACTACATCAAAGGAATTCTCTACATTTTTAAGCAGAAAATACAAAAAAAAACAGTAATCACAAAAAAAAAATACCCCAAAGTTACAGATTTGATTATGCATAAGCTTAAAAACAAAGTTGAAACTTTCTTTTATTAAATAAATTAATAATAAGCAATTTTTACTATTTAGTTAAAATAACAGTTGCGAGTTTAGAAAAATTTTATATAATATGTCAGATATATATAATTGTTGGAAAGGACAACTTTAGAATTTTGTTTTAATTAATTTAGTTAAATAATAATGTAAAATATAATTTGATGTAACCTGCAATTTTGAGGAAGTAAATGAGGTGGAGATTTCTTCAAATCTGTCAATCTGCTCGTTAGTATCGGAAATTTCCATTGAATCCTTAAAGAGCGACTTTGAGGCCTCAAATGTTTGGAAGGAGTGAGAGAAAACTATATCTAAATATGAATCGAACTGAGAATGATGTAATTATAGTTGTATACTTCATCATCAATAAAAATACCTTAATATATAAGGCAAGGTATCATACATATGTGATACTCTGATATACAAATTTTACACTCTCTATGCTTAAACAAATCATGTGTGTACTATAGGGTATAAGCTAGTTGTATGTATATGTTTACAGTCACCCAATTTTTTAAAAACTTGTAACTGAGATTGTTCACTTATATAGGACATCAAATTTCCCCCTCAAAACATCTCAAGAAATGAAAACATTTATCTTGCTTGAAGTACATAAACTAACCTGTAGCTGCTACTAGAAAAATGATGGATAAAATGAAGCAATTTTGTGGTCAAGGACCAGGGCTAATTATAGCTGACAGTAGGTGACTAATCTGTAATATTACGAAAATCGCTGAAAAACGCAAAAAAAATAAGAAGAAAAATGGGAACGAAAGTAAAGGAAAAAATCATTTCACAGCACATGGCATGGTCACATCTGTCCCAGAGTCAGGATAAAATTGCTTTACTTTCAACGATGTATGGAGGGTGAATTGCATATTTCAACGGGGCAATATTTCCAACCAGATATACAGGCTACAAATCCTGTGACGGGGACAGTGGGGAGGGGGTGTGGTTTGCCCTAAACAGCATTAAAAAGCCTTGTCCCAAGCTGTTGGTAAAGAAGGTAATTGCTATAAAATTGCTTTGTAATTGCTTACTAGAAACAAATAGCCGTCACATTAATAAAAACAAAACACAACAGCTAAGCAGCAGCAAAAA
Organism: Drosophila putrida; assembly: GCA_037043535.1. NCBI lineage: Eukaryota > Metazoa > Arthropoda > Insecta > Diptera > Drosophilidae > Drosophila > Drosophila putrida. Next base: position 2,059,204 of record JBAMBI010000016.1, read on the forward strand.
AAAAGTAAAAATGCGGTCTTTTAAAGTAAAGCAGGACCTCCTCCATTCCTTGCGTTTTCCCCCCTTCGTCCCTTGACGTTGGTGACGCTGACGTGGGTCTAACACTTCGACTTCCCTGTCGGGTGTGCCAATTTCCAACTCTCCCCCTTTCAAGAGAGACAGAGGTAGAGAGAGAGAGAGAACCGCTTTATTTAATTAGACGCTCACAAACCAATTAATCAATTTTGGGGTTCCCGGTTTTCTGCTCCCATTACGTTTGTTGTCCTTGCCCATTCCAGTCGCTTTATTTCTATTCCAATTACTGTTCTCCACTCTTCATTTAGCCCAGGTCAACCCTAGGCAATGTTCCTCTGTCTCTAGTCTCCTGAATCCTGACTCCTGTCTATTGTCCATTGTCAATGTCAAATTATGTACACTTTTATGCTAAAATGAAGTAATGCTTCGGTATCTTTGGAAGTAGTACCAAATATCTTTACCATAATACCTAACAAAACAATGTAAGAGAGAGAGAGAAAGTTGAACAAGAAAAAAACAACAAAATAAATAAATAAAATCCCGTTAAGACCATTTATCACCCGACAATTTGTTGTGAGCCCAATTTTGCTTTTGCCGTTGACGTGATATTATTTACAGAGGACTGATTTCACCCTCTTGAATTGTTAACCGCATTTACGTAAAGCTCAACTACGTGTTGTTATGCCTAAAATATTTACACAATCCCAGGTCAACAACAACAACAGCAACAGCAACAACAAAAAATCACTCGCACTTTGATTAAAAATTACTCAAAAATTAATTAAAATTAATAAAAAAAACTGTCTGCAAAATTCAGCTCAAAATTGCCAACAGGTATTTCATATAATTACACATTCTACATTCATATTTTTCTCATTTGATCCCGATTGCAATTTGAATTTTACTAAATCTGACAGTTGCATAATAGGTATCTCAGCCTTATATCATAATATTTCTGATTAATGTTTGAGATATTTCTAAAATTGTTTGTCAGTCATTTCTATTTATTAGTATATTACTTTATCTAAATATTTCTTTTAAATATTGTTATTATCCAATCTAAAAGTTACTTTAGAAAAGTTGCTGATCAAATCTTCCTCAACATGCCATATATATAGTATATACACATATATATCATTTCCAAGTGTAACATAAAACTACCTTTGAAGTACCCTCAAGTAAACCACACTCTAAGGAAAACTTCATGGTCTATATTTTAAGATACTTCACAAATAGATTAGTCAGTTGTGCAATCTCTCTTTATCCTGGTGCTGCCTTCTAGGAAGCTTTTAAAAATCAAGTAGTCTCCGCCTCACATTCCATCTTTATTCCTAATCTCCAAGTATTCGGAAAGTTACAGAATGTAAAAAAACCATTTCTGAAAAGACTGGGAAAACTTAAAAGCAAATGAATTAATTCTTTACCGTACCAACTTTATATATAGAATCAATCTATCGGCCTAAAATTTATCTTAAGAAATTATCTGCGCAGTCAGAAATATTATTAATATTTTATTATTCAATGTAAATGCTAAAATATACTTAATCAACCGTTAAGTAAACATGGTTCCTTACGTAATCTACTTTCAAAACTAATTCAAGAAGCAAATCTCTGAAAATCTAATAGAAATAATAACTGATAGCTAGCGAAATTTTCATGTATGCAATTGAATCTTTATCTGCTTATTTAACTTTTATATTTACATTTATGTTTATGTTTATCTTTGGTATGTTTATGGGCACGCATAGCAAATGAGCAAGCAAAATTGTTGCGAAAATTAAATCTTATTGTTTATTAAAGTACCCAAAGGAAATTTCCTAAGGGAGTCTTATCATGTGTCGCCTGAATGAAACGGCATTTGAGTCTCATATGATGGAGGAGGAGAAGGAGAAGGGGATGGTACAGAAATATAATGTGAGTGTGTTATATTCAGCTTAATATGTAACTGGCAATTTGTGTGCAATAATACACTGTACTACAAGTACATAATGGAGAGGCGGGGGGGTGTGGCACAATAAAATATGCAGCACAAGTGTAAATGAAATGTTAAAGGTGTGCTCGCGCCAAAAAGCGAAATTTGCATATTAAAAATTTAGCACATGCACTTTACCAGGACCATAGCTGCCCCCTTTCTGCCCCCTTTCCCCCCTCTATCCATTTAAAAGAGGGGAAACTGGGCAATAAATGCGTGTAGTCAATGCTAATGTGGCCATTACCATCGTGTGAAATTCATGATCTCATGCAAATCCACACAATCCGCATGCCACGCACACATCCGGCCGATAAAATTTGCAACTTTTGGTGACAAGCGATGGGAGACGGCAATGGAGAGTCGGAGAGTCAAAGGGAGAGAGGAAGAGGGAGAGGAAGGTGGAACACGGGAGCCATCTGATGGCAAGTGGCTAAGGCTACGGCAAAGGGGCCTGTGGAAATGCCAGCCACAACAGTAAAGGTGTCATAAAAATCCTATTATGCACATTACAATATCAAAAGAACAGGAAGAACAGCAATGGATGCCACACGGATTCCCATGAGGAAATGCGTAACATGCGAATGCGAATGCGACGACCACGCAAAGGGCGCTAAAATCAGTTAGACGAGACGAGGGGGTAAGCCACTGAGAAGGGGGAACGTGGCGCAACGGAAACGGGGAATAAAAACGGTAAATGGTTACAGCACCATCAGGCATCAAAACCTAACCTAACCTGAGCTGTTGCTGTTGTTGTTGCTGTGCTTCACGCGGGTTGTCAACTCAATTCCAGCATTTTCCAAAATTATTGAACTGTTAACAATAGTATAAGAAAAAGTTATTAAGCCCCAAGTCACACGGTCGGATTTCAGTTTAAAATATTGAATGCTTCGGCTTTTCACCGATGAAAATAGAACACGTTCCATTTCATGACTTTTTGAAACGATCCTTAGCTCTCAGCATTTTTACAATAAATTGTAGAAAGTATGACAAGTTTCTAAATAAACACAAAGCTAAAGAATTTAAATGTGAGAGTTAATTCTAATAATGTGAACAGAAAAGTCAGCAACGATCAAGAGGAGCGTTGAAAAGCCGACCATCTAATATGGGAATTTCGTATTCTCTTCCACTTTGCAGACTGGAAATTAATTCTGTGAATCAATTTTGCATCAAAATCTAGGAAAACTAGTTTACAACTTCTGCGAATTCTTTAACTAGCTTACCTAGTACTCAAATCATTTCCTTAAAATTCAATCAATCTATTGCAAATCAGTTACACAGAATATGGAGCAGAGAACTGTAAATCATGTTATTAGTTTAACAGAAATGTGAATTTATTCAATTGTTTTTACTAAGTAATAAGTTACAAGTACATAGATACTTATACCTATCTGAATTAGCTTCTCAAAAACATTTCTATAGCATACTTATTGAAACTTGAAAATGGAATTTTCAATAGATCTAATTCTTAGGAACATCTATGGCTCATTGCATTATTTGTACATTAATAAGTTAATAGTAACACAATTTAAAAAAGTTACGTTAAGTATTAAATAAAACAAGAATACAATTAAACAGTCATCAAATAATTTGAATATTAACTGCAAGCAACGCAAAATAATACATTTTACTATAATAAAAGTACTTAAATAATTTATTTATTGATTAATATAAACAAATTTAAAAGCATAGCTTGGATATACTACTGAGAAAACCTTTAGCTACATTATACTTGATAAATTTCTTTACTTATACAAAAGTTGCAACTGTTATTATTACTGTTGTGGCAACCCTCGTGCAGGCATCCCTCGACAGTGTCTTCTGACGGATATGCCGTAATAAAATGAAGCAACCAGAAGATTTTTAATAAATTTGCAAGCAAATCAACCACTGCCAACACAAAAAAAAGAAGGTGTCCTGGATGCCACTGATGATGCCACATCGACCAGTTTCAGTTCCAGTTCCAGTTTCAGGCACCAGCAGCAACAGAACAGAAGCCAATGGCAAAGTTAAGGCCAAAAACATCAGCAACAACACCCAAAGCGACATAAATTATGACAAAATATGAACCATTGAACGTGGCAAAGGACCACGGGGGCAATGCTTCCGCCAATGTATATCCTGAACATCCTGTTGCGGCGGGAGATGGGGGTGAACGGGAAGGGGGAATGTGCGTATGCAGAGGGTGCGTATTTTATGCTGTGGGTGCCGAGAAAAAGTGGCAAAACATAAAAGCGAGCAGCATGAAGCGCATAATAAGCAAATTATAGAACGTTTAGAAAGGACAAAACCCGCTTTCCGCCCATCCCCCCACCCCTCCTCTCACCACCCACAACTCCCGCTCGCCCAGGAACTCCAGGAACAAGGCAAACATCCAGTTGTGTAGACGTTGCTCGTCATTATGGCCAGAAGGAAACGTCTTCTGGTTCTTGGCAATGCAAATTTACTTTTATTTAAGCCAAAATACAGGCCTATTTGAGGAGGAGGGGGACATCTATGGGAGAGAGGGGGCTGTGTGGGGAGTTGGGGGTGGCATACAATAAATTGTTTCTATTACTTACATCTACATCGCAATGAAGCGGTAAACACACAACACACACAATTTTGATAAGCCAACGCAATTTTCAAATTACTAAAAAAAGAGAAAACTGAATCCCTCTAACTACAGTTGTACCTCAATAAGTAGAATTATGTATACTAGATATATAGAGTGTCAGATTTGCAATTTTAATTAATTTTTCCACGAATTCCCCTTGTTTTATTAACTTTTCCGAAGCTGAAATTAACAGGAAACAAAGCAAAGTTTTAATCGATAGTTTTACGAACAGATTTATGATTAGGAAAATTCATTGGAAGTTGTTTGTGGGTGTTTCAAACTATAGCTATGACTCTTTATCTTTGCCAAACTCTTAATAATATGTCAACTCTTAACCTTGAATTCTTTCCAAGTAATTTAATTTTCTTTAGTTAAGGCCTTTCTTAACTGAAGTATAATTCAAATTAAAAGAAGTAAAATTTAGAAGAAATCTAAGAAAACTAAATGAAAATAGAATAATAAAAGAATTGAAATTTAAAAGCAATCTAAGAGTAATACATTTACTACAAGGATCTTTCACAATATATCCTACAATATCTACGACTATGAATATCGATTTCTAGGCCAATAAATAAGATGATTTGATAACCACCAGCTGCGACCATTGTCCACTGTCCAGTGTCCAGTGTCAAGGGTTCACTTCTCACTTGCCCTTTGACCATAAACCATAGACCATAAACTATGCATAAATGTAACACATGCATTCTCATATACATTCTCATATACATATTTTTGCTGTGGATAAAACAATAACAACTACGTGCCAATAAAATGTAAATGTGATTTGCAAGTGTGTAAAAGGGCTAAGAATCCCTTCTATACAAATTACAAACCAGCTGAGTTTTCGATCTATACCAAATTTCGAATGGGGCATATTAGCTAATGCAGTAGGTTGACTGCTTAATTTTTGTATATCTATCTATCTATCTATATATCTATCTATCTATATATCTATATATCTATCTATCTATCTATCTATCTATCTATCTATCTATCTATCTATCTATCTATCTTCCATCTAACCACTACACAATGACAATCTTTAGTTATTTTTAAATACATTTTAAATTTATTCAGAAGACTTCAAAGTTATCTCTAAAATATTTAGCAAATTATGTTATTTATAATTAAGTTAACTAAAATTTTTCTATAAAATTTCAACTCGTTAAGCTGATCCCTTTGTAAAATAATATAACAAAATAATAATTTAAGTCTACAGTTTTTATTTACTTAAAAACTTTTTCCAATTCTACTACACAACTTGTCAAAATTTCAAAAATTGCTTATGAATAAAAACTATAAAAATATATATTTCAAATGAGGATATCTTTTTACAAATTCAATTACCAAAGTACACACACTTACACACTTATCCAAAGTTAGAGCATCCCCGAGTTCAATTTCAGTCCAATTTTCACTTCTTTGGTAATTTAATTTATTTAAACTTTCAGTTTTTTTTTATCGAGCTGCATATAAATTCATAAAGTGGAATTGATGGGGCTGCAACTATGTATAATAAATTGAAAAGAATCCCTTAAAAATGGTATAAAAAATTTTTATGACCAGAATTCCCCCTTCCCCGTATAGAGTCTTACCTTTAACCTTAGCATGAAGTGGAGGTTGAGGTTGAAGGTTGAGGTTCACTTTCCAATATCCCATCGATGTGGATGTGCTGCGAATACTAAATATCTCGGTTTTGGCCTGTGATTCCGTGTTATACTGTTTTTTTTTTTGCCAAGATTTATACTTAACGGCAAGGTGGCCCCTGCTTCTTCTTCTCCTTCAACTGCTATCGACGAGACGTGTGTGTGCGAGTGTATATAGAGTATGGGAATGGGAAAGGGAAGCTAAGTGACCAACGGGAATCTTCCCCAGGGTGTCGTAATTTTCGAGATATGAATGTAAAACAATTTTTCGGCGCTTCGAAACTGTCGAGTGTGCGTTAGTTTTTAATTTGTTACTCTCAATGGAACTGGACAATGCCAGAAATCGATATGCCATTCAATGCATAAATCTATATGCCATACATACTTTATAGATACCCTAGAAATACACATATATTATATATTATAGCATATGCTAATGTTTGTTCAATCATTACAAATTGTTTTGCTATCAGTCGCTTGAATCACAAAAAGGAAAACAATTACAAAAACAGAGACAGAGTCGTAGAAGGAATCGAGGATGGGAGGATGGGGTCGGACGGCGGGCTAAAGGAATTCCTGAACAGTCACGTGACCTAAAAATCACAATAAATCCGTTAAAAGTCCACGGAAAATTTCAATAAACATCAACTGCTTTGCCTGTGAACCGGATACGCTTTTCCTATGACTTTCCTCGCCTCTGTCCGACTGTCCCTCTGTCCGCTTGTCCGTCCATCCGGCGCCTGGGCTGGCACATTATTAACTTGTCATACAAAGATAAAAATTTATCAGCCTAGATGCGTGTGCCGTGTTACTTCACAGCGTGAGCTCAACATGAACGTCGACAACATTCCCAAACTACCCCAACCAACCAAGAAACCATCCCAACCCAACCCAAAATCTACCCACACCCACACCTCTTCCTCACCCACAAGTCGAGCCCAACCCAAGTGAAAAACCCTCCTCAGTTCCTGGTCGCGACTGTCGTGTCGACTGTTGTGGACTCGGTGAAAAGATGAAAAATTACTATAAAACGTTTTGTGGCATTTTAATGTCCACAAAATTCGTGTTTTTCGCCTTTATGAAAAATTCAAAAGAAAAACAAAAAGCCAATGCAAAATATGACGGACACTCTGATCCCCAAGCATTAAAACGGCCTTGGACTAAAATATTTAACCACAAATCTCTCTCTCTCTCTCACTCTCTCTCTCTCTCTCTCTTGCTCTCTCTGCTTATTGGGGTTGCTTTAACTTAGACAAGTTATTGATAAACAGTCATCTTTAATAAGATATATATTTACACAGTGAGGAAACTATTTCACTTTTTTTTCGACCGGCTTCAAACTTTATACTAAACTTTTAAGCTAGAAAATTACAACCTTTAATTTATGTCTTAACATTTACTAATTTAAAGTTTACTGTCAGAAGAGTTGTGATTTGGAAAGATAGTTTTAAAGAATGTCTATCCGCATTAAACTCATTTAAATCTAGAAAAAAATGTACCCCACAGTTTAAGGAAATCTGTATAATAACCTGAAGGAAACTTCTTGAGAAACCATCGAATTTTCACTTGAAGTCTTCAAGTTTAGTGTGTGGTTTTAGTTTTACTTTTAACACAATTCTGTAGAGTTCCATGCATAGCATCTTTTGAAAACTAGTTACCACTGTTCTGTACGCTGTAAATATATAAATTACTATTTCTCTATAACTTGGAATGCTGGTCTTTGAATTTTCTCAGACTTTCAGCTTAAACTCACTTGAAAATTCTAATCTTTTGAAAATGTAAAACATTTTCCATCCAGTTTACAGTTCATACAGTTTGCAAAGTAATCTCCGAGTTTCTTAAGTAAATGAATAAAAGATGATTCAAAGTCTATAATCTTCTAGATGAATGCATTAAGTGAGTGTTGAGAGCATATTGAATTGTGTGTGCAGCATAATCTCTATATATACATATATATGTATGTATAATGGCTAATAAATCACGTCGAGATGTTGGCGCATATTGTCCAAGAATACATAATTAGCCATTGTCCTTTATTGTTTCTTCGTTTTGCATTGCAATTAAGTTCAATGTGGGAGTAATACTTAAGACAAAAATCAAGAAAACGAAACAAAAAGGTAGCGTAGTACTTGCCACAAAAATCCGGAAACTAAACTTCATTTGTATGGACGACATGCAACATTTTTGGTGGCAAGTCGATGAGTATGAAGTTCGCCTCTAGGCCAATAAAAGGGGCTAAAATCAGGCGCATTATTCATTAGTCGATGGCAGTCCAATAATTTTCTAGACAAACAAAATAGCAACGAGAATGTGCGAATGTTTACACAGTGAGAAAAATGTCCTACTATAAGTAAATTCAAAGGATCTCGATTACAATAACAATTACTGAAAAGGTTCTCTAAGTAAGTGAAAAAATGTTTATATAAAAAAATAAAATCTTGAAATCAATATATTTAAATATAAATTTAACTCTTTTGCGTTTACTCTGCTCTGCTTTTAGGCTTACCTATAAGACAATTACACCTAAGTCTGTTTTTACACGGTAGATTGGTTCCAGAAGAAGCCGTGTAAAAAACCGTGTAAAAAAAGACAAAATGTAATATTTCGTCTTCGCTAAGAACTTTATCAATCATCAGTTCATCAATGTCATCAAATCGTGCTAAATGGAATAAAATCGTGTAAAAAAATTAAAAATATTCAATTTTCAAACCGTGTTATATCAAAACCGTGTAAAAAAAGACCGTGTAAAAACAGACTTAGGTGTATTTATTTATACATTACAAATAGCACATATACAAAAATCAGAATTAAACATTTAATGGAATTGCAAAATACCCATTAAATATTAAATGGAAGTGAAAATTGTACATAAAACTGTAGTGTAGAAGAAAATCTCAGCTAAATTTAAGTGAAAAGAAAGTTATTTAATTATGCAGTAACAAGTTACTTAGATCTGGATTCTTTACTATTTTTACTAAAATTGCAACTATTTAAAATACAAGTGATTTAAAAGAGCTTATAACATATTATATAATTAGCATATATAAAATAATTATACAGTTCTGTTCCACTCTGTTGAAATAATTAGACAAAAAAAAACATTGTTTCCATATCTGACTTTAATATTAATAACACATCAATTTAATATAAGAAATACTTGATTTTTCGCTTTGTGTAATTGTCACTATGCATATAATGTGTGTGGGTGTGTGTATGTGTGAGTGTGTGTGTGTTAGCCATTTAAAGAGCAAAGACGCCTGTTACATTTTGATTGAACTCATTGAATGCGCTTCGCTTGAACCTTGGCCAGTTTTTCGTGCAGAGAGTTTGCTTAATTGACACCCACAGTTTTATCTGTGGGAAAACTAATTTCATAGGCGTGCTGTTGCCCCCTTCACACACACACACACAATCGCACCGACACACACATCGATACACACATATGTTGTGTTAAAAGTGTGTCTTGTGCCTGCGTTTGCTGATAAGCATTTCATGTCACATCCTTAAGGACCTTTTGCACTACACAGACATCACAGTTCACATGCTGCACCCCTGCAACCCCTCCCCCTTCTTGTGCCACTACCCCCTTTGAAGGCAATGCCCCTACCTCCCCTGTCATCGTTACTGTCACCGTCAGCCAGCGCTTAAGATTGCTTTCAACGTCCTTAATTGCTTTTTTTTTCGTCCTGAGTATGTTGTGCGTGAGTGAGTGAGTGTGTGTGAGTGTGTCATGTGTGTGTGTGTGTGTATTGCCATTCTTTTGATGTGTCGACTCGTAGCATGGCAAGCTTTTGTCATGGACATGGCCTTTTCTTCTTCGACTTTGTCTTCAACTTGGAACGTGTTTTCGTCCCCAATTTCCTCCGATTTTTTCTTCTCTTCGCAGGAAGCGTTATTTCAATTTCCGCCTTTCCGTTTTCCCGTTTTTCGCCAAACAGCTAGACACGCCATTATTGTTTGACGTGTCAGTGTTAATGAGTCATTGTCCATTAAGTTTGCTCATTTCAAACGGGCAATTAAATTCGACTTTATTGCACTTCAACAATATCGAAACCCAAAACTGACGACGAACCCAAAACCGTCTCTCCACATACAGATGGACACTAAAGCCGACATTGAAACCGCATCGAATCTCTGCTTTACTAGCTGGCCAACAACACACACACACTCATACGCTACACACTCCCTTTAACACACCTCTATCAAGCTCCTCAACCACAAGTCTTAGCTGGAAAGGGGAACACAGAAGGCGTCTCAACTAAGTAGACCCATAAATCAGCATCTATCTTGTATATAGTACAACTAAATTATAGCTTCATCGAGCTAGAGTTTACTGTACTTCTTACAACAATTCTTCAGGCAATACACTTTTGTTGTAATTGTGTTGAGAGAGCTATTTCGCAAATTTTAAATGTATAAATACGAACCTTCCCAAATTTCAATTTAAAATATCCAATTCCAACATTTAAACATTATTTTTACAAACATTCGAAACATGTATGTATGTTAAATATTCAACTCCAACATTTTTTTTATCTATAAAACTATATTTCCAAACATTCTGTTGAAGAATTATTTCAATAGCACCTTTCCGATTTTTGGATTTAAATATTCATATATTAAATACATTAAAAACCCCAAAAAATAATATTGCAGCACAATTAACCGATAACTTTTATGACTTTGTCATTGCAGCCAACCGTCGCAAACTATCAATGTATATATACCAGATCTACCATGCCGAAGGTGGAAAACTACAGCAACATAAGAAGAAGGCGGAGTCAATCATCAAACTTGATAAAACAATATTAATACATATTATTAAAAATGTTTAAATTAAAACCTTTTATTTAAGACTAAAATACTAATACTTAATACTAAAATATTAAGTATTACATTTTTAATTAACTATTAAACACAAATACAAGAGCAACAAAAATAAAAAACAATACTTTTTTTAAATATTTAACAGAAAACTAAAATACAAATGAAATTAAATATGCAAAGCATATGATAGCATACGGCAACAGAAAAGCCAAAGAGATTTTAAACTCCCAGCTGAAATACCAGGCGAACAGATGCTTTACGATGTTGGACTTAGGAAACTGACGCCAATCAAAGCTGCCAAAACTGGACAATAGCTTGTAACCTGTTGGACAAATAATTATAAGAATAAATATAACAAAAACTAAATTGTAGTACATTTGTCTTAATCTATCGAAGCTTTTAAATAAGGTTTCTGTTTAAAATTACTGTATATTAGTATATTTTTTGTTATCTCAATGTTATTCGTAAGACTAGGCTTTAAGAATAAAAGAAACTATAATCTAGAATATATAATTATACTATGCTATGTACATTAAACTTTATTTTAAGATAATATTATTATTAAACTGTAAAATTTAGTTTAAATTTAGCATAAACAAATTGTTATTCATTAAGGATAGGATTTTAAGAATAAAAAAACTAAATTTTTAAAATAAAAACATGTTTTTTATTGGTTGGGTAGCAAAATTCAAATTCAAATTTAACGATCATTTTTAAATTCAACGGTCGCTAAAAATTTTTACTCTCGGGGAAATATGACGTCACGCTAGAAAAACTGAAGGGAAATTTCGACCTGCTGCGATTTCTGTTCGCCTGGTATTTCTGCGCTCATTTTTGGTTCTTCGGGTCGGTTGGGGCTGGCAAGCTCACACACCCACCCGCACGCACACCCACGGGTACGTGCTGTTCACTTGGCAGCCGCGACAGCTGCTGTGAAAAATGTTGTAGTATACTTTTAGGCCGAAAAATTGCAAAAATCAATTTTTGTAGCATACTTTTAGGCGCTTAACCCCGAAAATTGCAAAAATCAATTTTTGTAGCATACTTTTAGGCGCTTTACCCCGAAAATTGCAAAAATCAATTTTTGTAGCATACTTTTAGGCGCTGGACCCCGAAAATTGCAAAAATCAATTTTTGTAGCATACTTTTAGGCGCTTTACCCCGAAAAATTGCAAAAATCAATTTTTGTAGCATACTTTTAGGCGCTTTACCCCGAAAATTGCAAAAATCAATTTTTGTAGCATACTTTTAGGCGCTGGACCCCGAAAATTGCAAAAATCAATTTTTGTAGCATACTTTTAGGCGCTTAACCCCGAAAATTGCAAAAATCAACTTTTGTAGCATACTTTTAGGCGCTTTACCCCGAAAATTGCAAAAATCAATTTTTGTAGCATACTTTTAGGCGCTGGACCCCGAAAATTGCAAAAATCAATTTTTGTAGCATACTTTTAGGCGCTTTACCCCGAAAATTGCAAAAATCAATTTTTGTAGCATACTTTTAGGCGCTGGACCCCTAAAATTGCAAAAATCAATTTTTGTAGCATACTTTTAGGCGCTTTACCCCGAAAATTGCAAAAATCAATTTTTGTAGCATACTTTTAGGCGCTTTACCCCGAAAAATTGCAAAAATCAATTTTTGTAGCATACTTTTAGGCGCTGGACCCCTAAAATTGCAAAAATCAATTTTTGTAGCATACTTTTAGGCGCTTTACCCCGAAAAATTGTCAAAACTAATTTTTGTAGCATACTTTTAGGCGCTTTACCCCAAAAAATTGTCAAAACTAATTTTTGTAGCATACTTTTAGGCGCTGGACCCCGAAAATTGCAAAAATCAATTTTTGTAGCATACTTTTAGGCGCTTTACCCCGAAAATTGCCAAAATTAATTTTTGTAGCATACTTTTAGGCGCTTTACCACGAAAAACACGTTTTCATTTTAAAAATTCAGTTTCATTTATTCTTAGAATCCTAGCCTTAAGGAGTAACATTTTATTTATGCTAACTTTAAGCTTAATTTAACAGTTTAATAATTATTACTATAAAATAAAGTTAAATTAATAGTATAATTATATTTTAAATCCTAGTCTTACGAATAATATTGAGAAAACTAATAATATACTAATATACTTATATACTAATATACAGTAATTTTAAACAGAAACCCTGTTTAATAGTTTAGATAGATTAATGTAACACAAATGAATAACGATTTAGTTTTGGTTATATTTATTTTAATAATTATTTGTCAAGGAGGTTACAAGCTATTCTCCAGTTTTGGCAGCTTTGATTGGCGTCAGTTCCGTCAGTCCAACATCGTAGACTAGATTCCGATATTCCTCGAGCAGAACTGCAAAAAAAGGTAATTTTATTTAATCAAAATATATTTTATACATATATAAGATATGATAATTTTAATCTATATTTTACTTACAGCTTGGAACATTCTTCCATTGATCCAAAAGTGATCAACTTGGTTATCAGGCCTCGCTGGCAGCAGAGAACCTTATCCTTAAGACACCTCAATCCTTGGGATCCTTTGGCCAATTGGAAGCTTTAGCTGTCCTCCAACAGGAACGGGCCAAAGTAGCTGCAATATGGATATGGTCAAGCTACGAGCAAAAAACCAATAAAATACGATGTCCTTTGGAGAAAAAAGGCTCTAGCTCGGCCATATCCTTGCGCATTTTGACAGGACATGTCTTGCTAGATTCGTAAGGACGAGCTCTATCGATTGGCATCAAAAAATTATGGGGTCATCTAAGAATCCGACACTTGTAAAATTTTTGTCTCAAGTCGCTGAGAAACCGGACGAAAACAAAAAATCCGTAATATCTCGGAAACTACAAGGACGATTTGGATGTCCTTTGGCCAGCTGATAGTCCTGGATGAAACAATTTTTTTGACACAGGACTCGTCAGGATACGCAAGGATATAGCCGAGATATGGCCAATTTTCTCTATACAAAAATGTCCTTGTAACTTGACTATTTCAAGGACTTTCGTCCTTTTTGTTACTGATTCTGATTTGGTACAACAAGGACTATCTGTGGGCCAAAGGACATCATGATAGTCCTTTAAATGGCGAAGATACGGCGTAAATTTTGACTTTTGACCAATTTTGCATGCTACCCCCTTGGAAAAATTTGAGAAATTTTTTTTGGCAGATCCTGGAAATCCTTGAATGCCAATCGATAGTCCTGCCAACGCTGATTACAAAAAGGTATGTCCTTTTGAAATCCTGCAGGATATGGCCGAGCTAGAGCTTAAATAAAGCTAAAATATGATGTCCTTTAAGGTTTTTTTGCTCTTATTCCGTTATGTCCTTGCGTATTTTGACAGGACATGTGTCGATCGATTCGTAAGGACGAACTCTATCGATTTGCATCAAAATATTTGAGATCCTGCAGGATATGGTCAAGCTATGACCAAAAAACCAATAAATTGCGATGTCCTTTTAAAAAAAAAAAACCTCGAGCTCGGCCATATCCTTGCGAATTTCGACAGGACATGTCTTGCTAGATTCGTAAGGACGAATTCTATCGATTGGCATAAAAAAATTTGAGATCCTGCAGGATGTGGTCAATGTCCTGATGTCCTTTAAAGAAAATAAGCTCTAGCTAGGAAATTTCCCTTTGAGTGACGTCAAAATTCATCCTGAAAGCATGTAACGCTTAGTCGTAAAATAATAAGTCTGTGTTTTTTTTTGCGTATTTATTTCTAACATTTCTTTTCTTCTTATTCATCAAATTCTAGCCTAACGAATAACATCGAGAAATGTAAATTATATGCCGTGGTGGATTTACAAGACACATTATTTTCCGTTTAGGGGATTACAGGTAGATTTCAAGAAGCGGCAGCTTTGGTTGACATCGTAGAGCAGACGCTGATACTTCTTTAGCAGAACTGCAAGAAAATTCAGATTATTTAAAAAAAGTATAGTTTATATATAAGATGTTGTTATTACAATTTATGCTAAACTTACAATTAAGTTCATTCTTCCATTAATCCAAGAGGAATCTGCTTGGTGACCAGAGCACGCTTAAAACTCGTTGAGACCAACTCCTTTTAGCTTGAATTTCAATTTGGCCAATTGTGGACAAACGTTGCCCTCCAGAAGAAAAATTCGAAGTAGCTGCAAGAAATAAATAACTAGATTAGTACTGGAGAATTATAGTGTTAAGATTTCTGTTCTTGTAACTTGGCTGTTTAAAAGACGATCAAGTATTTAATAATATTCTTTGAATCCTTGTAATGAAAACTATCGTTGTGCAAAAGGCCATTAAAATCGTCCTTCAAATAGCAGAAATACAGCGTACTATATTCTCAGCTCTGACATAAATTAAAATGTAACGATTAAGGCTTTATTTTTAAACTCAACGATCTAAATTTTATGTATCCTTCATCTGAATTGCCGTTAGATATTTTTATAAGTTAACAAATTGTGTGTTGCCTAGTGTTATTAGGTCAGACAATCTTTACAATTAAACAAAGTATAATTAAGTTTAATATGAAATGAATCAAATATCGAACTTGATTTCGGGCTTAAATGATGTGAGAGCTTTGTTCCCCATGGAAATTGGCAACTCTAGAACGTGTAAGCATGTCACATGTCAAGCAATGTAAGTGTGTATGTGTGGGTGTGTGTGTGTTTTGCCATAAATCAGCTGCAACGAGCAACAAAATATGAAACATGGCAGCATAAATAATTAACAAACTTGGCTCAAATGATAAATTTTTTCGCAAACAAAGACGAAAGAGATAAGTTCGTTTAATATTTATGACAAAATACAAGATGAGCGAGCGAGCAAGAGAGAGAGAGAGATAGCGAGAGTGAGATGTAGATATCCCCCCAGAATTCATAAACTATACACACTTCATACATATTCAGAATGCCCTTGGCACTTGACACCAGCCTCGGGTATGGACTAGATATTGAGAACAAGAGGGAAGTTTCAGAGATGGGGGGGAAGGACCGACCTTTGGTCTTCCTCTTGTTGTGCTCTAATCAGAAGAGACTACCGGAAAGGGGGAAAGAGGGGAATGTGCTTGGGCTATTGTCAGTGATTTACGAGCTGCCCCAATCAGAAGGGACAACAGGGACAACGGGGACAACAAGATACATCTACCATCATAATTCGTCATTGCATTTGATTTTATTTCAGCGTTATTTATTTGAATTATTTATTTATCCTATTATTTGCCTCCCTTGCTCCCTTGCTTGACTTGACAATATTATGGGTGGGTGGCAAACGGGGGGGAAAGGGAAATACAAGTTGCCGTAATATGTTTGTCCATATGTCCATTTGCGTGTCCCAATCCCATGACCACATCCCTATCCCTATCCACATCCATATCGATATCAATATATACATATATACTTGTGCCTTGTATGGCTAACGCCAATCAATAATGTGGGCTGTATAAAGATTTATAGGTTTTGCATTTGCCCAAAAACAACAACAACAGCCGCACACGCCCTTACCCTTACTCTTAGCGTTACCCTTACCCATATCCTTACCCTTACCCCATCTTTTGGTTCTCTTCCCACACGCACATGTGGCAGCTGCAGGATACAAAGGTAACCCTTGAACGTGCCAAATTTTCAATCAATTATGAAAGTCATGCGACTGAACACTATTCAAAAATGTCAAGCTAATAATGCTACTTTACAGTGTCCAAAAATTTAATACGACATTTCTAAGAAGACCCATTGTTTTTATGTCTATATAAGGTCTCAAATGAATATCCGAATGCAAAACTGATGTAAAATTTTAGGGAGCTAATGTAAAATTCAAATAAATCTAACAATAAAGCTGGACCTAAAATATTACTAGAACAACGTGAAGATACACATTGAAATTCAATACTTTTAAAATGTTGTAACTTTAATTGGAAAACTAAAGATTTTTGAATGTCGATTTCTCATTTTGGATAGCTTAAAGGAGTTATAGCTCTACTCGACAGTGTTAAGCAATTAAGCATTTAAACAATTAAAGGATTTTTATTAGAAAATATTAAGAATTACGTTTCAATTTAATATTATTTTTAATATACATTTTTGAATTTAATTCCACATATTATTTGTTATTTTTTATTTTGCTTGTTAAACTCTGGAGTCAAGTTTCTTAATTGACTTTAAATAAATGTGTAAATAGAACAAAATAACTTCAAGATAGATTCAGCTACACAATACGTATTTATATTGTTAGTTCTAATGTGTGTGTGTGTGTGAATGTGTGTATGTGTGTTGTTTTTAGCTGGCAAATAGCTTTAGGGTAATTTGTAGAGTAGTGATAGAAAAGCGCATGAAAACTTGCTGCAACCCACATAAATATAACTAGAGAGCATTTAACTACTCACCGAATACACACATTACACCCACACACACACCTACACACACACCTACACACACATACCCTCATACTTCATGTGAGAACTTAAGTACTTATTTAATGTATGTCCTCGCCAATCTTAACCACTGTCATTATGCAGGTGAGGTAAATTCTCAGTTAGAGTTGAGCTCGTGACACGAACAAGTGACTATAAACTAATTATGTTGACCTATAAAAAAGAATCCTTACAAAAGATGTTCTAGTTTTCCAATAAAGGAGAACAGTTCTCATGTTTAGAATATGTAGAACAGAGCAGGAGAAACTTTTAACTCTTCCCACCACTTATGATGCGATACTGTTATCCTCTTTTTTTCAAAGAATATTGTATTGCAATATTTCTAAGATTTTCTACAGTAAACTTACCTATATTGAAGATGTCTCCTAATTTAGAATTAAATCAGCTATTATATCTATGAAGGTAGCATTATGGATAGTCAGAGTAGATCGGGTTCAGCATCAATATCGGAATCGGAAGCTGCTGATGTGGTGGAATCCTTCCTCAAGAATTTCTAGAACAGAGCAAAAGAAACTTTATATTTTTCCTACCTCTTATGATTCGAAATTCTTAACATAATTTCATCTGTTTGTTGTTGTGAATATTTCAGATTTATGAGATTTTTAAGTACAAACTTACCTATAAAGTAGGTGTCTGTCAATTTAGTATCGAAACATCTAATATGTATATATTCATGTAGCATCATGTCCATCTTTGGTTTGAGCTGTAGATCGGAATCAGCATCGATATCGGAATCGGAAGTGGCTGATGATGATGTGGAATAGGTAATGTATGAGTTCCACACTTCCACGTGGATGCGATGCCGCCCACAAAAGGTCATAAAAAGAACTTCATTTATTCGCAAAAGAAATAAATCTTTTAATGCACATCGGAGAGTCGTTATTCGGGCATTGTTTTCTCATTTGCCACAACACCTCCCAAAACATTATTTCTCTGAAGCAGGAGGAGGAGTATGAAGGAGGTCAAATGTCGTGCCATTTGGCCATCGATGGACCCCCAAAAACTCAAGGCGCGTAAGGACAATTTTATCCAGTGTCCAGTGTCCAGAGCCCGAGAGCAAATGAGCCGAGAATGAACCATGTGTCCATGTGTATTTCAATGATTCTAATTATGGAGCCGCCCTGGCGCAAAAGTTTCTTAAGTATTGCGTGCATCATTGTTATTGTTTTTTTTTGTTTCTCTTCCTTCCACAGTCCTCTCCTTTGGCTGGCAAATTGCTTTGTTGTGTGTGTCCATCATGACGGTCTATGTCCTACATCCTGTGACCATTTTCAGTATGTGGGCGGTACGCTCATTAGGTTTCCTTCTCCCCTCCCCACCCCGATCCCTGCCAGCCAGCAGCCAAAATGTCCCACAAGGACAGGCAGTTGTCGCGTTTCTCCTGTTCAACTTTATGTTATGTGTTTATATGCCCATTTGTATGTCCCTTCGAGTGTAAGTGTGTGACTGAGTGTGCGTGTGTAAGTGTGACGGTGACCTGCGAAAATGTCTGTGTCAAGTTGTGAGTAATAATGCGGAAACGCCAAAGAAAAGCGCAACCCAAAATAAGCTCGTAAATAGCAGAGACCAAAAAGAAATTACAAGCTACAGCAAATAGTAAATACCCTTACTCAGAACCCGTAACGGTTACTTTTTTAAATTATATATTTTATATTATATTATATATGTATGTCAATGGTATAAAGAATTGAGCTTAAGCTGTGGTAACAAATCCAGAGGATCTTTAAACGGACCAAGTTCTGACAAAAAATATGTACTTTAAGAAAAGACTTATAAGGATAATTTAAAACTTACATTAAAAACGGCATATCTCAGTATTAGCCAAGAGGTCAGTCGCACCAATAAATTAACCAGGCAGAAGGTGGCCGGATTGGGATATCTTATGAACTAAAAGTTCACAAAGAAGTTCGCATTGAAGAACTGTAAGTGTAATTAATATAATTAAAAGATAAACTAAAACTTTCTTTAATACTCACCAAAAGAATAGGCTGTAGTTTTGAGATTTTTTTTAAATTAGTCTTTTAAAGAATGATTTTTTTAGACGGCTTCAATTTTCCAGTAAACAAATTTGCTCACAAACTCATCTAAGCTCCTATGTACTATATATCCCAAAAGACAACTAAAAAGAATTTTCTATATAAATTTGATTAAAATAAAGTCAAACTTTAGCCTTCACTTGAGAAAATGAATTTGTATTAAGCTCGCTCTTTCAATCAAATATGAAAGCATAAAAACAATAACTTTTGCTTGACATCAAAACTAAATGTTTTTGTATCTAAGGGTCTATTAGTTGCAACATAAAGTGGAGACACGTATTTAGCGGTTGACATGTGTCACAAACTGGATGACATATGCGATTACATCGTATTATGTCCACTGACAAATGTCGAGTCAAACAAAGGCCCATTAATTAGCTGTACGTGTCCATGCATTACACAAGTATTTGTTGTCCTCTTTTTTTTCCTACTGTTGTTGTTGTTATTGTAGTGTTTGGCTGCGGGTTTGTCAAGTCAAAGTCCTGGGAGGGAGATGTACGAGTATGTAGAATAATAGCTCTTCTGATGCCTTCAGATGAATGTGTCTATGGACCACGTGCATAAGCACATAATTACGTATCTTTCATTCCATTCCCAAACCGAATCACATTCCCATTCCATGTTATCTTCTCTCTTTCAATGTTTTGCACAAACAGCGGGAAAGTTTAATTGCAGAAATCGCAAAACTTTACTATCCACCAAGCAAAAGTAATGGAATTGTGTAATTAACGAGACTCCTGGGTAAAGACTTGATGAAATGCTCCAGTTCTGCCTTTTATCAACAGCCAAATAAACACACTCACACACACACACATGTACATGAATAAAATGTCCTTTTTGCAACAAAAGTTGTCGCCTTTAAACGGTATCAGAAGTGGGAGACGGTGGCAGGTAAATCACAATCACAAAAGTATCCCTCTTCAAGGACTTTAATGTACAAACTCATTTTCTCTCATTAAATCTTCTTGAACTATTTAAGAATTATAAGCTATTATATAGAGATATAGATACAGATATAGATATAAATATAGATATAGACATAGAAATAGATATAGATGTAGATATAAATATAGATGTAGATATATATATACATATATATAGGTATAGACAGCTTTTATCTCTTTTAATACCGTCAGTTCTTTACTTATCAATTGAGATTTTAAACGGCTCCATTTCAAGAGTCTCAAGAATCAGTTACAGAAAAGTTAAACAAACTAATAACTTACCTCAAAAGAAGTCACTCTAAACACTTTCATATAAAAGTTTAAACCGTTGCACATTAACATTTTAAATGCACAATTGAATGTTGCCATACAAAATATATTTAAAAAAAAGACACTTTATAAACTATTACTGCCGAGCTTATTGATTCATTCACGATATAAGTACATTATATATGTAAAAGGTTTATGAATATGTTGCTTTCTTTTAAGCGTGTAGATTATGTAAATGTTTTATACACAAATATCTGATGATTTTTGTAGTTATAATAAAATGATCTTAGCCGAAATCTTGCTAATAGAAAAAAAAATAAACAAATGATGTTTGGTTACCAAAAAGAAGTAAATATTGTTAGTAAAGTCTTTCATATTAAGGCAAAAAAAAATTTATGAAATTTGAAATTCTCAAGTCTCGTAATTCAATTGAAAAATTGAGGTTAGGTTAAGTATTAATTGAAACAATTAAATCTAAAATTTGGTAACTTTCTCGTTTTTTTGGAAGCTAAAACATTTGCTTGTAATTGGTGGAATTATCGGAGGATGCTCTCGGCAGATTCTTTAGCTTCTTTTTATTCAGCTTATAGGGCACGGGCTCAACGAGAGCTGCAGCTGCTCCATTTCCATTCCCGATTCGATCCGTTCGCGTAACGCTCATATCGTATGGAGTACGAACGATCTCGGGAAGATGGGCATAATAGACGACACGCTCGTTACGGGGAGACATCAGTTGATGTGGCAGCTTTGTAGATGCGTATTTGTTGCTGTAGGAGTCGAGAACAGGCATCGGCATTGGCATTGGCAGTGGTTCATCCATATAACCACGTCGGGACTTGATATAATCTCTTGGCTGTGGCGTATCCAGCTGACGATCTGGATACATCAGATATGGTTCGGGATATTGGGGAACTCGGGGACTATAGCTATCGTAGGGATCAAAGCGCTGTCGATGCACATACATGTCCTCAAAGTACTGCGGATAAGCACGATGATATTGCTCATCGAATCTAGAAAATGTTCTCAAATTAATTGAGAATTTCAAAATTAATTAGACCTTGGACTTACCTATCGTAACGTCTGATATAGGGATCGTAGGACCTGGAAGGATACATGGCTAGAGATTTGCCAGAATACTGACCATACCAAGGCAGTGACTTCATATTCATATCATCGACAGGTCGACGACTCGATTCTCCACTTGCCACACGAATCGCCGACGATGATCCACTTAGATCATTATCCCCAGACAAAGTCTCAATCGGACGCCTAACATTATAATAATCATAGTCAGCATATCCAGCCGAAGGTTTCCCAATGCGACTAATCGCCTTGCCTTGAGTAGGGTCCACTGGTTCCGTGGATTCCACATCAATAATGCCCTCGACATTCTCCATTTCCATATTGCGATTTGG
Source organism: Drosophila putrida (assembly GCA_037043535.1). NCBI lineage: Eukaryota > Metazoa > Arthropoda > Insecta > Diptera > Drosophilidae > Drosophila > Drosophila putrida. The sequence continues at coordinate 2,081,328 of JBAMBI010000016.1, forward strand.
ATGATCATATCCAGGATCCGCATAGACACAAAGTAGGATCAGAACATGCATCGAGCAGATGAATGTGAAATGCCTTTGTTCCATTTTTGCACTTTTCCAATGGAAATCCAACCGAATGCGATCGTTGGCCAAAACAGACTGATTCTAATGATCATATCGATAGATGGGAACATTTAAAACTCAGTTCAACAATGATCCGGCGACATGGTAAGTTTAACTTCAAAAGAGAATTGTTTTTGCCGTTTCTATTTGGTTCTAGTTGGTCTATTCCATTGAATCTATGAATCGCAAGAGTGCACAATTCAAGTGATGCAGTAAATTGAATACTCTATAAAACTTTTACTCCAATTAGACACAAAGAAACCGATGATGGTTTAAGTAACTCTCATGAAATTACGTACATCAGTTGAGATGATCACTTACACATTCCGATTAAAAGTGAACACTTGTGGATAATAAATATTATATTATAAATATAATAGATAGGGTATTCATTAGTAACTGCATGGAAAGTTCAACTTAGGCGTGCCACTTGAAATCGCCAGCATTTTGTTGACATTTAACATAAAAATGCATTTGGATTTGGATTTGTATGGAGAGCAACGCAGTGCTTTCACAATGACGCGACGCGAACTTGTCCGTGCCACGGTTCGTTGCACGTGCCACCAATGGAGTGCCACACGTTCACAATTGAATGATGCACTTTTACATTTGCATATCTCATAAACAGAGTCATTAAGAGACCGAGGTTCGAACTTCCGATAGAAATTGAAGCGTTCAGCCGGAACACAGAAACTAAATCTATACTAAACTAACGAAAATCGAAAAATACATAGTACTTATCTTATATAAAATATGTAGAAATGTTTTTGTATTGATTTTATTTTTTTAATTGCAAATTATAAAGGCTTACAAGTTAATAGTAGTGATATAAATTAGTTTCAATAACAAATTAATAATAGTTTTATGTGTAAATCATTTGTAATGCTGGACAATTTACATCTATGAATATGCATAAATAATAACATAGTTTTTCAAAATGCTATGATATTTTGTAACTGTGACAGCGCTGACCCAAAGTGTACAGTTTCGGGTAGATTTTTAATTTGCAACAGCCATCTTTGGCATTCTAAGCACTTACGCTGACGATCCTCTCTGGTCACATCCACACCCAAACCGTTTGCTGCCCAAGAATCAAGATTCTCTTGGATCGTTGGCAAGAAGTTTGATAATATGATGCGTAACGTATCGCAAGCTCTTGTGAAATGACTGTAATTGAAAAACAATTGAAGATTTCCTTTCTCTCTATAGATTGACAACTTACAATTTGTGTTGACTTTGCAAAAGTTCGTAAATCTCTGGTAAAACAAATGTACAAAAGTCCAAGTTCCACGATGAACTGCAAAAAAATAGAATATTAATAATATTATTAAACCTTAAACAGTAATCTAGATTTTACTAACGGTTTTTCAATAATTGCGCCTAGTAAATCGATAAATATAGATCTTCCATTACTTTTAGCCAGTCTCAGTGCACCAAGAACATCGTGTGAGCTGAAATAATATACAATTTATTTAAATTAAATATATATATTTAATTTTATGCTCACCGTGTCGAATTTCGTAGGAGTTCAAGACTAGCCTGACGATTGCTTAGCTCCTGTAGAACAGCTTCGTGAGATCTTGATAGAATATCGAGCTCATAATGATCATCAATGAAATTACGATTCATATTCTTGCCTGAGGTAGGTATCAAATCTGGACGATAGTTCATTGTCTGCTGTAAACATAAAAGGGAAAACTTTACTTTAATTAAATGGTATATAGATATTTGTGATACACTTACATGTGTATGCTTCTCCTGAGTCTTTGTTTGATGCGTTGTACGCATATCGAGAGTAGTACGTGATCTCATTGGGGGCTTGGTAATGATCTCAACGTTAATATTCCTTGTTTGCTGTGTATTCTCCTTATATAATTGACTCTGATTCTGGCCCATCACACGCTTGTTTTTGTTCACAACATTTGAGGATGACGATTTCTTGAGTACCATATTATCATCGAGCTTATGCAATTCCATTGAACTAACCGATGATGTTTGGCCAAGTTTATTATTGCCAAATATAGCCGTTGATGTCTGTTTGGTATTGCTAATTGCTGTGTTTCTCTTGTGCACATTTGTTATTGTCTTTTTAATCGATTTCGATGAGGCATTGATTGTTGATGCTGCTGCTGCTGCGGCTGATGATGGTATTATTGCCTTGTTATAATTGTTAGTTAAATAATTTAAATTCTGATTAACTGGAAAATCTTCGGCCATCTCATAATTATCATAATTGGTTAGTATCGGTGGATTACTGTCATTTGGATTATACTCCAAATCATCCTTCTCAATCGAATATATATTATATTCATCCGGTACATGCAATGAGCTTGGCCCATTAATATTTAACACACGACTGGAACCCATATCCATGCCATAACTATAATTTGTTTCTATATTAAAAGCCGCATCCATAGATGGCATACCAAGCTGTGGTATATGCTGGATGGATGACATTGGCGATGTCTCAATCTGTTCCAAGGCCGCTTCATTGACAACCTCCAGACTGAGGTTCGGTGATGACAGCTCATCATAAGTTTGACTTTTATTGTCTTCATGCTCCTCATCAACTTTGGCCGGCTTTGAGCTGCCTCCCAATGACAATCGAAACTTTTGATTGCCACGCGAGAAACTCTTTCGGCTTGTTGAATTATGGGTAAAACTGTGTTGAGTGTTGGGCGGATTATAAAACGGTATCACACGGTCAAGGCTAACTGTATTTATCGATACAGTATCAATATCATGGCAGCCACAAATCTGCAAAACAATTTCATTTCAATAAAGTATTAGGAGAAAATTTTGGGAAACAGTTAGAAACTTACAAGCTTGTTTTTAACAACTTTCATGTCGGCCAACGAGGCCCATGTACCCTTGATGTGATCTAATTCACGATCGGGTTCCCAGCCAATCACAGATATTCCCGCAGCGCTTCCCACAAAAAGGCACTCGCCATTTTCACTAAAATTCAAAGAAGGAATGTTAATGCAAAAATAAATATATATGTACATATTGAAAGCTCACCTAAATGTAATGCACTTGATGGCTTGGCCATAGAAATGAGTTGTCTGCGACACAAGCTGTTGATGTTCCAGATCATAGATGGACACTGTGCCATCAACTCGTCCTGCGGCCAGTAGAAACTCAAAAGGATGAAACTGAATGCATGTGATGGCCGTTACAGGCGGCTCGGCAATAAATTCCATTATTTGTTTGCTTTTCCGTATATCCCAGATCAATATTGATCCTTCCAAGCCAGCGGAAGCAATCCAGAGACCATCAGGTGAAAATTTCACAGAGCTCACATGCGAAATGTGTCCCTTGCAAACTTTAATGCATTTATTTTCATTTTGAACGTCCCAGAGTCTTAAAAATAATATTTTAGATTATATATTTAAAGTACACATCAAATTACTTAGAAATATCAATTATTTGTTAGTTAAGCGAAACAAATTTCGGTTTAAATTTAAATTTGAAAAACAAAATAATCGATTTATTTTCGATACAACTTTTGCACAGCTGCTTTTTCGATTAAAGTGCAACTCTGAGCAGAGTTGCCACTTTGTAGTTTTACGATGGTCTGGCAGCACACTTATTGTTGTCAACCTACTTGGGGCATAATCCAGTTTTTTGTTTTCATTGCTTTTCCATTTGCTATTCGCTTATCAGTCCCCAGTGCACTTTGTACCGGCGATACAAAGATAATCTTTTGGGTCCAAGAAGGAAATACTTGTTGCAAAGGTGTTAATTCTAATTTATTCACACAAAGAGTACACAGGTGTAAGTTGTCTGCAAATTAAATTCTTCACTGCAAACACGAAAAAGTCAAAAACAAAAACAAAAATAAGGTGTTCCCATACATATGCATTTCTTGGTGAAGTTTCTCGATTGGACTTGGATCCAGACATTAAACTATATTATAATTCATATACTCGTAGTTTATCGCAACGGAGATTGTGCACACATTTTTATATAAACGTAATTTACAGAGTAATCTATTGATATCATTATATGGTATATAGGTGCATATATGTATATGTAATAAAAGCAAACTTTCCCTATACACCTTATGCACACAGGTGCCTTCACAACACAACTGGCAGTTGCTTGAACCGGATTGAATTTTCCACTACACAAATTTTAATCACAATACAAGAATTTTGTCATGTCTTCGACATCGCAATTGCGCTTTGATGGACGTGTCGCTGTGGTGACCGGCGCTGGAGCTGGACTTGGTCGGGAATATGCACTGCTTTTGGCCTCTCGCGGTGCCAAGGTTGTGGTCAATGACCTTGGTGGCAGCCATGTGGGCGAAGGTGCCTCTCAACGGGCCGCCGATGTTGTGGTCGATGAGATTCGCAAGAATGGCGGCGAAGCAGTTGCCGACTACAATTCAGTAATTGACGGTGCAAAGGTCATCGATACGGCCATCAAGGCATTTGGACGTGTGGATATATTGATTAACAATGCTGGCATCTTGAGGGATCGCAGCATTATCAAGACAACAGATCAGGATTGGGATCTAGTGCACGATGTGCATCTTAAGGGCAGTTTCAAATGCACTCAGGCTGCATTCCCATACATGAAGAAACAGAATTTCGGCCGCATCATCATGACCTCGTCGAACTCGGGCATCTATGGCAACTTTGGACAGGCCAACTATTCGGCAGCCAAAATGGGACAAATTGGTCTGGCCAACACAGTTGCCATTGAGGGACAAAAGAATAACATTTATTGCAATGCCATCATTCCAACAGCCGCCAGTCGCATGACTGAGGGCATCTTGCCTGATATACTCTTCAATGAGCTGAAACCCAGTCTCATTGCACCCGTTGTTGTCTATCTGTGCCATGAATCCTGCACCGACAATGGTAAGTGATTCTACTCCAACAACCAAGACTGCAAACTGCTTTAAAATCAATTCAGAAAAGATAACAGCTTTTGGGTTCAAGGTTCGCTGAACCACAGAAACGAACCTTTGCAGTCTTGCCAACAATTTGCAATACATATTAAAGTATTTAATGAATTTCACAGGCAGTTACATTGAAAGCGCCGCCGGCTGGGCAACCAAGGTGCACACAGTCCGTGGCAAGGGAGCTGTACTGCGTCCATCTCTGAACGATACCGTCACCCTAGAATATGTACAGAATGCCTGGAGTCAGGTGACAGATATGTCACAGGCCAAACATTGGAATTCCAATACTGAGGCATCCGCTTCATTGATGGAGGTTCTCGAGAAACTCAAGGCTGGCGAAAGTGATGCCATCGAGGATACCTTTACATTTGGCAACAAGGAATTGATTCTTTATGCTCTGGGCATTGGTGCCTCCACCAAGAACAGCAATGATTATCGCTTTTTGTATGAGAACGATGCGGACTTTTCGGCCATTCCATCGTTCTTCGTAATGCCAGGACTTTTGCTGACCATGTCCAGCTCTTTGGTCAGCAGCGCATTGCCTAACAGTCAAGCGGATTTGACCAACATTCTGCACGGTGAGCAGTATTTGGAAATTTTGGATGATTTGCCAACCGCTGGACAATTGGTGACCAAAGGCAAGGTATTCGATGTCATGGACAAGGGATCTGGAGCAGTTGTTGTCACCAATTGCATCTCTTACGATGAAAATGGTCGCCAATTGGTTAAGAATCAAAGTGCTGTCTTCATTGTTGGCGCTGGTAAATTCGGTGGCAAAAAGGAACCAATTTCCGGCGTTGTGCCACTTGTTCCTGCCCCCAATCGTGCCCCCGATTCATCGATTCAATACAAGATCAATGACGATCAAGCGGCACTTTATCGTCTGTCTGGCGATTTGAACCCATTGCACATCGATCCGAACTTTGCTCGTCTCTCCGGCTTCAAGACACCCATCTTGCATGGACTCTGCTCATTGGGATTCTCGGTCAGAGCCGTGTTGAGCCAATATGCCAACAATGACAGTTCACTGTTCAAGGCAGTGAAAGTGCGTTTCTCTGGGCCTGTGTTGCCAGGACAAACCCTCAAGGTCGAAATGTGGCAGCAAGGTAAACGCATCCTTTTCCGCACCATTGTCGTGGAGACCGGCAAGGAGGTCATCTCCGGTGCCTATGTTGACTTGAAGGAGTCAAAGGCCAAATTGTAATTGTAATTGTGCAAAAAACTTTGTAAGTTCAGCCTTAAACAATACAATAATACCATTCAGAGAATGTAAAACACACACACTTAACACATAAACACATATATATCCACATTAACAACTTAACCAGCGGGTGTTGGATATAATGCAATATATATATAATAATACACTTGTTTTTTCATTTGTTTCTTTTTTGAATAAATGAGTTTTCTACAAACGTTTAAATAATATTTTTGGTTTTTGACATACTTATTGAGTACAGGGTTTTCCACAGTCGAGCTCGCTGAACTGTAGGTTTTTTACTAGTTTAAGGAATCCATAAAAATAAAGCCTGAACCGGTTTATTTCAGAACCTTTCTGGTGTCGATTTCTTTAGCTCATTTATGGTAAAGTTTGTTGAACAAGTCGCCCGTTAATTTACTGATAAAAGAAAAAAAGTTCCCCTACAATCTCGGATCAAATAAATTGGGCCAACAGAATGACTCAGATGTTTATTTGATATTTAAGAGCATTAATAAAATGCACTACTAAAAGATGACTTGACGCTTATCATTTTGGGTCACGTATGCATAAAAGTGAGAGAGCAATACATAGATGCCTTCATCTCTTTCTAAACTATAAATTAGATGTTAGTTGAAATTACTGAAATGATCTATTATTAATTCAACAGCATTTGTGCGTTTTTCTTTTAAGAAATGTAAGTTATTATGATATTATTTCTGAAAGGTAGCACACCTGGCGCAGGTTTCAGGTTTGATTTACAGGTAAAGTTCTGTCTGGTAAGTAGGAAAATAGCGATGACTAAGAATCGTGTTTTGTTACCTTTTTAGTTTGTCCCTAAATGCTTAGACTGTAGCTGAAATACAGTTACTATTTAGACACGTAATCCCTAATGATAAATTTTTATCAATATCAATAACAGAATCAGAAATCAGAACTCACTAAATGATTTAAAAAAAAGGGGAAACAAAAGCTTAACACTTACCTGACAGTTGTGTCATTACTTCCAGATACCACATACTCTCCAGATGGATTAAAATCCAATGTCTTGACGCTCTTCATGTGACCATTCAATGTTGAATAGACCATTTGGGCATTTAGATCCCATCTACGAATGATACCAATATCATCAGCTGAATATACAAAATTATCCTTATAGGCAAAGCGAACACATTCAATTGAACGATTGTGACCAGTTAGAGACTGCAATATAAGAGAGATTTTAAGAATTAATCTGTTGAAAAGAAGATTAATTAATAATATATAGATATACAAACCATAAAACATTCATGTTGCCCAATTGCCCAGAGATTAACATTGCGATCTTCGCCTCCAGTGACCAGCACTCGTCCCGTCTCTCCCAGATCGAGGCTCGTCACTTTATCATCGTGAGCCTTAATGTCATCTACAAATATAGGAAGTTAACAAATTATTAGTATCAATATCTCGTTGAATTATGTTGCCTATCTATGGTAGTTGCTATTGTGATCTCATCTAAACATAACTCATACATATGTATGAGCATATCAACTGTTATTCCTTACAAGGGCTGCATCCCACATGCATTTCTTTGCATGCACTAGTATTCGTGAGCCTCATATACATGTACACGCACAGGCACACACACATACGCGCATATGTATTTGGATGTAGTAGTAGTCTAATAAGTATGAGAACCACTTTCATAGAACTACATATTCTATTTTACTCACAAATCTTTGCTATTAGATTCCTTGGCAGCGCCATTTCCATGCGAATGGACGTTATTGTTGCAGGTTTATGTTGGCAGCGTTTTCCTTCACTTTAAACACCAATATTGTGAATATTTTATTTTAATTTGTCGCAGGTGTGATAATTTTGGGTTTGAGTTGAGTCCGATCAGCTGTCCCGATGTCTCTTTTTTGTTGAATGTCTAATAATACTACTTCTGGTACAAATACAAATAATCATAAACGTATTTTAAACAAGCGGCACAACACCGATTCACATGGTTATTATCGTGATATTATTATACAACTGTCTATTAAATAACGATAAATCAGACAATTTTTGTAGACAAAACAAATGCACATTATATATAGGATGACCAGGGCTGGCATTACATTTCTCGGTTTCATATTACGTTGCCACCCAGTTCAATTCAAGTATAAAAGCCATTTTTATGAAAACTGCAAAATAGCTGGCAGCTCTACATAAATTTTTTGCTTCGTATGGCGCACAATTTAAATCAAATTAAAACATTTAATATAGGTAATTTATTTCGCTATCGATAGAAAAAAGCGTCGACTACATTGCGCTGCTTAAAAATAATAAACACCTCCACATTTTGTCAGCATTGCGAAAGAGAAATACTATACGCCACCTTTTGTCAGTTACTCATACTCGAAATGTACATTTTTTCTCTCACGAGAAGTGAGCATAGAAGAGCTGCCGTCACCACCATTTAGCGCCACCTTTTGACTGTGTGCGAAAATAGTTCAGATTCATAGCTTTCACGATAAATGCATTGCGCTACACTATCGATAGTGCAAAAGTAGCCATCGATATTGGAACAAAAAACAAGATATTCGGTAAATCGATAGCACCATCGATAGTTTCGCTGCTCTACTACCACAGCAGTCCGCAGTCGGAAGTTGTGTGTCCAAAGCGATAGAGCTAAAAAAGAAAACAACATTATAAAACTGTATAAAGCCGAATAACGAGAACGAGAATATTAACACTTTTGCTGTTATACGAGAAAAAACGTCTGGATCGTTTCGCTATTCATTCCCTTGCCTGTCATTCCAAAGCAAGCAACACCAATCAGACTAAAATCAATAATTTAGTTGTGTGATTTTCGCGGCTTTTTGTGTTATTCTTTAAAAAACAATCAATACCCGAAGGTAACGTGTGTAGTAAAATAACAATTCACCTCAGTGTGCGTTTGCATTCGTTGACGCTTGACATATTGGTACACATTTTATTTATTTATTTCATTTATTTTTCCTTGTATTTCTTTTTTATCTACAAAATATGCATGTAAATATACATTTCGCAAACAAAAACAATCAAATTAAAAAATACGAAAAGATAAGGCTGGCACTCAGAAAACAAGCACAAAATGATTGTTAAGACCACGTACTTACTAAGTTGTATATATATATATACTATATATATATATATATTAATATGAAATGTACACGCACATACATACATGTCCGTTGAAACGTATGTAAATACATACATACATGTGCATGTACCGTGGCCCACAGCTTATTTGACCCACTACTCTTGCATATTGCCAATTTTAAATAAGATTTTAACACAATTTCAACGTAAACTTGTTAAATCAAGTTTAAGCTTGAGTAACACAATTTTATATACAGATGTACAAAAAAAACAAGACATTGCCAAAAATGTAATTGCCGAAATAAGCTAATGAACCCACTGTATGTGCATACGCATCCAACTTCAAAGTTTGTGTATAGTATTTGTATATTTTCGTATGTTGAAGCAAAACTGAAATAAAACACATTAGATACAAAAATTGTCTTGGGCCAACCCAACGGGCCGAGATATATTTGTATACTATATAAATGATTTGTGTAAATATTTTGATTTTTATTAACCGTACACTCGAAATCTACTCGTAAATATATGTAATAACTTTTCCTTTTAGCTTTCCTTTACATCGCACATGTGTGTATGTATGTCTGTATGTGCCCCATACCTATGTACATACATTGTAATCTAATCTAGGGCGTCAAAAAGGCCTGTCCTCTTATCTGCTTGTCACTCATAATCTTATATGTATATACTCATATATGTATATACTATAATGTAATATATAGAAATCTATTCACTTGAAATCGTATCAGCCTCAATAAAAAAAACCCCTTTTGCTAAATATCCGGTTCAAAGGGCATCGCTATTGCTTATCCTGAAAGCTTTCCTCAACAGTTGATAAGATGATATCATAATGATATCAGATGATATCATAATAAAGGAATTCTTTACAGCATACATAAATAGAGTAAAGCAAACTATGAGTAAAGAATTATAATTACTTTTCAACAAGTCCATAGTTACCGACTTCTAATAGGAGTATGATATAATTATTTTTAAATCCAATCTATTTCTTAACTCACTCGGCTTGCCGATGTTTTTGGCTCCTCTTCTCTATATTTTTTTTGTTTTTTTGCCTAAGCATATTATTTTTGTTTACTTTTTTTTTGGTGGTTCTTATTGTGTATATATAATTGCTTTTTTGGTTGTATGTATGTGTTGACCCGACCTGACACTTTCCGTATTTCACATTGTAATACAAATAGAATGGGCACAGAAACCAAGAGCAACAGTTACACAGGACAGATTTCAACAAGTGGCGGCAACCCTAAAGTGATGAAAGATTCTTTATCTTTAGTTCGTCAAACGGTTAAACAACAGCAATCGAACTCGAACCAAGTCCATTTGAATTTGAATTCGAATTCGAATTTGAACCTATTCAATTCAAGCGAACAGAACCTGGCTGATACGATACGATCAAAGCAGGAGGATAAAACAACAACAACAACAACTACACCAACCACGATAACAACAACAACAACTAAAGATTCGATTGTACCATTTGTTCCCATATTTATTGAGGAAGCTGATGTTATTCAAGGTGCTAAGGATATATTGAAAGTTATTCGACCGAATTGGGACCTCAATCACGTTGATTTTAAGGTAAAGTAACTAAACATTCCAATTAGCTAATTAATCTGAGAAAATAAAACCATGAAATACAACAAATAAGAAAGCAACTTAAAGAAAAATCGAAAAAAATACCATCAATGTACCATCATTTTCTACTTTTGCAAGATATCCATATCCGATCCATTGTTGTGTGTTCCTATGAGAGTATATCTTGCTAGAGATGTGCGCACATGGTAAATTCAAAACTCTCGCTCTATCTGTCTCTCTCTATCTTAGTATCTCTGTCTCTGTTTCTCTGGACTTTTATAGTGTATTGCGACATGTTGCTCATTTGTTTAATTTATTTCAAAACAAAAACAGAACCATATATGTATGTGTAATATCCATTTATTAGTATTATTTAATCGTACATCTATAATTTATGTAAATAAAGGCTTGCCCGGAATGTCTAATGTGAATCACGTGGCGTCTCTCAGTTAGAACTATTTAGTTACTTATCCGCTTTTAATCTTGACTCGACTTATACGTATTACCCCGTACCCGTAACCGTAACCGTACAAATACCATCACAACTTAAGACCTACAGATATAATTATATATACACTCATACATACATACATGTATAACAATTGTGCTGTATTACTAATGCATTGTTTTTGGATAGAACTGAAGTCATGTTAATGAAAAAATAGTATATATCCAAGGTCTGTTGTTTGCACAACCTTATTCATAGTACATACATATATATGTATATATAGTATGCTATAATATTCGTATCAGCTAGAAACTAAATGGTATTTGAGTTGCGAATAATATTTACTATACTACATTGTTGTGATTTTCGAAGGCGTGTGCTTAACTACCTTGAAAACTGTGAGATTGTGGGATTATGTTTGTATATACAGACAGTATGTATGTCTGTTATTTGAAAAACAAATTAACTTTGTTTCGCTCCAAGGGAGGAAGGGTGGGAGGGAGGGGAGATTCGAGGCAGTAACAAAGTAATGGGTGTAAACAAAAAATGAAATTAAAAAACAAACCGGTTCAACTAAATACTAAATTACTAAAAGGGTGCTAAAACCAGCTGTACATCTATTTGTACATTCAATTATACGATTATACAGTGTGATAAGTAATTGTTTTGACAAAGAGAAAATCCATTTTGTTAATTTATTTGTTTGTTTTTGTTTTTCCCATTATATAAGTTTGTTAAGTGGAAAAGATAAGATTTATTGGGTATAACGATTTTTGTAAATTTGTTTTCTGTCTCAAAACAATTGCTTTACTAACTGTATAGTTAGTATGTATATTGTTGTATACAGGAACTAAGACTTTGTATTATGTGTATATACTTTGTAACTTGTTTTGATAATGATGTTCACGATGTCACGGCGATAACACACACATACATACATACATACTTTTATATACACATCATCATCCACATCAAATCAAATCACATTGTACGTTATATGGTATGTATGTACATATGTATGTATGATCGTATGTATGTATGTAGTCCTCTCTCTTAGCCTTAACGGTCGCTACTTAAATAACAAGAATTTCGTTTGATTATGCCGTATACGATTTTTTTTTCGGCTTATCAATGTTATGTCTATTATGGTCTGGACCCGGACCCCCCACTCCCCACCCCTACCCACCGTTTAAAGCACATGGTGTATACTCCATATATATGTATGTAGTATACATTATGTATGTATGTAATTAATACACTTAAGTATAGTTTAATGAGCGCACATGTGCTTTCCTATCATTCGGGGCTTTACTGTTTTTGCGATCTACAGCATTTGGCAAATGTCAAAAAGTTTATCGCCCTTAATTACTAACAATCATATGTATATACATATTATATACAAATATGTATATATGCATATATAATTTATACATTGTATATTTTTTGTGTACAATATTGAAGCTCTAATGGTTCAAGTTCCACTTAGCGTATACCTGTGTAGTATCAATAAAAATCAAAAACTTTGTAGAGTCCACACACAATTTATGCACCATTTCGACTATTAAAAAGTCATAAGTATAAATGAATTATTAACTACCATTCACTTAACATAATCATATTTCTTTGTCAACAATCGAAACTCTCTAATTTTCTCTCTATCTTTCTCTTTCTTCCACTTGAAATCGAAATTGGATTTTATAGAAATTTACGGATGGCATAACAAATAAGCTTGTTGGCTGTTTTCACAATAGTTCCACCAAATTGGGCAACGATAATGACGAATCCTATCTATCAATCAATAATGTGCAGGCGACGCGAATATTGCCGGTACAATCCGAAGATCCCGTTATTTTGCAAGATGATGAATTTACAACAACAATTAATGATACAACAATTAAAGAAAGAAATCATTCATCTGTACAATACTCCGATAACGTAGTCCTTGTCCGTGTCTATGGCAATAAAACGGACCTATTGATCGATCGGAAAGCTGAAACGCAAAATTTTCAATTACTGCATACATATGGCTTGGCGCCATCGCTCTATGCAACATTCAAGAATGGCCTCGTTTATGAATACGTACCTGGTAGCACCTTAAACATTGAGAGTGTACTATCTCCAGAGATTTGGCCATTGGTTGCACGTAAAATGGCCGAAATGCATCGTGTGGTTAAAAAGAAAAGCGATGAGAAACCATTGCCAATGATTTGGAAGAAGACGCAAAGCTTTTTTGATTTAGTACCTGAACGATTTAGTGATGCTGATAAACACAAAAGGTAATACGACCACAAAATATATAACAAATAAATATATTCTCAATTGTTGTGATTTGCAGAGTGAAAGGAACATTTTTACCTATTGGACGTCTGCGTGAGGAGTTTAACAACTTGTACAAATACTTGGAGGCATTAGAGAGTCCCATTGTATTCTCCCATAATGATCTGCTATTGGGAAATGTGATTTACACCAAGAGCTTGAATACGGTTAATTTCATTGACTACGAATATGCCGATTATAATTTTCAAGCCTTTGATATAGGTAATCATTTTGCGGAAATGTGCGGAGTCGATGAGGTTGACTATACACGATATCCGAAACGTGAATTTCAACTACAATGGCTGCGTGTTTACCTTGAGAACTATCTACAGCGGAGCAACATTCAGAATGAGGAGGTCGAGCATCTATTTGTCCAAGTGAATCAATTTGCATTGGCCTCCCACATCTTCTGGACGGTCTGGTCTCTATTACAAGCCGAGCATTCCACTATTGACTTTGATTACGTTGGGTAAATATCACAATTATAATCCTTTAACATTTTCAGTTACTAATTTCATTTTCATCTTCTTTCAGCTATGCATTTCTTCGTTACAATGAATATTTGGCCCGCAAGGAGGAATTTTTATCATTGACTGCGTCAAAGAACAATAAATGATTTTATCCCAGAAATTCAACATACACAATTATGTGACCCAGTGATGTACTTATTATATATGTATATATATACATATGTGCATAGACTATGGCTGGTTAACGTATATATGTACAACTTACATAGTATATATATGTACTACATATAAACATATACATATATATGGTATATATGTATATATATTTATGTGTTCACAAATATCCTCCTCAACTAAATCCAGTGCCGTATCACAATATCAGCCATAGTATATTCATATATATATATAATGAATTTGTATATGTTCTTTAATTTGTATATTGATATTTGGTAGTCATTAATAAAATAAACATAAATATTTAGTTTTCATATCGATCTGCATTAACAGCTCAACATCTGATTTATTCCAAGTAGTGAAATTAACTATTCAATACACCTCTCGGCTTAAGTTACTACATAGGATCGAAGTTTCATATATGTACCAACTGATTAAGAAAGAGAAGGCCTATTTATTGTCTAGCCTGCTCTTTCGCAAAACAAGAAAAATGACAATACAAATAGTCTCAATCGATGGGTAAATCAATACTGGGTTCTATAAAACTATACGATACTTACATGGAATTTATCAATCCATTATCCACCAATCAATCCATAATTCAGGTTGTTCATAGTCTTTATTAATTTACTAACGAGTCACTAGAAAAAATGAATAGGCAGACACCCAAAAAAAAAAAAAAACTAAGTATATTTACAGTTTATAGGTTTTGGCGATGCTTTCGTTAATCATATATAAACATGTTTGTTATTATATATATACATTTATGAATACCATCAGCATTTTGTGTTTTGTTTTCCAAACTGTTTTTCCACAACAACGAATTTATTTAATTTATACAAAATTATTCTCGTATAATTTAAAGCACTTCCTACAACTTTTTTAATATTACACTCTTGTTCGATTTCCGTCCCCACCAAGTTTTTGAACAATCTGTAATCACACAAAAAAAAAATTTTCAATTAGTTATTATTTCAAAAGATTTCGTTCAAATTTGAAATTAACTGCTTTTAGGTTCAGTAAATTTAACCATGGTTGCCACACGTTTGAAAGTGGTGTCGCCACCTTCTGTCTGAATTGCGAAACATAATCACGCTACCTATGGTTTTGTTTTAAAAGTCGATAGTGACGTTTCGATACAACTCTACAACTGTCAGCTGTGTGTCTGTCAAACCTAAAAGGGAACGAGAGCCAATAAGCAAACGACTTTCCTAAATTTCCGATTTATTATTAATCATGGCGAGCTACATTGCTAGGAAGGGACCTATGGTTTTCTGTAAGTATACAGCTAGTATATGCAATCAATTCATTACAATTGAAAAGACCGCACACCTTTAACGGTTTGTTTGTGCGCAAAATGATTACGTAAATATGTAATAATTCTTTCATTCCAATTCTACACACTATTCTAGCCAACCTCGGAAAGTGGGCCTACAATTTGTCGGGATTCAACCAATACGGTAAGAAGTGTACTAAAATGCAAATAATCACGCTAGTGACGAAAGCAGACTACAAAAAACGCACGCACTGCTGTTAGCTATAGGCTGCTGGCCACTAGCGATATATGTATGCACGAAGTTTTTGGTTATAAGCAAAACTTATGTTCTTTTATCTGTTATTATATAGGTCTGCACCGTGACGATTGCCTCTATGAAAACGAGGATGTGAAGGAAGCTATCCGCCGCCTTCCACGCCAGTTGTACGACGAGCGCAATTATCGCATTATGCGTGCATTGCATTTGTCAATGACCAAGACGATTTTGCCCAAGAACCAGTGGACAAAATATGAGGATGATGTCAAGTACTTGGAACCCTATCTGAAGGAGGTTGAGGCTGAGCGCGAGGAACGTGAGGATTGGAATAAGAACCATTAAATTTCACTCACTGGACTTGTAAATGTTTCAAATACATAGCTTAGATTCAAATTAAAATATCCTATTGTTTACTTTTCATTTTCGTATAGGCAATTTTTCTCTTCTCCCGAAATAGCCGTTCAATTTATTTAGCGAATTTGGGGAAAGTTAATTGTGGAAGAGGAATTTTTTTCATTTATAATAAATATATGTACTTCTAAATGATACTTTGTCAGACTTCATGTTTGGAATGTGTAGACTATTTAATTTAGAACTTATGCGTTAAGATTGTCTCCGGTTTATCTTACCTTTTGCATAAATGGTAGATTGAAAAGTGATCCTAGAACCGGCACACGGCCAAGGAAATTGATGGCGACAGGGAAGAAACCGCTGTAAATATTTAGAAAAAAAAATTAGATTAGTTATGATATATCAAAGGAAAGTCGGAAGCAAAATTATTAGTAGGCTTTTTTATACCCTTGCAAAAGAAATTTCAAGTTTGCCCCGATATGTGAAACGTATTGAAGTATGTGTATACACATTCTCGATGAGCTAGACGAGCTGGGTCTAGTTTCGTCTGTCCGTCTGTTTCTATGCAAACTATTCGCTCAGTTTCGAAGCTATCTTCATGAAACTTGAGACATATGCACGCAGTCTAGAGCCAGCAGGATCAGATAACAATATCATATAGCTGCCATAGGAGCAATTTGTTAAGAATCAGCATTCACTATGAAGAACTTTTTGTTTCAGAGATATCTCAAACAAACTAACAGATTGTATGTCTGGTATCTGAGCTAATTTTGATCGGACTTCTATATCATAAAGCAGTCATATGTCGAAAGCGGAATGCAAATCTCTGCAAGGGTATGAGATCTTTCGTGCGCCAAAAATAGCCTTATGCTTTTTGACAACAATTAAAGAAAAAATTGCACACATACCTGAACAGTGCAAAGAATCCATAGGATTCAATGATCATGCCAATAATGGGGAAACCCAGCAGCACGATGACAATTCCTCCAAAGAATGCTGTTGTGCCCTTAACTTTATGACGCTGGAAGAAAAAGCGTAAAGTTCGCTCTACGCCAATAACGCAGCCTAGGCCCGCTATGAAAAGTATCTGTAAGAAATATAATTAAACAATAGATTTCTCTATATGGTTATTCGCAATGACAACGCACGTTTCCTATTGCAAGCAAGCCTTTATCGAAGAGAAGCAGCATGCCAAGAAATAAGAATGATATGCCAAAGCCAGCCAAACCGATGCCGATTTCTGCAATGATTTAATAAATGCGTTAATATGCTAGCACTGGTATAAATATAAGTCGAACATACTTTGCAGATCTGTAATTTCAATCATTCTGTCGTTGTTTTTGGTTATTTATGCTTAAAAGGACAAGAAAGTGCATAAGTTATTCCACGTAAACAAACACCAACAAATGTTTCATTATTATTAGAGCTGTGTCGTTCAGCCTTTTTTCGGACAAATCTGTCAATTTTTGGAAGACACACAGCAGACTTGTACACTACCAAATTTGGCTCTTTTTTAACTGTCAAATATTGCCAGCACTGATTAAAAGAGAGACCGGCGACTGAAACAACTATAGAAATCCACAAAATTGGCGCTAAAAAAGGGTTGAAAAATGGGACTATTTCCAGTATTCCAAAAGTGTTTCTATTTAATAGGTCGTCCTCACCGATTTTATCGAAACCTTGCACGAATTTTCTTTGGTAATTTCTCAAGTTTTCCTGAATATCCTGGACTTTACCAACATCTATTTTTATTTTACTCTAATATGATCTTGTTTTTATTTCATTTATCGTTTTAATTATTGTTTCCCCCATATGGAAAAAGTGTTTCATTTCATATTCCGATATTTCAGCTACAGAAAGCCAGGGAGTTCGTTTCGATAAGTTGACAGCTGCTCGATATATCGATTTTATACATCCCTAACTTCGCACGCCATTTTTATCACAGAAAAAAGACTCGAGTTGAAAATTCGACCGACGCTGAGTTGCAAAAGTGAAGCGAGTTCTCAAAAAGAAAAAACTTTTTTTTTCCTATAATAAAAGAATTGTCTTTATCTTGAATTAGTCATGGATCGTGAGTGTGAACTTATAAAGTAAGGCAATAAATTTCCAACTAAAACGCTATGCATTTTAGGTGGTGGATATGGTGGTAGCGGTGGAGGCGGTGGCGGTGGCGCCGGAGGACAGTACAATAATTTCGCTGTACCTCCACCAAATTACCAACAAATGCCAAATAAACCTGGTAACTATAACGAGCCTCCTCCAAACTATAGCAAACCAGGCGGAGGTAAGTGTAATTGTTAAAAATATCTAATAAGTTGGCTATTAAAAACAATATTCTTTAAGGTTATGATTCCGGCCATCGTGGCGGCGGCGGTGGTGGCGGTGGCGGCGGCGGCTCATGGAACGACAGAGGAGGCAATTCTTATGGGTATGTTATACTTTTATACTACGTTACACTATTATACTATAGTACACAATGAGAACAGTGTAAAATGAGGCAACGAGTATTTAATTCAGACAATGTGTGTCGCCAATTTAGAATACAAAAATAATAATAACAAAATAAAATTAAAGATGAAATTATATCCATGCAAAGAAATACAATTACAAGAAAAACATAGAAATCTCAAGTATATATCGCAAAAGAATATCGAAAACATCATTTTTCTTTATTTGCAAATTGTTCAGAAATTAATTTTGAATATTCAAGAGAATTATCAGTAATAAAAAAATAAAAAGGAATATTAAAATCAAAAGAAAGCGTGTATATAGGAAATTAGAACCATTAGAAGTTGTATGTTTCGTATTCGTAATGTAAATATCATGTCCTTGCGTTCCATTTAATTTAAAAATCTTAAAAAAGCCACTGAAATACCCTAAAGGATTGCTAAAAAGTCAATGTGTTTGACTGGACCACAAAATAATATAATATAGAGTTATTGGGTATTCGTCATAGTCTCAAAAGCTGAAAGAGACATACTTCAAATGATACTTGGCATTCCAAATGAAAAACAACACTATTATAAACATTATTCTAAGATAAATGGTTATCCTTGAGGTGCGGATATGACTTACTATTAATAATATATGGAGGAAATATTGGTCAAGTGTTTAAATCACACACACGTACCCCTGAAACAAGGTCAAGAGTTGTAACAGTTATATGAGAGTATTTATATATAAGTGAGGTACTATATAATATAATAAACGTTGATTGACAGATGGTGGTTTCAGTAGAGTGAGAGAGAAGATGAAAAGTAATTCTTAATGTACATATATATGAACCCGAACAAAGATAAATTAAGCCTCTCACTTCTCGCTTGAATTGAATTGGTAAATTATAACAGTTGAACAGTTTCTGCGGAGGATAATCGCATCTGTTATACAATCTTCAGAGTTATATTTTCAGTTATACTTATGATATCGCACTATCACCATCGATAAATTGAAAACAAATATAATTAAGAAACTGACAATGAAACATATTTAAATTAAAGGTCAAATTGGATTCTTAAATTTAAGAGGAAACAAAAGAGTTGAATTGCAAATAACACATACAGTCTTAACAAATGCAAATCTATGTAGAATTCAAAGGAATTCTTTCTATAAAATTAAGTAATTATTTAAGCTAGCTTTGCAAATTGAATAGGTTGCCTAATTCTAAGTAAGTAATCGTCAATGTTATCATAATTAACTTTCTACTAGTTTTGCAAATATGTCTTGTGTAGTTTTTGTTATTGTTTACGTATATTTTTTATGAACTTTTTACTATAAACCTAAATCTATAAACAAGTAGCAAAGTATCCATGTAGCTGTATAAGAAGTTTTTGTATACTGTCTTTATGGATACTGTGAAACTTCGGCTGCTCGAAGATCTATTTTAAACTGTACATAAAAAAGTTGAAATTATGAAAATTATACTAAAAAATATTAAGTCCAGTCCTCTTAGCCATGTCTGCTTATGAGCCTGATCCGTTGAAAAGGAAATCTACTTATATATCCTAGTTTTGTGTTGTTAATTCTCTAAAAATCTACCAAGTAGAGTTAAATATATTTAATATAAAATATTAGGTTGATTACCAGAACACTTTGAAGGCTGGGAACGGGAACAAAATCAAAGTGTAACGCTAATAGTAGATCTAATAGAGGCCAAATATATATATTATAAAAATTTTGTATTTGTAGGATGTTAATATAGTATGATATGATATAAAGATAATAATGAAAGGAGGAGGCGTGGGCGTAAAACTTCCTCATCATAATGCATTACAATCCAAAACATCAAAATCAAAACATTAAATAAGTTATTCAATATCCTCTTTTAGAAATGGAGGCGCCAGCAAGGACAACTACAACAAAGGTAAAATAATGCAAAACAATTTGCGAAACATATATCGAGTAATGTATAACATTAATTTACTACAAATCAAAACAAATACAAACTACAAAAATGACTATACAAAATGTTAGGCAGAAGGTTAAGAGTTAAAAAATCGAAGGGAAGACAAACAAAAAAGATAAAGAAGAAGAAGTTCTCTTTGCGTTGTTGTTGTTATAATACTTTACTTTTGAATCTTCTATGAGTACAATCAATTCTGGTATAAATTTGATAAACTATAACTAACATATACTATCAATGATTTAGGGAGTCAATTTCAAGTGTAGCTCCTGCAAAAAAGAACAAGAGAGTGTGTATTCAAAGCGTACTACGTAAATGTGTGTTATTCTGGTATACAAAAGATCGATCTCCCTTCTAAATAGGGTCTATTATTGGTTTGGTCTGGTTTGGTTTGGCACGTGAAATCTCTTCAATATCATATACTATATTGATCTTGATCGAACGAATTATATTTAATTCCTGTTATTTGTGTGTGTGTCTGTGGTTGTTGTGTCTATATAGTAACATATATCTATATCTATCAAATCAAATCATTTGATCAAGCTAGAGTTGCCAGTGAGAGAGAGTGTATACAATGTACAATATAGTATTTGTACTTATGCGTATCCAAATCAAAATCGAATCGGTGTTGAAATTTCTGGTTTCAAATACAAAGTAATACCACTTAAGATCACTAGAGATAACAATATATAATTTGAACTTTGACAAAATGAAAAGCAAAAGAAAAATACAAAAGAAAAGTTAAGAAATGACGCGTCGTTATCCAAAAACATACTTATTATTGTGTGTGTATATATACTATGCTATACTATACTACTATATAGAGTTTAAGAGAGTCGAGTCAATGCACTCTGGTTTTTTGTCCCCCCCGTCCCCCTTTAAATTCTATGAGTGTTAAGCACATCATCGTCGTCGTCGTCATTATTTTTCTTCTTCTTGTCGAGGGTTAATTCCTTTTGAACAAATGAAATAAAATTTTGTTTGATTTTCGACTGCATTTCTAATAGATTCTCCCTGTATTTATAGGATACGGTGGCAGTAGCGGCGGTGGAGGAGGAGGTGGCAGCGGCGGCGGAGGTGGTGGCAACGATATGATCACACAGGAAGATACAATCTTTGTTTCTGGCATGGATCCATCTACCACTGAGCAGGACATTGAAACTCATTTCGGTGCCATTGGTATTATTAAGGTAAGACATTTATACACATATTTTCACTTGTATATTCCCGATCTTAATGTATGTAAATTTTCATTTAAACAGAAAGACAAACGTACCATGAAACCAAAGATTTGGTTGTACAAGAATAAGGAAACTGGCACCTCGAAGGGAGAAGCTACCGTCACATATGACGACGTCAATGCTGCACAATCGGCCATTCAGTGGTTCGATGGCAACGATTTCAATGGTTGCGTAATCAAAGTTTCCCTGGCTCAACGTCAGAACAACTGGAACAAAGGCGGCGGTGGCGGTGGCCGCGGCGGCTTTGGTGGTCGCAGCCGTGGTGGTGGCGGCGGCGGCGGTGGCCGCTTTGATCGCGGTGGCGGTGGAGGTGGCGGCGGTGGAGATTATGATCGTGGCAGCGGAGGCGGCGGCGGTGGTGGTGGCGGCCGTGGTGGTGGACGCTTCGGTGGTGGCGGCGGAGGCGGTGGTGCTGGCGCCGGAGGTGGCAATGTCCAGCCCCGCGATGGAGACTGGAAGTGCAGTAGCTGCAACAACACCAACTTTGCGTGGCGCAACGAATGCAATCGGTAAGCCACTAGAATTAATTACTCTCCCCTTATCAATAGTTTTGAAAACCAACTATTTGCAAATGTAGTATGAATCAATGGATGAAAACATGACTAAAATGAGAATCTGCTTTAAAATTGGGTTAGATTTAACAAGTTATGCCAGTTTGAAAGTTCACAGAGGTCAAATCAGCTTAGCATCAACTTTAAAGTCATGATGAAATTATTAATTAATTAATTTTTATATTTTAGATTTTGATTTAGGAATTTAGGTAAGGGTCCCCCCTTTACATTTTTGCAAAAAAAAATTTTCAGAATTTTGGAATTTACGTAAGGGTCCCCCCTTTACATTTTCAAAAAAAAATTGTTCAGATTTTTGGAATTTAGGTAAGGGTCCCCCCTTTACATTTTCTCAAAAAAAAATTTTCAGAAAATTTACCTAAATTCCAAAAATATCTAAAATATAGATTTTTGTAAAATAACTATTTTTAAATGTAGAATTAATTATGCGATTAAAGCATAATTAAAATGACATTTCGCATAAAAATCGGTCTGGTTTTCACAAATTTATGCAAGTTTGAAGTCTGACTTTTGGAGTCCAATTTTTGGTCACTTTTGATTTAATTTTTTAGATTTTGAAAACAATTAATAGACTAAATCATGAAGAAGTTTAAAAACTATTTATCCTTGTGCCTAGCAACATTCACAGAGTTGAAGAAATTGAAATGTAGTTTGAACTTAGAGGGAAAATCATGAAGAGAAAGACATTCGGCTTTCCAATCGGTTCCTTTTTTTCTAAGTTATGATAGTCTAAACTCTGTTTTGAAATCTTTGTCATGCCAAAGATGGCCTTTTTCTATTTAGCTTATTTTTTCTATGAACTGATTAAATGATTATTTACTATTTGCAGTTGCAAGACGCCAAAGGGAGATGACGATGGCAACTCGAGCAGCGGCGGTGGTGGTGGAGGTTTCGGTGGCGGTGGCTACGGCGGAATGAACGACCGCGGCAATGATCGCGGCTCTGGCGGCGGCGGTGGCTATCAGAATCGTGATCGTGGAAACGGAGGAGGCGGTGGTGGTGGCGGCGGTGGCTACTCCCGATATAATAATGATAATGGCGGTGGTGGCGGTCGTGGACGCGGTGGCGGCGGCGGCGGTGGTGGCCGACGAGATGGAGGCGGTGCCATGCGCAATGATGGTGGCATGCGTTCCAGACCCTATTAGAAGATCATTACAACTATAACGAGTCATTATCCATTTATCATTATATCGCTCGTTTTGACTTAGAATTATAATATGTGTAATCTAATTTTACAAAAAAACAAACAAACAAACATAATTGTAATAGATACTACTTGCAGTTGCGGTAAAAATAATAGCACCATAAGATAATATATGTATGCAAATACATAATTCAAATACAAATTTGACCATAACCTTAAAGTAACAACAGACTATCTGAATTATCTATAATGTATGTAGAACAAATGGAGTCAAAAAATGTATAGGTAATCAACAATTGAGCAAATTGTCAGCAGAAGGTTTCTAGAAAAGACAATTTTGGGTTAACTTTGCGGAAAAGTCGTACTCTACTCACTGTTAACGACTAAAGTCTGGAAAGAGATGATGTTTGTCGGGTCTAGAGTTAAAATTCTCGGGGATAAAAGTGTTGTAAATTTGTAATTTGTATAACATGCCATTTGGCGGTGATAACTGCACGAACTAAGTACATGTTTTATTATTATGTTTAATATATTTATTTTCATCCTTTTTTGGTGCTATTATATTTGCCGATGCTGTAAATGTAATAAATACAAACGAAATAAAAATAATACAAAAACAGTAAAATGGTTTTCAATTCTGATAAACTAAGACCCTAAACCTATGTGATCATGTTAAATTCTTTTTGATATAGCCGAGGCTGGAGGCTGATTTTTCTATAGCTTCGTAAACTAAAATCATAATTTTTTATAGCATCTTTAACAGAGCACCTTATTCAGTTTAAATTCAAAGTCATAACCCAATAAATAATTATAGTTAGTACACCTTTAATTCCTAATATACCACAATTATATCTCCAGTTCAACATCTGAGAACGCTCTAGACTATGACACGAACCAGAGCGGGATGCCAAACGAAATAGAGAGGGAGGGTGAGAGAGAGAGAGAGACCTGTCTTGTGCACTATATATGTAGATCTATATCATATAGGCCCATTTTTTCAATGTCTATATAAGGTCTTAATTAACTATCCGAATGATAAACTGACGTAAAATGTATAGAAACTAATGTTAAAGAAATTTATCAAATAAAGCTTCTACGGACATTGAAAAAATGTGCCTAAGAATATAAATTTTAGTTTCATTATAAAATAAAATACTCACCCCAAACTCTTTCGCCCCTAAATAACTATGCTGATCTGAACTTTACTACATTATTTTTACATCCTGCACCAATTTGAAAATATATAAATTTAAACAAACACTTTATAAACTTATAAAAAAAAGCAGCTAAGCAGTTAAACTCACAATTAGTTGGAGTAACATCACAAAACACTCGATAAACAAATCCACTTGGTTTTTATAAAATTTTTTAATAATTATATTTAAATGAATTTACACATCTGTAATATTACAGTTCATCTTTTTCCAGCAAGGTGTAACGATGTTTTGATGGACCCAGTTCCTTAAATTTCGATTCAGGCGGCGACGTTCCCTTTCCGTTACCATCATGCTTCACTTCATTACTTGTGGGTTCCGGCCCATAATGGAATTCCCTATAAAAGGACACACAAATATCGTATCTCATTAGTTAGCAACTTGCATTTAGAGTAATACGGTAGGGACACTTACCTATGGAGCTTCCCGCTGTACAGATCTTGAAGGAATTGCTTGAGTTTACCGGGCGTATACATATCATTGAAATGAGGGAATAGATACATGTGTTTGAATGAATCAATAGCAATGACAGGAAGATCATCCTCTGATTTCCCCAAATGATGTAAAGGATGCGCAAATCGTTTACCATCCGCAGTCAGGAAGTTTACATTCTCTATAAATATCATATTATTAATAGTTGTATTGTTAGAGTGAATAATTAAATCGCTTACGTTTTTCGTCCAACAACTGCTGCTCAATGATAGCTTTGTAGTCTTTAATCGCATTCAGATCATCGGGTTTATAGAACAGTATCAGGAACGGCAGTCCTTCTTCTGTTAGCTCCTCGGCACTTTCGAATGTGATCTCCCTGACAAGCGGTACGCACTTCTCTTGGATCCATACTTTCAGCTCATCAAAATTACTTAAGCTTCCGGTATAGGTCTCATCATTCTCATGGGATAACGCTACATCCGGTCTAAATACAATAATCGGTGTGCCTGTCGACAAATTAGATTGTTAGATATGTTGGATGTATCATGAATATGAATATGGATTGTGGTACATACCAGGTGGATGCATGGCCTGAGCGGCTTCACCGAATCCAACATGGAATTGGCAATCTTCCTTCAGGTTCGTCGCCACCTTTCTGAATGTATCATACTCGGGTTGATCCCGACGATCAAAATAGCCCATAATGCTACGCTTTTTGGAATCGAGATTCTCCAGATCCTTCAATGACTTGAACTCTTTGATGGGATCCTCCAATTGTTTCTTAACAAACTCCAAGAATGCATCCGCCGAGCGTTGCCCTCGATATTCACGCTTACTAAGCTGTCCATTGCGGACAATCTTTAATGTGGGATATTTACTGATATGGAAACGGGATGCAATCGCTGTCTCCCGATCACAATCCACTTTTCCTAGCACTACTTTACCAGCTTCTGGAAATTCCGCTTTAATCTGCAAAAATGTAGTTCAAGCAAACAATAAGAAAAGTTCATGTTAAGTTTAAACAGTTTGCGATAAGAATAATAATATGAATAAAACATTTATTGAATGACAACCAAACAATAAAACATCTGTTAACAATATAATGTGCTCTATTTTATTTTTGGGGCTTTTTTCTTTTTTTGTTTTCTTCCATCTGTTGTGCTGTTTTTACTTATGTCAATTGAAACAGGTAGACAGGTGTGAAATTGTTGTTGTTAAAATAGCAACTATTAATTGTTATCGTGATTGATTATAATTATCAGCTTCAACAATCGCATAACTCAAGACAATGTGTAATGTTTTAAAAAAAAGAGAATATAGCAAAGCAAAGATAGGGTGATTACAGGGTATCTACATAACTAAGTCTTACCTTATCCGCCGCTTCATTGAAAATAGGCGCTAAAATATTACTAAACCGACACCATTCCGCATAAAAATTAAGGAAAACCAATTCGTTAGACGCTGAAATACCAGAAGAAGAAAGAAAGAAAATAAAACCAAATTAATATTGTATTATATAGAGCTTAAGAATATGATTATACTATATAGTATATGATTAAACATTTTGTGTTTTCCATCAACATTATTGTCGTGTATCTTTTAATTAAAAATAGCATGTGATACCGCACAAAATACACGCCCCCAACCCCTAATTGATAAGATAATAGATTGAGATGATATCCCAGCAAAAGACAAGCAACTGGACCAATTGTAATTACTAAATACCCTTCAAAAGGGTAATGAGAGGAAAGCAAAGTAATTTCACATATATTATAAATATAGATCGTTATAGTAGTACTATATTGGAATAATTAGCATCATTTTGTGGTTAAATGCATAAAAATGCAAATAGCCATGACTAATGATGGCTTCAATTTGTTTATACAAATAATTACAAATCTAAAACTAATTGCTCTTGTTGTTGCTCTTCTCGTTGTTCTTGTTGTTGTTTTGGGTATTGTGTTTGTTTATGTGATTTAAAGCTTACCACGTTGGCAAAAATCTATGGAATTTATCGAGCGCTTCAGATTTTTCTGTTTTTATTTGTGACACGTCAATCTCCACACTCACTCACACACACATACAAACTCACACAGTTTACGCGATTGCGTGTGCAAGTTCACACGCATTAATTTGCTTGTGTGTGTGTGTGCATGTGTCAGGCGGGTGTGTGTGTATGTATGCGTTTAGTTGCACCAGCTGAGAGATATTGGAGTAAGTACCGTTCATGCGGCTTTTTACAATGTTTGTTTTTTTTTTAGTGTGTTGCATTTGCCTCTTATGCTTAATTATGGCATTTATAATAATTGATTGTCACTACACAGGTACATTTCCACTAGAGACCCCGTTTATAGTTATTCTTCTTCTTCTTACCTAACGTCATATCAATATTTTCACTGGTCATAGGCACCGCACCAGTCGTCGCATCTGCTGGCTGGTGGCTAAGGACATGTAAAACCTGCAATAAACAAATTGTTGTAAGTTGAGCGACATTGTTGCACTTGTTTATTGTGTTCTAAATGTCACGTTTCTTGTAGTGGTGGTGGTCACAGTCAAAAGACACAGTCACAGTCGCCGGATTGAGCGGGTTACGGGTGTGGGTAGAACACGTCGACTTACCGCAACAATGGCTAAGCACGAGCCAAGCAGTGGTTTTGTTGATTCCGTCATATTTGGTGCTGGCGGCGGTGTTGCGGCAGATTAAGCCAATTTTTATTAACTACTCAAAGCTAAGTTATTTGATTTTAATTCACTTTTACATTAAGGTGGAATGAAAACGCAGTCACGACGTATCTACTACATATATAAATTATTATAACAACTTCGCTGATTATCGAATGCCGCTAATATCGAGTAAGCAAAGTCGATTATTGACCGATAGCGACAAGCATGTATTCGATTTGCGATAAATGACAAATGGTTGTCACGCTCCCAAGTGGTGGTGATCTTTTCTTTGCTAGCGCCACCAAGTGTCAACTTTTAGAACTAGATTCTTATTGGCACAAATACTCCCCTGTCTGTTTTGTGTTTGTCAGACCGTGGAAGAAGAGTAGT
Source organism: Drosophila putrida (assembly GCA_037043535.1). Classification (NCBI taxonomy): domain Eukaryota; kingdom Metazoa; phylum Arthropoda; class Insecta; order Diptera; family Drosophilidae; genus Drosophila; species Drosophila putrida. The sequence goes on from JBAMBI010000016.1 coordinate 2,109,588, forward strand.
GTTGTTGGCATTAGTGCTGACAAAGTTTTTACAGTTTTCTCGATAGTATCGAGAGTAGCGGTGATACTTTTACCGACATTAATAGTTGAAAGTTAATAAAAATACACACATCAACAATACATAAACAAGCATTAAACAAATAATGATCACTTATTATGCAACTCAAAAGCTCTGTGGCGCAATGTGAACCTAACATTAGCAATATTTGCTAAATACTGTGAGTTCAGTATCGAACATCGGGGAGATATCGATATTTTTAAAAACACAAGTATTAGATAGTATCGATACTGGCTCAATAATTCTGCCATTACTACTACATATGTATAAGCAACAATATTTGCAAATCTTTGTTTATAATAGCTGACGTTTATGGAGTTTACGGTGCTAAATAAAGAAGAAATTAACAAAACGCGTTTGGCAATTTCGTTATAAATTGCTGTTAATCAAAATACGACTTGTTATCCAAAGGGTTTTTAAGCATACAAAAATGTATGTATGTTTGTAGGTTTGTTTTGGTGTTATTGTTTCATAAATATTGGAAGAATCGTAAATATGTACATATGTATGTACGTAATTTGTATGTTTATGTGTGTGTGTGTGCATGTGTATTTATGTAGATGTGCCCAATCGCTTTTGTTTATAAATATAAAATTTGTTAATTCATTGCAATTGGAAAACGGCAAGGATATTAGTCAACAGAAATAAGGCGTAAATTAGTGTATTTCCATTGTTTATAAATGTTTATCCATATGCCTGAACGTACAAATGTATATAATGTATGTACGTAGGTGTGTACATCTGTCTCAACGTACGCAATTGTATGTACGTATACTATAGTAGTATACTATATATGTTTGTACTTATTATCTATACTGGCAACCACCACAATTAAACATTTTCGTTTTGTACATATCTAGTATATCTCGGTTATTAAGGTGTTTGAATGTTTGAAACATTTTATATTTAATGAGTTTGCCTTGACTCTCTCCTTCTCTTTCTTTCACTCTGAGTGTCTGTGTGTGTGTGTTTGTGTGTACGTATGTATGTGCTGTCCTGTTTTTTATACGCATAAACAAGTTAATATCATTTATTGTTTTCTTTTTGTTGTTGTTGTGTGTTTTGTGTCCGTTCAATGACAAATAATAATAGTAACCCTGAGAAGATCTCAGGTGTTTGAACCATCAATAAATGCATACTATACTATATATGTAATAACAGATATGCGTATACTATGTGCATTTCTATAGTATAAGTATGTACGTGTGTATGTATGTACATAGGTGTAGGTGTGTGCATGTATAAACAGTTAGTTAAGTAATTGATTTGACAAAATATAAAGTTCAATAAAAGGAAAACATTTCTTGGTTGCTCTTGTTGAGAACACACAAAATTGGAAATAATAGAATAGCTAACAAAAGAAAGTAAAAGCATAAGAAAACCTGGAAAGAACCCGACTAAAAGCCTAATTAAATAAATAATAGTTAATTATATTAAATAAAACTCAAAATTAAAAAGAAAATTATTAAAATCCATCTTAATTATAAAGTTAAAATCATGTATGTCAATTTATTTCTAATTGGTTAATAAAGTTTAATATTAATTTCACCTTTTATGTATTACTTTTATAATTGTATTTATTTATAATTTATTATATTATTTTCACCTTTTATGGCTGCAACAGTGACTAGTGTTTTAATTAATAAGCTGCAGCTTCTAGCACTAGGAATCAAAAAAAATATTATTGAACATTTTTTAATATCGGCACACTTACTGGACTAACTGTAGACTGAATGTTTTATTTTTATTTATTTTTATTGCAGTCGCAACACATGATGTCAGATGGATCACCGCCCCCATCGATTTGTTTTATACGAGCCGCCGAATCATATCCAAAATCCCAAATGGAGAAAGAAGATTCGCAATTGTTTGTCCCGTTTCAAGAGCGTAAGTAATTTGTTAATTAAAAAACATATTGTGACTTAAAAAAACCCAACTGTTTAGTTATTGATTCTTAAAGATTTTTCTTTATTAAATCCAAACAGGATCCATTTAAATCCATCCAACTATTTACCAATTGGCTTTTTAAACTCTTATTGTAGTTTTCAGTTTTAAGAACCGAAATACGATCAAATATGATGTCAAATTGAATGCTTCAATAGGAAAAGTCCTTAAGAATTGAACCCCACATTAAATAATTCTCAAAAATCACTGCCACTTAAATTTTTAAATATAATTAACCTTTGCAAACATTTCTTAAAGCGGCTACCTGTTTTATAATTTAAATTACAATATCTCTTAAATCTATAGATCACACTGTGTTTGTTCTTTATTCTATATTTTAATAACAATAAGAAGTACAAAAATATTTAACAAAAAAACTCTATTTGTTCAACAGTTGCCGGCGAGTCGATAAAATATTTAGGACGAACCGATGATGGGATTCTGGCATTATCCAATTATCGCATATTTCTCTCGAAGAAATCGACAACAACATTTGAAACATATATACCACTGGGACTGATTGAATCGGTGCAAGTGCGTGATCTATTTCAACTGATTGTTAATTGCAAAGATGCCAGCACTGTCAGATGCTCGTTTCCATCCACGGAACAATGTTTGGAATGGCAACGTCGCATCCAGTTGCTAATTGGTGTACCTGAAACGCTAGAAACGCTTTTTGCATTTCCATTTTACTCATGGACCTGTGACATCATTGGCAATACGAACAACAAGGAGCGATCATCAACGGCATTAACCAATGGCCAGAAATCATCATCATTGCCAACAACAACTGCGTCAGATTCAAATTCACAATCACAATTACCAACGACAACGATCGGGGAACATTTGCATCGATTGCAGCGGGCGATACGTTATGAGAGTGATTTTAAAAATGAAGTTGCTCGTCTTGGATTCGATTTGAAGGGATCGTGGCGTATCTCAACAGCAAATACAGATTTTAAACTCTGTCCATCGTATCCACAAAAGTTACTTGTTCCATGCTGCATCACCGATGAAATGCTACACAATATTGCCAATTTTCGTGGATCACGTCGATTGCCGGCCGTCGTATGGCGTCATCAGAAATCTGGAGCAATTCTGGCCCGTTGCAGTCAACCCGAAGTTGGTTGGCTCGGTTGGCGTAACTACAAGGATGAGCAACTGTTGAAGGCCCTGGCGGATGCGTGTGCCTTCGATAGAGGGGAGCATGCCAGACGACAGGCTAAAGATAATATAATCAATGGAGAGACTGGCTCTGGCTCTGGCCAAAGTTCACCATCTTTGGGGGATTCCTCTCACGAGGAACTCGCACTAGATGAAATACGGGTATGTTTGCTTACCTTTAACCTCCTATTTAATTTTGATAACTCTATAATATTGTATATTTGTATATTGTTTCAGAAAATCCTTATTGTCGATGCACGTAGTTATACGTCAGCGGTTACAAATCGAGCACGCGGTGGCGGTTGTGAGTGCATTGAATATTATCCATGTGCTGAAATAGAATTCATGAATTTGGGTAACATCCATGCAATAAGAAAGAGTTTTCACGCTGTCCGGCAGCTGTGTGCATCATCCCCTGATGATCCCAAGTAAGTACCTTAATAGTAACTATAGTTTTTCACTTAACTAAACAATTAACTTGTTGTTTATTACCAGTTGGCTCGGTCAATTGGAGAAAACAATGTGGATGCAACATCTGTCGGGTTTGTTGGGTGCAACAATGACTGTTGTGCATACAATTGAAAAGAATGGTCGTCCTGTTTTGGTCCATTGCTCCGATGGTTGGGATCGTACACCACAAATTGTGGCCACAGCGCAATTATGTCTAGATCCCTTCTACAGAACAGTTGAAGTAAGTTGAATTTTGAATCACGCTGTAGGCCAAACGGCTTAAGATATCGAGTTGAACTTCTTATTATATAATTAAATTTTTAAAAAATTCAATATCAATTTTTTTCATAGGGATTTCGAGTATTAGTTGAACGTGAATGGTTGAACTTTGGCCACAAATTTGCTGATCGCTCTGGAAATGGACCAAATTCGGATGAAACGAACGAACGTTGTCCTGTTTTTCTGCAATGGCTCGATTTGGTGCATCAAATACATAAACAATTCCCCTGTAGCTTTGAGTTCAGCATAGGCTATTTGGTAAGTTAATAACATGAACAAATACAGTTCTATTCTAATACAAATATATATTTCTAGATTAAACTGGCACAGCATTCGTTGTCATGTCTTTTTGGCACGTTCCTATGCAATTCGCTGCGAGAACGAATCGAGAACTCAGTCTTTGATCGTACATTCTCAGTATGGCCATTTCTAGCGGAAACGATGTATAGAAATCCACTCTATAAGCATGAGACTGATAAGGTATGACTGATAACATAAATCTATATGATATACTGTACATATATATGTATGTATATACATATGATAACATACACGATTATATTTATATTTGTGTGGTTTTTAGGTACTTTGGCCATCACATAACGTGCGATTTTTACACTTTTGGTCCGATGTCTACTTGGGCAGCTTAGGCAATAAAAATGGTACCGATCTTCCTCTACAGAACAATGAACGCCAAAGCGTCCACAATGGAAATAGCAATGGCAACAACAGCGGTAAGGAATTGGACTTGGAATATTAACAATTTCATTTAAAATTCATTATACAATTTGTTCTCAAGGTTCATCAGCGAAAACACGTTCGACCGAAAACCTTGCAACGAACGAGTTGACACAGAGCACGATATCAAGACGATCAAGTGATCCCAATTTGGCTGTCGAATCAATGTAAGTATATCTATACTATACTCATATTATCCTTGAGCTAACGTTTAATTTATGTACATTTTAGTGTAACGGATGGCTTAAATCTAAATGTCAATAGCAATTCAATGTTTGACATACGATCGCAGACAAAAGAACGCATAATTGCTACGAATCATGATCAGGTCAAACAAGACTCCGACTCGGATGATACCTGTGACGACAGTTCAAAGTTAAGGGAGGACCAAGAGACAGAGAGGGAGGAGGAGGGTAAAGGTGTACAGAATGGTTCGAAAAGTTTGTTATCCGAATTAAATAATGACCAAAGCACTTCTTGTTCAATTCAATGTGATATATTGAATGATGAATCGCCAACCTTAAATGGCAAGATCACAATTCAGCGCATCGATTCCGAGCCTTTAAATTCAACAAATGGTTAGTTAAATGTTCATTCTATCATTTCAATATTAATTACAGTCTCAAATTAACTTAATTTAAATTTAATTGATTGATTTTGTATGTGAATTGCAGATGATGCGCCTTCAATTTGTGATGAAAGCATTAGTGATAATGATAATAGCCGCAATCTGTGGATTGGCCAAGGACAAGAACAAGGACAAGGCCAAATCGATACTAGTACGGATACAATAATTCCTATAGATTCTACAAAAGGCGCAACATCAAATGGATTATCAAAGAAAACACAACAAGAAACTGCAACAACAACAACCGCAACAATCAAAGACAGCGATGATGTGCCTTTAGATGAAACAGATTCAGAATCAGCCGTTGACATACCTCAAGATAAAAAGACCGAAACTATTTGTATTGCCCAACAAATAAAATCAGTCAAAGTTACAATAACTTGCCCCGTGTCCATGTGAAGCCCAACAATCTGCAATTAATACAACGCATCGCTTCAAGTTGGGATAAAAGCGATCCATTCACTCCAAACTTAGATGATGTCCATGTGCCGCCAGAGAGTTCAACAACTTGTTCAACCAACACTGACAATGACGACAATAACAGTTGCAAACAATTGGAAACGAATGAATCGAAATATTTAAATAGCAGTGTGTTGATTAACAATGGATTGGATTGTCTACCATCATCATCATCACCAGAACATCAAACATCAAGATTGGAGCAGCATCCCCATCCCCATAATACGCATAATACGTTTGCCAACTTTGATGTGTCCACGTCTGGCATTCCGATGCGAAGGAATATGCTCTGGTCGAGTCTAAACCGTGACAACACTCAATTAAAATATGCCGATAATATGGGGTAAGTGTCCACTAAACTCTAAAGTTACTTATTTAAGTTAACATTATTACAATTAATTACTTAATTGAATTTTACCAAGGCTACAGGGTTTACCACAGTAGGATTCACTCGACTATTTAATATATGTATTTGTTCTATTTTGTAGCGCACTGCAATTTCCGTCATCTGGTCTTCAATCATTACCTCCGACACCGCAGGGATCAGGATCACAGGAAAGAACACAGTTTACCTCTCCATCCCTCCTCTCCTGTCCCGATGGCTTGGCTCATGGCTTAAGTGAACAGAACATAAGACTACATCAAATTGTTCAGGAGCACAAGGTACGAGTAATTTCAATATTAATTATTTAAAATAAATATAATATCTATTATATCTCTTTGTTAGCTACGTGAAGAAGTCTTGCTGCGGGAAATTCATGGCATGCGTTTGGCTTTATTACAAAAAGGATGTCCAAGTTGCAATAGCGTCGTTTCAACAAATGTCGAGCATGTAATTATAAACAAACTAATCTAAATTCTACACAAACATACATACAATTCAATTCAATGTGTATGTACGATTGCGTAAACATGAAATATGTTATATATTAAACAAGATGAGATGAATATATCCAGCCATATCCAACCCTTCAAAAGACTTGTGAATTCTGACAATATTATTGGCTGGATTGTTTCGAAACAAAAGAAAAGAAAATGTATATATATATACATAATATATGTATATATGAGATCATTCGACGATTGATGCCGTTGTTATTAAGTTGACAAAATTGCATTCCATTCAGTTGGTCTAATGATTTAAATTTTATTCAGGAAAACGGATTGGATATTGTTGAAAATGCATCGACGTGTTCATGGGAAGCTGTCGAAGAACGCAGTGGTCCATCATCGTATGCCACTTGCTCGATACAAGAGAAAAAGGCTTCGAGTGTCCTTTGGGTACCAGATCATGCCGTTTCGCGTTGCTCAAATTGTCAAATTGAATTCTGGCTTGGACGAAGAAAACATCATTGTCGGTGCGCATTTCAACATTAACGTATTCTCATTCTCATATTGTTTTTTTTTTGTTTTCTCCTTTCTTTTGTATTGTTTTACCTTTTTTTTATGCTGCCCACAACTTTGTATTCTATTTTTATAACAAATCTAATTTAATTTAAATGTATATATTGTGGCAATCAATCTGGCACAAGTTCGTAGTTAATCAAATTTAATTTTATACTTTTAACTGTTGACTGTTTTCAAAACCTATACTTGCAAATTATAAACGGTCTACTTAAGTTAATTAAAAGGGAAATGTGAGTATCAGGATTTTCAATAATATCTATATATATAGTACACATATATATTAGCAATGCCGTCCGTTAGTCAGGGACTATTAGAGTTGGAGAAAAAGAAACCTTTTTTTGAATGTTTCTATTAGAATTTCAATTTAAAGAAAACGAGTGGCAAGAACGATTTAAAGACTACAACCTCGAGTCCTTGTAGTCCGCATTTAATCCTGAATTTCAAAATTTGTTCATTATACAAATATAATAAGTGTGCTTCAATATATGTGCCCAAGTTTAGTATTGAATTTTGACTATTATTTGCTTTTTTTATAGAATGAATACAGAGTTCTTCACAGCCGGGCTCGCTCGACTGTAGCCTTTGCCATTAGTTTTTATTTGTATTTAAATCTTCCATTCATTTCATTATACATTGTGTTGATATAGAAATTGGGTTTGTTAACTTAACCAGCTTAAGAATAGAGTCCGAGATTGGAAATGGCGAATTGTTTTTGAATGAACTAATTGTCAGATTGGCTGTGATAAATATTTTTCTCATTTTGTACAACATTTCTGTTTAACAAACTACTTAGTTGTTATTAACTCTTAATCTGGTTGGCTTGACAATTTGTAAAGTTGTTGAATGAAAACTTTAAATTTACCTTCTTTATTGTTTTTTGTCAATTGCAGATCATGTGGAGAAATTTTCTGTGCTGACTGCTCGGAATTCTGGGCGCCTTTGCCGTTTGAAAAGCTTTTTAATCCAGTAAGACTATGTGGTTCCTGTTACATAGCGGTGACAACCCAAATCCATACAACAGCTTCAGAATTCAATGAAATATTAAATAATGTGACCGCATCGAAGGAAGCGAAAATGAAAGTGGAAGCGGAAACGGAAACAGTAACAGAATCAGAAGTAGTTAACTCTCAAGAGTAGTTTTCCATTAGGTTTTTAGGATTGCAAAATGTTGAAACAATATATGTAAATATAATATATACTCAAATATTTATTGCATATATGTATGTATGTCAACACTACAAGTATGATATCAACAATAAACAACAACAATTGTGCGGACATGTAGAACAAGCCACTCGCATGCACATTAAACACACACATACACACACGCAATTATACAAATTTTGTTAGACATATATATATGTATGAATATATATAAATAATATGAACACAATTGTAAAATAAACTACCAAACTAAATCAATTCCATGAACAACAAGATCTTTTCTTTAACAGTTCCTCAAAGAACGGATTACAAGAGAAGTTTTAAGACTATATCACTGTAGATTGGATTCATCACGATATATTCTAGACTTGGACAAAACAGAAACTTTGGTCAACAAGAATTTATTCACAATTATATAAAAACAATACAACTTCATGTACAACAGATTGTGAGATTAAAACTTGAACATCTTAATTTAATAGTCAACATTTGAGTAAAGTTGTAATCCTGAGTTTTAGGGCAGTTCGAGTACTTCTCCATCTGTTAAGCTTCTATGGCTGTTCCTAATCTCATAGCTATGCTAGTTATGTCTTGTCGTTGACCTTGGGCTCCACATGATGATGTGTTGGCTTTGGTGGCACCTTGTAGGGTCTTATGAATTTAATGCTCGTTTTGAGGGCATCGCTCATCATGTGGCTGGGCAGCAGGCAACGGAGAAACATGTAGGTTAGATACCCTGTAATGCCCCAGATGCGATAATGATCAACCACAAAGACGGGTCCACTGTAACCGCTTCTATATTGCGTGTGACGTGTAGCTGAAGGTAGGATTAACGATTTAAGCGGTATGCTGATGACTTCCTCGACCTCGTCGTAATTTAATTTCAACTCGGATACGTGGAAATCCTTTACTACCCCTACCACTGGAACAATGGCTTGAGTGCGTGGCAGCAAAATTGGATTGGCGTCGCCCCAAATTTCAACACGATCTCGGGACAAACCAACTTCCTCCTCCGTCTCTCTCAGGGCACAGTCGATAAAGCTGGCATCGCCCTCGTCTCGTTTGCCGCCTGGAAATGATATCTGTAAGCTGTGGCTCCGCAAGTGACGGGATCTTCGGGTATACAGCAACGATATAGCACTTCTATGGAGATTCAATTGGGATCAAAATAGAACCATCTACTGAACGATTCTCTACTTACGTGTCACGTTCCACACACAACGCTATGAGCACAGCAGCAGACATCTTTTCACGTCTACTGTGTGGAATTGTGGATTTTGGCCGTTCGTACTTGGGTAAATTGCGCAACTTATCCATGCATCTCTGACGATGTTCCTCTGTCAGGAGCAACGCAATGTCTTCATCTGTAAAAACATTGGAAGTGGGAAGGCTGCTGCTGTTGCTACTGTTTCTCATTTGCCGGCATGCCAGCTGTAAGAGCTGACGTTTTATTATCTCAGGGCATAGTTTTCGCGACGTTGTCAAACACATTTCTATATAAATCCATGCAGGTTTACAAAGTCAATTTCACTACGAGTGATGTAAACAAAACAGAACAGAAGGTGAACTTTGGATTGGCAACTGGGCTAGCGATTAGAGTTGGGTCGTTTCGTTCTGAATAAGTTCAAATGAACGGGTCATCGAAATGAACAAATGAACTTATTCAGTATTTTATGAACTATATCGAATATTTTGCTTAGTTGGTCGATTGTTCGTCAACGAATTATTTTCGTTAGTTTCGATTATTGCGGTTATTTTTCACCAAGTTTAAAATATGCACAAATTGAAATATGAGTTGTTTAAACTTTAAATTGAATGTTTATATACCTATACCATTCAAGAATTAATTATGTATAATATATTGTGTGGAGTTGTCGATAATGAAGGGTGCGTACTGCGCCCCCGAGGCGGTCACTACCTGGCATGTGTACGCACCGGCGTCTGTATTCTGAATGCCCTCAACTTGCAGTAGCAAGCGTACTTAAATAAATGTAGCACGCACGCATACCAATGTACGGCGCCTACCCCATCAACAGCTCTCTGAGCAGTGGACGGTGATCCACAGAGAGCACTGCTTTGAGCGCGCTGCTGAGAACGCGCTGCTCAAACGATTGAGAGTGTGTGCGTGTGTATGTTCGCTGTTGAACGATTGAGAGTGTGCGTGTGTTTGTTCGCTGTTGAACAATTGGGAGTGTGCGTGTGTTTGTTCGCTGTTGAACGATTGAGAGTGTGCGTGTGTTTGTTCGCTGTTAAACGATTCAGAGTGTGTGCGTGTGTTTGTTCGCTGTTGAACAATTGAGAGTGTGCGTGTGTTTGTTCGCTGTTGAACGAATGAGAGTGTGCGTGTGTTTGTTCGCTGTTTAACGATTCAGAGTGTGTGCGTGTGTATGTTCGCTGTTGCCAACTGTCTCCTTGTACTTGACGCTTTCTCTCTCTCAACTGTTGCGCCGCTGCTGAGGCTAGTTGGCCGCTTGCGTTGTGTGGACCGTTCACAAGCAATTTGGTTGCCGTCCGGTGCAGACCTTTGAGCTCGCAAGGAATAGGGATAAATTAATTTTTTTTCGGTGCTGTGATATAAAACACAAACAAATTGTACGTATTTTCTCAACAATTATTTTGTGCACAAATTGAAATCAAAGAATCAACATTTAATATCAAGCATTGGTGAATTATTTTCTTTTTTATATAATTTGTCTTAATTATCTGGAATTATTCCAAGCAACAAATATTTTACAAGTTCAAACGCACAACACACACACACATGCACCCACCCAAAATAAACGGCATAGCACAAATTTAAATTGAACAATCAAGTCAATATTTTTAAGCTTAACGGGCGCTCAATTTTTAAAATAAAGCGCCACCTATTACAAAAAGGTGTTAAAGCTATATTGATATATCGATATCGATAGATTCTCATTTAAACTTCTTCAAATCAAATAAATAAAATTGTTTTATTAAGAGCAGAAGATTAAATTAAAGCAAACCAAATTAATTATAAATTTAAAAATTTTAAGCGGATTTCTTTTATTTCGAGTTAGCAAACTGAACTAAATGACTGATTAAGTTCACGATTCAAAAATTATCGATTGAACTTATTCAGCAAATTGAACGGAAAATCTCAGCTCTGCTAGCGATCAGCTGATTTACGTACCGCTAAAAAGTAAACTATCGAAATTCGATGCATCAATAATGTGCTCATTTCAATATCGATATACAGCTGGCGCTCTCGCTCGCATATAGATAACTTTTATTTGTTTTGCAAGTGTGTGGTATTATTTTACAAAAATGTTTCTGAACAAATCATAAGCTGGCAAATTTTGTCAATAGCAACGGTAACAAAGAACAATGATTTGCGTTATCAGTCGAAAAATGTATCGAAAAAATACCAAATGAATCAGCTGTCGAAAAATACTGTTTGCTGTATATCAACAAAGTAGCCGCTGTAAAAGGTTGAGCTTACTTGAAAATAAACAATTGTATTTATATTCATATCAACAAAGGCGCCGCAGTGAAAGGGTGTTCTGACTTGAAAACAAACATTTGTACATTTATATATTTTTTTAATTGCTAAAAGAACAAAATTGAAATGAATTTCGAGAGCGAAAATATGAACGAAGATTTCTTTAATAAGATGCATGGGTGAGAACAACCGCCAGGCGGTAAATCTAGATTCACATTGCGCCACAGAGCTTGGCCCAGAGCGTCCGGGGAGCATCTGACTTTGAGGCCCAGCAGATGCACGCCTGAGGCTCTATCCAAGCACTGTGATGCAATAGGAACCCACCTATAAGCCAATGCTAATACCCGCTCTGTTCTCTTTATAGCGCTGATGGGAAACGTACTCTAAGCCAGATCTTCGAGGATGACAACAAGCCGCTGCAAAGTGAGTCCAGCAATTTACGCTATCAGCCACAGCAGCAACAAGAAAAACAAAAAACAAAGACACATTCAAGTACTTCACTTGGTAAGCCTGTGATTGAATCCGTGGAAAGCTGGAAAACGGTGATTGCCAAGGTAGCATGTGGCTACAATGGTAGCGAGAATGTGGGACGTGTTGGTATTGCACTATCACGCAACGGTGCTGGCGCTACCAAGTTGGTGATCTACAAGAGCCGCAATGATTTGCTTAGCACATTGTTGCTGACAAAGTCGACAACGTCAACAGTACCAAAAGATGAGAAATTCAATGTGATAATGCGTGAATCCTATCTGCAGTTCTATGATGATGAGCAGCACTTTTGGAGTCTACGCTTTGAGTCTCCAGCGGATGAGAAAGAGTTTACAGAGGCGCTGCTTAATATCGGACTGACCGTTGACCAAATGGGCCTTGACAAAGCAAAGGAAACGAAAGGAGCAATATCACAGCCAGAAGCACAACCGCAACCACTGCCGCGTCAGAAGCATAAATCAACAGAAGATGAAGTTCCGAGTAGCTATGACAGCGAAAGTGAATCAACACATTCCACCGAGGATAACGTTACAACACCACAGGCCACATCAACAAAGAAATCCCTAATTTCAGTTAACACAGTTTACGACACTCGTTTATCAAACACACCTGAGATGTCATCACAGCCGAGCAATGACATAGAGGTTTTCCTCGATGAGCAGCGTGCCAAGCGACGTGATATGGATAAGAAAATGGATACCTTAATGGAGGCCATGAGTCGTCTAAACAAAACTCGCGAATTAAACAAATCAAACGCTGAACAGGATATCAAGAAAGTCGACAGTCTAGTGTTGCGAACATCGGGATATCTAGATGAGAGTAAAGTTTATCAACTTAATGAAACCCCCCTAAATACAACAATCCAAGAATCGTCTGGTAACGAGGATGAACTGCTTGAGCTTGAGCAGAAATTGCTGGATCTTAAAAAGCATAATCGTAGTCTCACAAAAAGGCTTAAGGCCAAGGAGCAGACAAATGCCGAATTAAGTGGTCTATGCGAAGAGTTACTTATTCAGAACAAGGATCTAAAAAAACAAAATGTAACTCTAGTCACTGCGATATCCACCCTATCTACCCAGGTGAACGCGGACATCAACGGATACTCCGCTTTGCCATCCACAAACTGTGCCAATTGTGACAACTACATTTGCAAGATCAAAGCATTGGAGACCCGTGCCTATATATTGCAAGAGGCTTTATTTAGTCTTCCGAATTTGGGCAACAGATCCACTGTATCCGCATCAACGGAAACCGTCGAGACATCATCGCCACGTTAGCTAGCTTAACAATTATTGTATTATCTGCAACAATTTGTATTAGTTATGTATTAATTAGTTACTATTTGTTATTGTACATAATCAGACAAATGCTAAATTATCATAGTTACTTTTGTGACAAACCGTGAATCCAAATTAATATCAATTAAAATGAATTACCAAAAGGATAATTTGGGTTTTTGTTTGAAATGTAAGTAATATTTACTAAATGAATCCCTCCCATTGTTGTTGAAAATAAGAAAACCATTTGTGCGTATTCAACAATTTTGTACAAACTAATTTGTTGTATTTGTTGCAAAATCAGAAAACATTTCCAGGAGAGGATCTTTCAACTTAACATTACGACAAGTCTACATGTGTGAGTGTGATTTCTTGTATGTGTGTGTGAGTGTATTTATGGTGTGGCATATATCGGGCAGTCTGCTAAGAGGGTTTTTTTTGTTTGGAGGAAGCGCTTTATTTAGCTTGATCCGCCAGCTGTGCTCACATTTAGTAGCTTCATGTGAATGCGCGCATTGTGGAATATATGTATATAGTTATGCTGAGTTTACACTGTGTCACAGAGAGCGGTTACACATAAAGGGGGATGCACTCTGTGATTTGCAGTTTGTGGAGTCTCAGCATAATAACTAGCCTAATTTGCTCATCATTTAAACTAAACAAAAAAGAGATAAAGTGCTTTGGGGTAGTAGTCGTTGCTAGTAGGTGCTGCTATCGCTGAGGCTGCTGAGGTAAGTGCTTGCGCCTGGAGCGCTTGAACCGCCGACACGATGCCGCCTACGTTTGGCCTTTGCCTTTTTGCGTCGTGGTGGTGCAACCGCTTCCGCTTTACGTTTGTATTTGCCCTGTCGCTTCTTTTTGCGTCCATATTCATCCGATTCACTGGTGCTCGATTCCTCGTTATCGCTTGAATCCGATTCGGTATCGCTGCTCGATGAATCCGTTGATGAATCGCTGCTATCTGACGACGATGATGATGATGATGACGATGAACTTGAGCTGCTTGCACCGCGGCGACGTTTTGATTTTTTGCTGCTGCTGTTGCTCTTCTTGTGTTTCTTCGATACCACTTCCTTGCTGCTGGCTTTTATTTTGGTCTCATCACTAACACCACCGCCACCGCCTCCTCCACCACCACCACCACTACTTTTCTTATGCTTCTTGCTCTTTCTCTTGCGTTTCTTGTGTCGATCGGCTTTTGTGTGTTTCGTGGCTGAGGCTGTTGTTGTTGTTGATTTCTTTTTGTTTCTCTTGCTGCTGATTTTCTTATCTTGCTTGCTTGCGGTTGTTGCTGTTGTCGTCGTTGTTGTTGTTGTTGTTGGTGCTGCAGCTGTTGCAATATCGCCACTTTTAAGCTCCTGAGCGCGCAGCTCGGTTAACGGTGTCAAATAATCGAGTTCTGAGTCTGAGCTGGTACTTTCAACATCAAGCAGTATCTCTTTGTTCGGATCCACCTAAAATTGAAACGAAAAAAATAAACAGGGTATTTAAAGCATAACGCGTGTTATTTTCTGGTTTCACGTATGTCGTATGTTGTTGTTGCTGTTTACTGCGTGTGTTTTTGCGGCATTTTTTTGCTTACCTTGAGAAAATTGCGGCATTGATAGGTCAGGTGACCAGCATAGCCGCACTTTTTGCATGCCGCTCGCAGCGTATCCTTGTTGGAGTTAGCCAGCGGAAAGTTCATCTTGTTTGCCGGAATTAATTTGCTCTCTTCTTTTCAATAATAGTTGTCCATTAATTGACGTGATTGCTTGCGGCTCAGGCTCAGTCTGGTCTGCTCTAACCACCTCACACACGGCGGCTGCTGTTGTTGTTAAGTCTGCATCGATTATCGATATTTAGCAAGCGTGATAGGCAGATGACAAAACAAACGTACGACCTATCGATAAGCTATTCGATTTTAAAATATCAAATATATGCATTTTATAAATTCATTTATTTTGAATTCTATTGCAAATAAATCAGTTTGTATTTTTAAAATCAGTGTATATAAATTTATTAAGATGCCAAAGCTTAGTCTGTTTATCGAAAGAATTAAAATTACAGTTTGTCATCAATTTTCGATAGAGAACACAATCGATTAGGCGCTGTGTAGCCAATAAGACTGCTGTCGATAGCTGTTATCGTACTCGTGGACACTTGCTATCGAATAGTAAGACAAATTTTGCAGTGCTAGGTGGAAAGTTGTCTTCAGTTTCCGAAATGCCAGAGTATTGCCAAAAATTGATGTAGACGAATTCGCCGTGCTGTGTCCGTGTCCGTTGCCAAGTGGAGTGTATTTTAATCATCAGCAGGTTTCAGACGACTCGCCCACGCACACTGCATTAGAATAAACAACGAATATTACAATAGTACAATATATACATATATAGGAGGAACAGCAACAATTTAAGTGCGGCCCCCTTCTCACCAGCACCCCCTTCTCACCACCCCCGCAAAATATGCAACAGAACGCAACCAGTAATCCCTTTTCGGTGGCCGCCTATGGCGACCGACCCCAAATGGGATTGGATGTGGAGTTTGGAGCGGATCCGGCCAGTGGAGCGGCATTCTTTCAGAGTGATGGTCGCAAACACGATGATCTAAAGCAAATGTTGGATAGCAATAAGGATGGCCTCAAACTGGAGGCAATGAAGCGAATTATTGGCATGATTGCCCGTGGACGTGATGCCAGCGATTTGTTTCCCGCTGTCGTCAAGAATGTTGTCTCCAAGAACATTGAGGTGAAAAAATTGGTCTATGTATATCTGGTGCGTTATGCTGAGGAGCAACAGGATTTGGCACTGCTCTCCATCTCAACATTCCAGCGTGCTCTCAAGGATCCCAATCAATTGATACGCGCCTCAGCACTTCGTGTTCTATCTTCCATAAGGGTCAGCATGATTGTGCCCATTGTGATGCTGGCAATACGTGACAGTGCCGCCGATCTGAGTCCATATGTCCGCAAGACGGCGGCACATGCCATACCCAAATTATATTCCCTGGATGCGGAGCAAAAAGATGAGCTCGTCACGGTTATTGAGAAGCTACTCTCGGATCGCACCACGCTGGTGGTTGGCTCCGCCGTCATGGCCTTTGATGAGGTAAGAGTCGCATATTTTACATGATTTGTAGATAGAAATGTAAATTAAGATATTATTTTTAATCCTTAACCTACTCATCACATTTCACAGGTTTGTCCGGAACGCGTTGATCTTATACACAAGAACTATCGCAAACTATGTAATCTGCTCGTGGATGTGGATGAATGGGGACAGGTGATCATTATCAATATGCTAACACGCTATGCGCGCACACAGTTTGTTGATCCGAATCCGGATGAGGAGCATGGTGCAGTTGATGGCATGGATGGCGATGCGCCGACTAATGAACGTTTCTATGACGAGTCCTCCAATACGAGTAGCGATGATGAAGCCACCAGCGGTGATGATGACGATGCCGATGCCAACAAAGTGAAAGGCAAGACAAACAAGTCCAATTCGAATGTGAACAACAATGAGAAAGACAACGACAACACGAGCAGCTATCACATTGATTTGGATCATCGACTGTTGCTCCGTCAGACGAAACCATTGTTGCAGTCACGCAATGCATCTGTTGTGATGGCTGTGGCCCAGTTATATCATCATGTGGCACCACGCAACGAAGTCCAACTGATTGCAAAGGCACTAATAAGATTATTGCGTTCCCATAAGGAAGTCCAGAGTGTGGTGCTCAACTGCATCGCATCGATGTCGGCCAGACGTAAGGCCATCTTTGAGCCGCATCTGAAGTCATTCTTTGTGCGTACCAGCGATCCAACGCATCTAAAACTCCTTAAGCTGGATATACTCACAAATCTGGCATCGGCTTCCAGCATTTCGCTGATTTTACGCGAGTTCCAAACGTACATCTCGAGTAGCGATCGTCCCTTTGTGGCAGCCACAATTCAAGCAATTGGACGCTGTGCTGCAAGCATTAAAGCGGTCACAGAAACTTGCCTCAGCGGTCTGGTGCATCTGCTCTCCAATCATGATGGTAAGAAGATAAATTCAATACACATAAAGTACAGAAGATTAAATATTTAGATTCTCAATTAAAAGAGGCAATCGGTTATTGCAATCGGCTAATATCGGTTAAAAGGTTACGGTTTGAATCCTCGCATGTAAAGCTTTTATTCGGAATATAAATTTGATCTTGATTAAATCTAAAAATTGTATCTACACTTTAAATTACAATCGGTTAATATCGGTTAACGATTTCGGTTAAGGTTTGAATCTGCTTGTAAAGTTTTCAGTCCCAAGGGTTTCCAGACTGTAAACTCGCATAACTTTGTCAAAACTTTACCGATTTTTATGCGGCATTTAATTTTGATCTTGATTTAATCTAGAAAGTGTTTCTGGATTTCAAAATAATTTGTTTTCAATAATTTTACGATTCTTATCTGAAATCTTAGCCTGATCATTTGACATCTCTCTCTAATTTGTTTATAATTGAACTGTTTTACAGAGCACGTTGTGGCTGAGAGTGTGGTTGTAATCAAGAAGCTGTTGCAGAGCAAAGCCGCCGAGCACTTTGAGATCATCACACAAATGGCCAAGTTGATAGACTACATCAATGTGGCAGCCGCACGGGCAGCAATCATTTGGCTAATTGGCGAATACAATGAGAAGGTGCCGCTAATAGCACCGGATGTGCTGCGCAAAATGGCGAAATCCTTTGTCGACGAACAGGATGTGGTCAAGTTGCAGGTGCTGAATCTTGGTGTTAAATTGTACTTGACAAATCCGGAGCAGACCTCATTGCTCTGTCAATACGTGTTCACATTGGCACGCTACGATACCAACTATGATGTACGTGATCGAGCGCGTTTCTTGCGTCAATTTATCTTCCCGGCGAGCGGCAACAGCAGCGTCCTCACCCAACATGCCCGTCAGGTCTTTTTGGCCGCCAAGCCGGCTCCATTGCCGGAGAGCAAGTATCGGGATAGTAATCTCTATCAGCTGGGTTCACTCTCACACTATTTGAATATGCATGCCACGGGCTACAAAGAGTTGCCCGCATTTCCGACTATTGCACCCGATTCCAGTGTGCGCAACATCGAGGGTTATATGCAGGAGAAACTGCCTAGCGAGAGTCCTGGTCGCAGTAAGGCATCATCATCAGCAACAGATGCTACGAAGCGGGAGCAGCAGGAGAAGGGCTTCCTATCCGAGTCGGAAAAGTCATCTGCCTATTCCGAGTCCAGTGGCAGTGACAGTGGTTCCACCAGTGATTCCAGCAGCGATGGCTCCTCCAGCAGTGATGACAGCGACGATGAGCAGAAAGCACAAACCAAGAAGACACCCAAGACACCCATTGTAACGCCCAAGTTAATTGATGAGAGCAGTAATAATCCTCCAACAACTACAGCTCCTCCAGTTCCGGCTGCTGCCACTGCTTCCGCAACAGGCAATAATAATAATAATAACACTGCCGGAGATTCGGGCACCTCGGACAGTGCCGAATCCTCGTTCTACAGCGGCAGCAGCAGCGGCGATGGCAACAGTAGCGATGGCAATTCGGCCAGCGATAGCGAACAGGAGCCAGCTCCACAAATACCAGCGGACAAGAAGAAGAAGCTAGCGAAGACACCACAAGCAGCGTCTGGCAAAAGTAATTTGGATTTGCTGTTGGATTTAGATGACATACCGCCCATTGGGCCTGTGATGACGCCCTCGCTGGGCGGCTTCCTCACACCAGGTAAGTGGCAAGCAGACAAGGACAGACTGATCTAAGATAAGAGTACTTATATGCGATTTCTTTACAGGCACACCAATGATGCCTGGCCAGTTGACGTTGCAGCCACAGCAGGCATGCAATCGCATTGAACTTGTTGGCTCCTCGCACACCGAATTCAAGCACAAGGAGCTGCTCAACAAGGTGTCTGGACATGGACTACAAGTGTCCTATCGCTTCACACGTGCCCCACATCTCTATTCCGCCGCCATGTGCTCCATTGAGTTGCAGTTTCAGAATCGCAGCGATCTAGAGTTGACCAGCATACGGATGGGACAACAGAATCTATCGCATGGCATGCAACTAAGTGAATTTGCGCCAATTGCCCAACTGCAGCCGCAACAGGTGGCAAGTGGTATACTTGGTGTCGATTTCAATGATACAACGCATGCCATTGATTTTGAGCTGCTGTCGAGTGCGGGCAGTGCAAGGATTCAATTGAAACCACCGGTTGGGGAACTGGTACGTGCCGTGCAAATTGCTGAGACTTTGCATCGCGAGGAACGCGCCAAGTTGCGTGGCATGAACGAACATCAATGTGAGCTGCGTGGCATGCAACGTGAGCTGGTCGATGTGATGGCACTCAAGCAAAAGATTTACGAGTGCATCAATGTGGCGCACACATATAGTTCGCCAACAGGGCAACTGCATTGCTTTGCCGGCCAAACGTTGAGCACGAAAAGTCTTGTCCTCCTCACACTGCAATGGCAAACGGATGAGGCACTTACCTTGTTGGTCAACTGTGAGAAGATGGTCATTGGTTCCATGGTGCTCAACGAACTGCGCAATGCTCTCCAGCTAAGCTTTAGCATCTAAAAAAGAAAGAATAGCACATGCAACCCACTAACTATAGGGTATATATAAACTATAAGTTTTGTTATTCCTATCCTCCAATCTGTCTCTCAGTTGAACATGAAATTATTGTTGAAATGAACAAATTTAATTGAATCTTATCAGAAACAAAAAAAGGAAAAAAAGAGCGCTACATTAGAACAAAGCCGCAACATTACGTAATAACCATTATACAATATTATTATATACCATCTATATTATATTATACATATACATATATGTTTATCTTAAGTTGAAACTAAATGCGATTCCAAAACAAAATGTATGAACAATTATTATTATTATAAAACAAAAATGAAAAACACTTTTAATCAATGTTGTTGCCTATGCAAACAAAAAAAAAACAAAGCAAATTATTGTAAAACCACATTCTCTCTGCATATGTGTATGTGTGTGTTTGTGAGTGTGTAAGTGTGTGTGTATTTGTACTATAAGTAAGTGTAATACTGTGTAAAGCGTGTGTGTTTTGATGTTGTAACTCTGTTGCCTTTGTGCTCTATGCGGCCTTCTTCAAATTGTAGCAAAGAAAAGTAACAAACAAAATAAAACAAAAACAAAAAAGAAACATACAAAAACGCATATACATATACATGCTATATAGATTCATATATGTATGTATGTACTATAATATATATACTATATAGATCAGGGGCTTGAGCAGTACTAATTATCGAAATGTTAACCAAATTGTTGCCTAATCTAATTTACTCGCAAAACTAGAGAGAGCGAAAAGAACAAATCCGAAATATACTTTATTTTAACAATATATGTATGTATGTATGTATACTAATTATGTATTATTTATCGTATATATACAATAATATTCTATATATGCGCATTTCTTGCCTTTAAGCATTGACTGTTCCAACAATTCATATATGCAGAATAGCATTAAATTATTTTCTTCTTTTGATTGATTTGCCTAGCAAAGTTAGTAAACGCGAATCCCATATATGTATATATATATATAAATGTATGTATATGTGTATATATCTGTATATGCATACAATCGAGAAGACTATTGAATACCAGCCAAGTTAGCAGTTGAACCTATAAAGGAGCCTAGCTCCAATTTAAAATCAAGTTTTTATATATTCGCAAACCATGATGTTCTAGTAAACTAATTAAATAAACAGCTATTTCTAAATATATATGTATACTATATGTATATATACACTACTATAGTGCGCCAGCTTATCTAAAGAAATCCGTTTCCTACGCCAACTTTTTCAAACTCCCCCCAATTGAACTATTTAACATTTTCGAGGCATTTTTCTTTTTGGCTTTTTCAAAAAAACAAAACAAAAAAATCACAAATTTCGAAAATTAAGCAATTAAATGTTAAATATTTACATACATCTTTTTGATATCTATAAATATTATTATGATTATGATTATTATCGTTAGATAATCAAGTTTCAAATCTTAAGCGTACGTGCAGGAAAACTCTATAAACAATAATTATTTTATTGAACAAAGTAGCATGCGCAATTATTGTTAAAAAACAAAAAACGAGACATTGGAAAAACAAATTAATATTATATTTTATGCTTTTAAAGATCTGTGCAAGACGAATTCAAATTCTATTGAAATAAACGCAACGTTTTAACAAACATTTAAGAACTTACCTGGAAACTAAGATTTTCCATGAATTTTTCTGATCATTTTGTCAAACTTTAATTTTTTATAAATATTTTAAAATAATTTATTTAAAAATGTCGTCCCCCAAGGTTTTACTTACACCAAATATGTATTTATTAGAATGCTCAGCTTTAAGTTGTCGGATTTGTATTGTTTTTACTTCAATCTAATTTTTTTTTTATTATACAATTTAGTTTAAATTAAAAGAAAACAAACAAGCAGTTACGTGCTGCCATAAAGGGGATTTTCGCCGCAATTTCGACAGCCGCGGCGAAAGAGCGCTGCTTAAGTCCAAGGCGGCGAATTGTCTTATTAGTTGCAAATCGGTTCTTGAGCAGCAACGTCGGCGGCAAGCTGCAGGCTTTTCTATAATCGGTTTTTTTATTCTATACCAATTATCTATGTTGTAAATTCTGTTTAAGTGAATTGAAATAGCACAAGAGTGAAAGTGCATAAAAGAAAAAATGGGGAAGAAAAGAAAAATGGCCGATCGCCATTGGAATTCCATTTTCTTTTGCTTCATTGCAAGTCTTATTTCTTTTAAGTGTGATTAATTTGCACCTTCAGTACGTGAAATTCTAATTTAACTTGTGTTTATTAAGCATGGTTAAATATTAATTGTAAATGTTGCATATTCGTTTCGTTTTATTTATTTCTGTGCATATACAAGTGCATTAGTAGCAACAACCGTTAGTTTTTCCTTGCTGGCGCAACAGGCAAAACAAAGTTTCGCGGCAAATTCAGCGGCTGCCGTGAGAGAGCGCTGCTTAAGTCGAAGGCGGCGAATTTCCCAATTAGTAGCAAATCGGTTCTTGGGCAGCAACGTCGTCGGCAAGCTGCTGATTTTTTTACAATCGGTTTTTTTTTAATTCAAATCAATTATTTTCTTATAATTTTTGTTTAAGTGATTATAAATGGCATTAGAGTGAAAAGCACAAGAAGTTATGTGCAAAAGAGCTATTAATATAGAGATAAAATGAAGAAAAGAAAAATGGCCGATCGCCATTTTGGAATTCCATTTTTTTTACTTCATTGCAAGTCTTGTTTTTTTTAAGTGTGATTAATTTGCACCTTCAGTGTGTTAAATTCTAATTTCACTTGTGTTTATTAAGCATGGTTAAATATTAATTGTAAATGTTGCATATTCGTTTCGTTTTATATATTTCTGCGCATATACAAGTGCATTAGTAGCAACAACCGTTACTTTTTCCCTGCTGGCGCAACAGGCAAAACGAAGTTTCGCGGCAAATTCAGCGGCTGCCGTGAGAGAGCGCTGCTTAAGTCGAAGGCGGCGAATTTCCCAATTAGTAGCAAATCGGTTCTTGGGCAGCAACGTCGGCGGCAAGCTGCAGATTTTTTTACATTCGGTTTTTTTTTTAATTCAAATCAATTATTTTCTTATAATTTTTGTTTAAGTGATTATAAATGGCATTAGAGTGAAAAGCACAAGAAGTTATGTGCAAAAGAGCTATTAATAAAGAGATAAAATGAAGAAAAGAAAAATGGCCGATCGCCATTTTGGAATTCCATTTTTTTTACCTCATTGCAAGTCTTGTTTTTTTTAAGTGTGATTAATTTGCACCTTCAGTGTGTTAAATTCTAATTTAACTTGTGTTTATTAAGCATGGTTAAATATTAATTGTAAACGTTTCATATTCGTTTCGTTTTATCTATTTCTGCGCATATACAAGTGCATTAGAAGCAACAACCGTTACTATTCTCTTGCTGCGCTCTGAGCGAAAAGGCGCAACAGGCAAAACGGATTTTCGCGGCAAATTCAGCGGCTGCCGTGAGAGAGCGCTGCTTAAGTCGAAGGCGGCGAATTTCCCAATTAGTAGCAAATCGGTTCTTGGGCAGCAACGTCGGCGGCAAGCTGCAGATTTTTTTACATTCGGTTTTTTTTTTAATTCAAATCAATTATTTTCTTATAATTTTTGTTTAAGTGATTATAAATGGCATTAGAGTGAAAAGCACAAGAAGTTATGTGCAAAAGAGCTATTAATAAAGAGATAAAATGAAGAAAAGAAAAATGGCCGATCGCCATTTTGGAATTCCATTTTTTTTACCTCATTGCAAGTCTTGTTTTTTTTAAGTGTGATTAATTTGCACCTTCAGTGTGTTAAATTCTAATTTAACTTGTGTTTATTAAGCATGGTTAAATATTAATTGTAAACGTTTCATATTCGTTTCGTTTTATCTATTTCTGCGCATATACAAGTGCATTAGAAGCAACAACCGTTACTATTCTCTTGCTGCGCTCTGAGCGAAAAGGCGCAACAGGCAAAACGGATTTTCGCGGCAAATTCAGCGGCTGCCGTGAGAGAGCGCTGCTTAAGTCGAAGGCGGCGAATTTCCCAATTAGTAGCAAATCGGTTCTTGGGCAGCAACGTTGGCGGCAAGCTGCAGATTTTTTTACATTCGGTTTTTTTTTAATTCAAATCAATTATTTTCTTATAATTTTTGTTTAAGTGATTATAAATGGCATTAGAGTGAAAAGCACAAGAAGTTATGTGCAAAAGAGCTATTAATAAAGAGATAAAATGAAGAAAAGAAAAATGGCCGATCGCCATTTTGGAATTCCATTTTTTTTACCTCATTGCAAGTCTTGTTTTTTTTAAGTGTGATTAATTTGCACCTTCAGTGTGTTAAATTCTAATTTAACTTGTGTTTATTAAGCATGGTTAAATATTAATTGTAAACGTTTCATATTCGTTTCGTTTTATCTATTTCTGCGCATATACAAGTGCATTAGAAGCAACAACCGTTACTATTCTCTTGCTGCGCTCTGAGCGAAAAGGCGCAACAGGCAAAACGGATTTTCGCGGCAAATTCAGCGGCTGCCGTGAGAGAGCGCTGCTTAAGTCGAAGGCGGCGAATTTCCCAATTAGTAGCAAATCGGTTCTTGGGCAGCAACGTCGGCGGCAAGCTGCAGATTTTTTTACATTCGGTTTTTTTTTTATTCAAATCAATTATTTTCTTATAATTTTTGTTTAAGTGATTATAAATGGCACTAGAGTGAAAAGCACAAGAAGTTATGTGCAAAAGAGCTATTAATATAGAGATAAAATGAAGAAAAGAAAAATGGCCGATCGCCATTTTGGAATTCCATTTTCTTTTACGTCATCGCAAGTGTGGCTTTTTTTAAGTGTGATTATTTTGCACCTTTGGTGTGTTAAATTCCAATTTCACTTGCGTTTATTAAGCATGGTTAAATTTTAATAAATGTTGGATATTCGTTTCGTTTTATTTATTTCTGCGCATAAATGCGCATTAGTAGCAACAACCGTTACTTTTTCCTTGCTGCGCTCTGAGCGAGAAGGCGCAACAGGCAAAACTGATTTTCGCGGCAAATTCAGCGGCTGCCGTGAGGGAGCGCGAGAGCGTGAGAGAAGGTGGCGAATTGTCTAATTATTTGCAAGTCGGTTCGTGAGCATTTATAAATAGATAGAATGTAGAAAAAAATGGCGGATCGCCATTTTGGATCTCCAGTGAGTGAGAGTGAGTGTAAAGCAAACGGTTTCTGCAGTTATGTACTTATTGCTGAACAAAGGCTGCGCCAACGGAAATGCATCGGTGAGTGTTTGTTTTATTTAATATTTTTCCAGCTTGCTAGAGTAAGAGAAAAGAATAGCAGTAAAGAGAATGTAAGAATTTAAGAGAGACATTTAAACTTTTTCTTTGTGAAACAATTTCGTTGTGTTGCAATGCATTTCTCTTATATAAACTGGCTTTAATGAATCAATCAGTTTCCCAAACCATATATTAATAATAAATGCGTTTTGTCTTCTTAGTTTTTAATCTATCTTGTTTATTCACGCTTGTTCTGGTTGCTTGCTTCGCTTTTGTTTTGTTTTTGTTTTTTGCTTTTGTTTTTTTTTTTTGGGACACACACAGAAGAAGAAAGCCAGCAGCAGACAAATGACAATTCTTCATTCTTCTTTCACATTTAATCTTCGCCTCACACAAACACACTCTCTCCATCTCACTCACACACACATGTTTTATTAGTTGCTGCTGCTGCTGGCATTTGGAAAGCAAGTATGTTCTAGTTAAGTTTGTTAAGGTTTAGATTTGCTTAGGTTTTTTTTTTGTGTTTCAGATTAGGTTATTTTGGTGAAAATAATAAATAATAATATACATACTCGGACAATAGAAGTTAGGTATTACACTGATAGATAAATGAGTCTAAGAAATCAGGAAGATTTGAAAAAAAGTTTTTTTTAAACAGTCGAAAAGTCGAAAAGTCGAAAAAACACACTTATAAAATCAAGAGCTGGGTTTCATTTTAAGAAAACTAAAAATATTTTGGTCTCAGAAATGATTGAAGACCAAAAATAAGAAAATCATTTTGTTACATCATTTTAAAGACCAAAATGAGCTAAGATTACAAAGGAAAATATAACGAGAACACTTAATTTTAAAGATACGCTTTTTGGACTTTTCTAAATATAAATGAAAAGTTGTTTAAAACAATGGTTTTTGTTTTTCTTAAAAATTATTACATTTTCGTAGCCCCTTCAAAAATTTCACTTTCAGATCGTTTTAAGGAATAACTGTAGCATACTTTTTTGGATTAGAATTGCAAGTTCATACAATACTTTAGACACCATTTCCAAATCTGAAGAATATTCAGTGTGTAAATGAATGTGAAAGTAAAATTCGGAATACGATTCGAATCGATTGTGTTTCATCTTTTCTTTTGAACGCGTCTGCTTTTTGTTTGCTCCTTTAATTGTATATTCGCTAATTTAATGTGATTTTTTGTTTTTGGTTTTTTGTTTTTTGTTTTTGCTGAATTTGCACAATTAAAAAGCTCAATTGTATGCTTATAATATAAACCATTAAGTTTTAGTTTCGTTTTGGATTCTTTTTTGTTGTCGCTAAGTTAGTTTTGCAATTGCTGCTGCATTTAAAAACTGTTAGGTTAGGTTAAGCTTACTTAACGGTTGATGAGCTTTTTGTGTGTGTATGACAGAGTGAGAGTGAGTAAGTGAGAAGAGTGAGAGCGATAGAGAGAGAGAGAGCGATTCAATAGAATAATATGAGTAGTAAGTATATGTATGTGTGTGTATGTTTGGCTTTCGATCGAGCAATGAGTATGCATAATGTTGGCTATATATGTATGTATGTATGTGTACGTATGCACACTCATGGCCAATACAATAAGTACATCAACATCAGGCGACTTTAACTCGAGTGCTGATGCACTTGATCATTGATCACCATGAGGAGGAGTTTATAGGATATAATATAGGGTATATATGTATGTAGTATACTAAGCATGGATGTCAGTCGAGTGAGCATGATAATGTTATATATGTGTATGATTAGTATGACAGACATTGCGTTGTTCTTTTAGTTAGGTTAGGTACGAGTACTTATATTAGCTTCTACTCTTCCCCTATTTCCTCTTAGTACTTGTACTCGTACTCGTATAATCGTACATACATATAGTATATTATATAATATGATCGCGGCTTTTGTTTTTCCACTTTCCATTTTCTTTTCTTTTGTTTTTTTTTTTGACTTGATTTCATATAAAACTAGTTTTTTAGTATATCTTTAAGTATGTATGTATATGCAGGTATTTATATATATGTATATCATATATATATGGATATATATATATCGTATATATTTATTTATTTATGTATGTCTAGGGATGATTTTCAATCACTTATTGTTACGTACGGTGTTTTCTATAACATGCTTCGCTTGGACTGAATGACGCATTTGCTTTCCATCTTTCTTGTCTTTTTACTTTCTTCTTTTTGCTTATTTCAATAACATTTAAAGCATATTTGTGTTTATAAATATATGTATGTGTGTATGTGTGTGTGTGTGCGTGTGTGCGTGTGTGTGTGCGTGTGTGTGTGTGCGTGTGTGCAGAGTGCAACGATGGCAGATCATTTAATGCAATCCAATATAAACTCTCAATCTCCAGAACGGACGGAGTGTTGAACCTAACCTCACTTCTGTGTTTGGCAATTGCTTGACAAAGTAAATTCAGCTTGTAATCGATCGATTAATTATCCTGGTACTATCATTACTGCAATCGATAATTTATCAAGAAGACGGACTTTAGAGCGAGAGAGCATTAGAGAGAGTAAGAAAGTGAGAGAGTTTTTCCTCGATTAACGGTTCACTACGATCGTATATATATATATGTGTGTGTGTGTGTATGGTGTACGTTGAAAATGGATTGGTTTTCTTCAAGTCGCTTTTCTCATGTACATGTCAAAGGTAACTGTCAGTTTAGCTGTCAGTCAACTTTAACATTCAAATGAGAAAATTGAACCTTCAAAAGGTGCATCAAGTTGTAACTTTTGTATCTTTTAGTTAGTTAAAGTTCTTCTTTTGGGTGGTTGCATAACCTAAACACAATTGTAAGCTATCGATAAGGTATATTTTCTATATAGTATGCATGTATTTATATGTATTGTATGTGGGTATCTGGGTATGTATGAGTGTTGGTATTATGTCTGGCGGGAGGCGGGGGAATATTTATGTTGCTTTTTGATTACGTCATTATTATTCAGTTATTCAGTATGAGAATGTATGTTTGTATATAGAGACACATACATATACATATGCAGTTGTTCTATTTGTAGTACTAGCTGCTATACTATGACCTTTGCCCTTCTGGTTTGGATTGACTTAGTTGTTAGTTGCTGTAAGGCCGTCAATTCCAATTTCCATGTGCTTAAAGTTTCTTATACCAATAGAGATAATGCTCGCCATCCTCGACCATTAGCTCATCCACACCTAGAAAATGTATATATTTCAGAATGGGCTTTATATCGGGAAAGGCGTTTGTCTATTTTTTTTTCTTTTGCTTACTCACCAACAGGCGCAATAAGCTGATTCCCAGGTGTATTGTTTGGATCAGGTAACTCGGGCAATCTGTAGAGCAACCAGTAGTGATATCTATCCAGTGGAATCGAATGCAAGAGTTATCATTATCATTATTTCTATTCTAAAACGTATTTATTAGTTTTGCTTACCCTCGTGGTTCCTCCTTCTTGCCATAGAGCGTGTGCACATAGTGACCATTGGGCCATTCGCGAGCCTCGAAAATGAATCTGCAATGTATAGATATAGACAGATATAGATATATTTCATGTCAGTTGTGATATCTTAACAGTGGAAAAACGTTTTATAATTTAATAGGATAATTTTAACATAGGTTAAAGTGTTCCGTTACTACAGCTACCGATTATAGAACTATAGATGTATAGTGAATTCGGACGTTATAGTGAAAATTCCTGATCAAAAACCTAATGTAATTTTATCGTATATTCTTCCGATCACTTGCCTCGAGCTTTGCTTTGCTATCGGTACTATCGATATATCAGTATAACTATAACCGATAACTATAATCGATAACTATAATTGATAAACATAATCGATAACTATAATCGATAACTGTAATCGATAACTATAATCGATAACCACAATCGATAACTATAATTGATAACTATAATCGATAATCGACTCACCTCGGATCCATTTCGGCCGCCTGTGTCATGGCCTTAAAAAAGCTCGTGTTCTTGGGCGATACTAGTGAGAGGGAGAAGGCCTCAGTGACGTTAGATCCCACCCAGAGTGTGTAGGTGTACGAGATGTTCTTGGCATCCGATTCCTCTGCGGAGGAGCTGAGTCCGAAGGGCAAGGCCAGTTTTGGTTCACCATTCTCTGCAAGCACACACAGCACTTAGTGAGTATAAGTGGGGATTCTATATAGATAGTGATGGTTAGTGATGATTTTACCTGTGGGATCGCTGCTTTCGCGTATGACATGATCACACTGAAGGGCACGGACAGCGCCTAATCCTTTCCAGCCGAGGGCCAGAACAATGTCGGCGGTGAGACCAACACCAATATCCGGCTCCTGACCATCCTGCAGTGGCTCCTCACTCCAGCCGCCATCGGCATGTTGACGACTGAGGATGTAACGTGAGGCGGCTGTGCGATTCCAATGGCCAGCAGGATCGTACTCCAAGTCCTGGAGAGCCTGCATGGCCAATGCAGTGCTACGGAGCGAACCGAAGCTGCCACGTTGATCCTGTAGGCTGGCCAAACCACGTGCCGGACGACGCACAAAGTGTTGCAGATGACGATGCCGATGATCGGTGACAATGCAACGTAGGGCAAGAATCACCATGGCAATGGCATCCACACTCTGGTCCGTAACGCCGCTGGCAATGTCCAGGAGTCGTCGGATCTGACGCTTACGGACATGTGCCGCCGAGCTGCAAGCCGACAAGGTGGTCAATGCAAATTCAATGTCCTGGGCGGGCTCATGATGTTGCAATGTGGCCACCAGATCGTGACCATGAAAATGCTTTGGATCCTTGCAGAGGGATCCTAATGCTAGGACATATCGTGCCAGCTTATCCAGATTAAGTGGTTTGGGCAACGTATGATGGCGATCCAGCATGGCCAAGATCTCAATTTCCATCTCCTTGACGGAGAGCGTATCCTCCAGATCCTGAATGATCTGCATATGCGCATCGGCACTATCATTTGGATCTCGACCACCGGACAGCTCCTTGGCCAGGATGACAACGTGGGTATCATTGGCCCAGCCATAATCCGAGGCGCGTTTTTCCTTTAGCCAATCCAAAGCACGCAATATAGCTTCCTGTTCGCCTTTTGTGGGCGTGGCCGAGCCAATTAGCTCGTGTGGATGCGGTGATGGCGATGGCGCCTTTGGTGCTTCACCAATTGCCACACCACCACCAGTTCCACCAGTTGCTCCTCCACCCCCACCATCAGTTCCTCCTCCTGCTCCTGCAGCTCCTACTCCGAGATCAGCTGTTGTCACATTGTTGCTAACATTGCCTGCTGCTGGCAGCGCTGCAACTGTTGATGTTGATTCCTGCTGCTGCTGGTCAGCGGCTGCAGCTGCAGCTAAAGTGGCTGTTGTTGTTGTCGTTGTAGTTGTTGTTGTGGTTGTTGTGGTTGCATCTGCTGTGGCCAAGGGTATACTACTTGTGTTGTTGTTGTTGTTGCTGTTGTAGCTCAGCTCATAGCTGGCATCGTTGTTGTTGTTGTTGTTGCTGTTGTTGTTGCTGTGACTGCTGCTTGCGGTCAGATTTTCATAGTCATTAACTAAAGGCGGCGCTGTTGTGCTTGAGGTTGCGATAACACCAACACCAACACCAACGTCAACTGCGGCATTCGTCAGCGTCACATTGTCAGTCAACGTCAACGCCAATGGCAGCGTCAGGCAACTGACGATAAGCAGCAACAACAGCGAAGGCAGTGCAGGGAGCATCTTTGTCGTTGTTGTTGTTGTTGTTGTTCTGCTCAGTCAACTGGAAGAGAAAGGACGAAAGCACAAAGTTAGCGAGTAAAAGTCAGAGGTGGTTGGCAATAATCAAGGCGAAACATGGCATGGAGACCAGGGGGAGAAGGGGGCTGAGGAGTAGGAGTAGAGGAAGAAGCGGTTGATGGAGCAGCCAAAAGGGGGAGGGGGAGGGGAGAAGCTGCTGTAGAAGAAGAAGAGGAAGCGAAACGTGACAGAGGCAATGGAGGCGTTGCCTTGAACTGAATTTGCTGCACACTAAAACACACACACACACAGAGTGTCACTCACACACACATAGATTGGTTTCAGTGACACGTAAAAGCAATTGCATATTACATTCTGCTAACGTCATTCATTTATCGATAATTAAGACATGAGATCGATATCCCCATGCACTGCGTGTCCCCGCGTAGCTAAAGCTGTAGTAGTGCGTATGTGTTGGTGTAGTGTGTGTGTGTGTGTGTATGTCCTGCCCAGCCCACTGTCAATTAGTCATCCAATAAGAAAATTAATACATAGAAAGTTGCCAACGACACGACAAAAAAAAGGACACACAACATTGAAAGTCACTGCTAAATGAAAGTGGTGGGGGGTAGGATCTGTTTCTCTCTCTCGCTCTCTCTCTCTCTGTCTCTCTCTCTCTGTCTCTCTCTCTCTCTGTCTCTCTCTCTTTTGTTGTTGGAACAATAAAAGTTAATTAAGTGGCAACAAAAGTGTTGCTTACATAATACAATGAATATAATGAATACAATGAATATTCACATATGTACAATGTACATACAATGTATGTGAGTATGTGTGTATATGTGGATGCAGGCAGCACACAAATTTTTAATCAAATTAACGACAACAACAACAACAACAACACAAAGAGAAAGAGAAAGAGAACAACAGCAGCGGCAAAAGCTGCTGCCGGAAACTTTGCGTATAACAATAACAACAACTACAAAGGAGCAACAGCAACAACAGCAGCAGCAATGGCGTCTGCTGTTCATTTTGTTGCTGCTTGCTCACTCTTGCACTCATAATTAACTGCACTTTTAAACACACTCACACACACACATAGTCAGACGCACGCGACACTTGCTCAACTTGAAGTTTATTATGCTGCGAATAATGATGACGCTCTCCATTTACTTACCTGTCACTTGTCTCTCTCTCACTCTCTCTCTCTCTCTTTCTCTCTCTCTCTCTTTCTCTCTCTCTCTCTTCCTCTTGCTTATACGCACAGTGGCCTTTTTGTATTTGAATTTGTGTTTGTGTCTGTCGCCTATTATATCCTTATATCCTTTCTTTGTTGTTATTGCTGCCGCTGCTGCTGCGTTTTGTGTCTTTGTCTTTTTGTTGTCTTCGTTGTCTTGTTGTCTATTGATTTTTAATACACAGCCAGGCTCCAAAAAGGACTAGGCGACGTTTTGTTTAACTGCTTTCACACACACACACACTCGCACACACACGCACACACGAACACATGCTCGCACAATCAATAAATTATGAATGACTAATTTTTTTGTTGTTGGTCTTTGTTGTTTCCTTTTTTTTATGTAATCGCGCGCACAGCAAAAGGAATACAACAAATAGTAATAAAAGTAGTAAAAGTTACTACTATTTGTAGTAATTTTCGTAGTCAGAAGTTAGAAGTTTGAAAATTGTAGTATATGCTGTTGTTGTTGTTTGTCTTGGGCGGGTTGTATTAACCGTTCAAAGTAACGGGACAGCCGCTTTTACACACACACACACACACACTGACACTGACACTGACTCACACAGCTGTTTGTTGCAAAAGTAACGGAAGCTGCGTTTCGTCCTGCGGCTCTCTCTTCCTCTCTTCCTCTCTCTTCTCTAATTGGTCCTTGCGTATATGTGCACTAAACTAAATAACAACAGTTCTTGTTCTTGTTGTTGTTATTAACGTTGTTTTTCTCGTTGCTGTTGTTGTTGTTGTTGTGGTTACTATTTGTCGTTGACATTGCTGTATTGTTGTTGTTGTTGCTCTTGCTGTTGTTATGGTTTCATTGCTCCTTTTGCTGTTGTTGCTTTCGCCTTTGCACTCACAGTTTTTGCCTTCAGTTTTTTTTGTTTTTTGTTAACCAAAGTTTTTTGTGGCGGTTGCCGTCCGCTCTCGACTAGAGTCGACTAGAGTCTAGAGAAAGGACTCGTTTCCGAGTGTAAAACAAAAGGTAAATAGTTGAAAATGCATGTTTCGCTAAACAGACAAAAGGTGGCGTCCTCCGTGTGTCAAACGTGTGGCAACTTTGTTAAACTGAAAAAGGACCAATTGCCAAAAAAAAAATTTTCAATTTAGAAAAAGAGCTCTTTTTGATATTATCTGTAATTGTAATGTTTTAAAATATAAACTAAAATTTTTGTATATCTATTAAAGCGATTTTATAATAAATAATACATAATATAATAAGTAATAAATACAACAGCGTCAAGAACTTTTTAAATCTATGGCCTTTATCGAATGGAATTTTTATTTGAAATGTTTCTAAATTTGACCTGTTTCTTATCTTTATTATTTTTATTAATTTTTTTATATATTTCCATGATTCAAATTATCCTTTTTCTCTCATCTTATAAATAAAATAGTTTACATAAATTTAATGTTTTTTATTTGAATAAAGAATAATTTTAATTCAGTTTAAATAGCGCGTTCAGGTGCTGCCAACGTTGTTTAGAATGCGCAGGATATCGGCACAGTCTGGCAACATGATTACCCGATTCACAACCATCAAGCATGGGCAAGAACTAGTCAAGCAGATGTGGTGTGTGTACTGGCTATTCATCAAATAAATGATATTTCGTTAAGTGTAACTTTTGTTGTCGCTTAAAAATGGTTAAGTTCTAAGCTAGACAAGCATGGGCAAGAACCAATCAAGCAGATATGGTGTGTGTACTGACTATTCGTCAAATAAATTATCTTTCGTTAAGTGTAAATGTTGTCGCTTAAAAATGGTTAAGTTCTAAGCTAGACAAGCATGGGCAAGAACCAATCAAGCAGATATGGTGTGTGTACTGGCTATTCGTCAAATAAATAATATTTCGTTAAGTGTAACTTGTTGTCGCTTAAAAATGGTTAAGTTCTAAGCTAGACAAGCATGGGCAAGAACCAATCAAGCAGATATGGTGTGTGTACTGGCTATTCGTCAAATAAATTATATTTCGTTAAGTGTAACTGTGTCATCGCTTAAAAATGGTTAAGTTCTAAGCTAGACAAGCATTGCGTGAAGCTCTTAATGGCAATAGGGTTGTGTCTTCGCTAAAATTGAGACAAAATTAAACAAAATTGATAAATTTTACAAATTAGATTCAATTTTATGTAGATAAATTTAATTGATTTTAAATTTAATAGCGGGAAAAATTTTAGTCAGTGTTGGGTACTTTTTGTAAATTATTCTAATTAAATATAAAAGGAAATTACAAAATCTTCTTAACTATGAAAAAGAACGTGCAAATTGTCAAATCTCTAGCTTAAAACTCAGAGAAAACATAAAAAGTTTACGTTTTGATCTTCCCTTTTGTATGTTTAAGCAAAAATTTAATGCACCATCTATAATTTAGTTTGCAATGTAAATTCTTATCGAGGCTTCCATACGACTTGTCCCTCGGACACGCCCCCTTCCTACCGCCTACCCACACCATTCGTTCGATCGGTTGGTTTTTGCGCCTGAAATTTGATATAGTTTTGTGTTGTCCGCAAAAGCCGACAATTGAAAAATGCCGCCAAACCGCCGACGTGGACGACGGCGTGGACGTTGTTGTTGTTGTTGTTGTTATTGTTGTTGTTATTGTTGCCCCAGTTTCAGTTTTAGGACTGACGCGATAGCGATTCATGATTCCTGATTCCTGATTGCCTATCGTTTTGTCGTCAAGGGCAATTAAAAGAACAAGCAAACATATCGCTTACCACAAACGACGGCGGCAACTGAAATCTATATAGGCAGCGAGCGGACCAAAAACTAAGAGACCAGAAATAAACAACAAAAGACGGCAAAAGGGAAGTTGAAGGAAGTTGAAAGTTGATGTGAAGTCTGCTTGGACCCTTAAAATCCTGCCCATTGTGCAGTTATGACAGGCGTCCCCCATATATAACACAGAGAGAGGAAGATAGCTAGAGTAAGAGTTAACGAGAGAGATAGAGATAAAGATAGAGACAGAGAGGAAAAAGAAGGCGATGTCGGTTTAGTTCAAAGCGTGGCAAAGCTTTTGTGATCCTTCAGCTTGCTTCTTGCAACTGATCCATGCTTCTGATCCTTTGTCAGCTGCCTGGGACTCAGAGTTACAGCTGATTGTGGCACCTTGCACAATTTAATGTTAAATTTAACAAAAACGGCGACAAATTATCCTTGTAATCCTAGACAACTCTTTCTCAAATACTTAGATTCCCGACTGTCTGTCTGTCTGCCTCCTTAGACAATCTGCCTTCTGTTCGACGTTTCGTCCCTGATCGTCGGATCCGGCTACTTAGCTTCTCAACTTGATGCCGCTATCTTAAATGCACAGACACCGAAACTGAGATAGAGATCCTTTTTTTTTTTGGGCAGGACACGACCAATTGTCGATTGTTTGTTTCCGTTTTTATTCTAAGAGACAATGGAATTTGCGCCGTGGGTGCTGTACCCTCTGTCTTTTGATCCTTGACTGTGATATCCTGCGCAATATTTGGCAACCCAATTATATCTCTAATATATATATATGTTTTTGTTTTTGTTTTTCTCTGCGCGCTTGTTTGTTTAGCCGGCGTTGAAACTATTTATTCAAGCCTTGAGCGAAGCACTCGAACAAATGATGATCCTGCTCCTTTCTCTCCTTACTGCTGATTCTGCTGTTCCTGCTGCTGCTGCTTGGATCTGCGGATCTGCGGATCTGGACAATAGAGGTATATAGCCTTGAGCTATTATCCTGACAGGATCGTTGGCTCCTTCTTGACGGAGTCTTAACGCAATATTTCACGTTTTGCATTCTCTTTACATCTTTTTATCCCTTTGCGTAATCGAAACATTTGTGTGTGCGAGTGTGTGTGTGTGTGTGTGTGCGAGTGTGTCTATGTGTGTGTTGCTAAGGGCGCAGACAACAGCAGCAGATGATGATGATGACGAGATCTTTGCCTGATAAAAAATACAAAACTAAACTAAACAAAACAAAACGAATCGAAACGAAAACAATGCAAAACAATCCAAAAAGTGCAGCGAACTGCACCCCTGATTACAATGTGAATGTGAATACGAATACGAATACGAACATGAATACGAATGCGAGTGTGTGAGTTAAATGTGAATAAAGAAAATGAATAAATGAATGCTTTTAGGGATGAGGCTAATTCGGCATTTGATTCGCCTCATTTAAATAATTATATTGTGTTTTTTTAATCATAATACACACTTGATCACAGCTTTTAAAAGCTGTTTATATATTTCATATATAAACATTTCGATATCTTAAGTTCAGTTTACTCAGACCAATTTATAGGTTGTATTTTAAAACAGTTTTCTAGACTTAAATTGATGTGTTTTGAAAAATTATCTAATATGAAAAGAACTTATAAAACATTTTATAATATAAATTAGTCCGTTATTGGAAAAAAGTATATTATATAAAAAGCATATTATATAAAACAACGTGTTTTAATTTCATTTCTTTCGGTCGCAATTAATATGACTTATTTTCCAATTAATTTCCACCAACATCTACAAAGTTAATATTTGTGATTTTGTAGCTGTCATTTTCAATTGCTTTGTAGTTTTTGCAGCTTTGTCCTGCAAGGACTCATCACAGGGATCTAACTTACACTCATTGGTGTTTGGGAAATACGTTTTGCAGTTTGTTATCCAGCAGGTTATTATCCAGTTCAATTTTCTTTTGGCTGTGTCAGGTGTCCTTTATATGCTTTTAAGGACACACACAGAGGAGAGCGATAACTACAAAGGATTTCACAGGAATATTAGGAAAGAATATTAAAAAATGGGTATAAAATGGCAAAAAGTGACCGCAAATCAACAAATAAAGAGACAAACAAATAAACAGATAGAAAATGGAAACAACAGGACAATGAGGATAGGAGGACAGAAGGACAATAGGGACAAGAGGACATGTGTCAGGAGGCCCTTAGGATAGTATATAAGTAGGCGCCTTACATAAGCCCAACCAGAGAGTTTTCTCTTTCTCTTTCTCTCTCTCTCTCTCTCTCTCTTTCTCTCTCTTATTTATTTATGTGGAAGAAAGATGTAAGAAGAAGCATCCACAAGGACAACGCAGACAGCGCAAAGTGCGCACAACAACACCCACAACACCTAAAAGCACGGACTACCATCCGGATAGGTAAGAAGAAGAGTTAGGAGTAGAGTGGAGTTACACAGAGAGAAAAGATCAACCACTTTCTACTTACGAATGAAATGATTAAGCTGAAGTATTTCTTAAGTTCTTTCGTATTTCATTGGACTACAATTTATTTATTTGAAACAAGCTTTTATTTAAAAGCAACTCTCTTATTATTTATCTTGATTTCTTGTGCTTTAAGCTATAGCCTATTTGTTATTTATGGCACTAGTCACTATAGGACAATATGACACACACAAGACATTATTCAACATTTGGTTTTAATATTGAAGTTTTCTTTATTTCAATTATTTTACTTCTGTTTTTATGCTCAAAAATTCTCACTAAATTAAGCATGCAACTAAACTTAAAAAAAATGCCATAAATGATATTTCTAAATTTGTTTCTTACTAAATAAAATATATAAAATCTGTTTCTTCTATCCACAATATTAAAGTTCAACTTGATTTTGATTCAAATTGGGGTCACTATTTCTTGCTGTGTATCTCTCTAACTATGCCAGGACACAAGCCAAAGGACGCGCCAGTGAGTGGTGCCAAATGCTCGGTCCATGCTCCATGCTCCACAGTCTTTTTGCTCCTTTTAGGGTTCCTTTTGGTCCTTTTGGTCCTTTTGGTCTGGTCTAGGCAAAAAGAGCAGGCTAAAGTGAACTGAAGCCAAATGAAGCAGCGAGGACAACAACACACACAGAGAGACAGACACATGTACACACACACACACACACACACACACAAGGGTAGCACAACCCTCAATCCCCCCACCTTAACAGTCATATATATATATGTGTATATGTATGAACACTAGGGGGTGCTATAAAGGAGGAGGGTTACTCGCCGGGTTGGTTGCTTGCTTTTTACATCCACATCCACATCTACATCCACATACATATACACATATAAGGGAGAGTTCCTCTGCCTGATGACGATGAAAGGCAAGTAAAGCGCTATAAGAGCAAATATGGCTGCCAACACCCGAATCCGACACGTAAAGTGACGCGTTAGCTTGCGTTGCTATGACAACCCTGGTCGCGTCGCGTCTCCTCCCCTCCCTTCTTCTCCCTTCTCGTATCGTCTGGCCTTCTTTCCTAGCCTTGCCTCCTTTCTGATTTGGCTTCCAACCCACGTCGAACCATCATCATGAAAAATGGTCGCAAAAAACTTTTTTGGCGCCGACTTTTTTCTCTTCTCTTTTTTTCCTACGTTTTTGATTTTGTTTTTTTTTTTATTTTTTTTGTATTTTTTTGTGTTATTTTGTCCTTGTGGCACGGGGTCTCCGGCTGTTGGGGATTTGTCGTCCGGTCGTAAATAAAGTTGCTGAACTGCAGGACAGACGTTTGAATGGACGGGAATGAGGGGGAATGGGGAGACTTTATCTATCGGTCAGCAAAGTGGATACACGGAGGCCATCATTGGCTTGCATTTAATGAGATTTTTCCCTCTCCCTCTCTTTTCCATTCTTTCTTCTTTCTTTTTTGCAATTTTCCGTTTTCCGTTTTTTGGATTCGTGTTTTGTTTCGTTTTTTCTTCTTTTCCTTTTCCTTTTTCTACTTTTTTTTTGTTGCCTTCTTCTGTTGACTGTCAGCGGCTTTTTTTAAAGCTCAGCCAATATGACAGGTGAGTGGATATCACAGGATTTTGGGATTCACTTTGAGTTGCTGCTTTGTGCATCTGCCCCGCTTTGAGAATCGCATAGAGAGGCGTCTCTGTTAAGAGCGGAGTTCATTGATTTTAGGCTTAAAACAATCTCACTTTTTAAAAACACAGCTTGAACTTAACTATAACGTATTATTCAACATTTCTATATATATATACCTATATATCTCTAAAATCTGCAAGTACCCTAAATTGATGGAATACATATATGCATGTGAAATAAAATTCTAAGAGTGAGGGATCAGGACATTTTAATATAATTATGATGAAATCTATATACTATAAATTGTAAGAATAAATGTATAGATTTCGATATTTATTTATATAACTCTATGCTCATAAGTAGTTAAAAACTAAAGCTAAACTTAACATAGTTGTAACTGTACTTACTTATAATTTGGGGACAGATATATTTATGTGTGTAACTATTTACATATTTGTGAATTGAGTTCAACATATGACTTGGTTTTTTAACAATATTGTTGGCTTTTGAGGAAATCGTTGATTATTAGAATATTTTCGGAAGAAATGATTTGTTGTTTCTTTTCTAGTATTGATTGTGATTAATTATTGATTGATAAAAAAAACTATTGTAATTGTTAGATTGATAGCAATTTGAAGTATTATAAATTAAGTTTTGACTTTGTTATTTGCTAGGAATTGCTTGATGTGCTATTAGAAGGATGTCGTTAGAAGGATGTGAAACTGTTGGTGGTTGATATAGAGATATATAGTAGATATAGATATAGGTATAGATATAGATATGGATATAGATATGGATATAGATATAGATAGATATAGAGAAGCAACTTATTTCGATTGGTTTTCCATTAGCGAATTAATCATTGAATCAAACTTCTCTCTTACTCACAAACTTATTACTCGGTTTAAACTAATTTGTACTTACACTTGATGTGATTTCTCTAAGGATAAGGATTTCTTTTTCTCTTATTAACGTATTATTTGTTTAATCCTCGATGAATAGAATTCGAATTCGATTTGAATGGAGATAGATATTTATTTTGGGCTGGATGTGGATTAATTCTTAACGAGACAATGAAATGAATGAAAAGTAATCAGATTAATGATTTCATAATTTCATTCCTGTTTACAAAGACACACACACCACACACACACACCACACCCACACCTATTGTTATGGCTTAAATATTGAGTTAAAGCTAGGGTTTATAGCAAATTTTATTAACAAACAACTGTAAAGACTACAGTCAAGTGAACCTGACTGTGAGCGATCCTGTATTAAGAAATAAATAAATAAATAAATAAATAAATAAATACAGGGAAATATTAATGACAATATACATATATTATTATATATAATTAAATTACATATTTACATACAAACACATTTCATTGTTTCGTTATATTTTCTTTTTCAAAGTTGCCATTAAATATCTTTTGGATTTTTTACTAGATCGAATATACTATGTTTAAAATTAATTCAAACTTGATTGTAATCGGTTTTCTCAAGTTAAACATTTGTATATAGAGTAAATACTTGAAATATTTATAAACCAATCTTCTTGGTTTAAGGTATTTCTGTCAAATTAATCTCAAGCATGCTCAATGTTGTTGATGCTGATCAAGAATCAATATATACCATAATTAGTTGGCCAACATCTTCTTATGGCTTTTAATGAATCAAACATAACAGACTCTTTATACTTATTTTATAAACACAGGGTCTAATTTGCAATTTACAATTATTTGAATATTGCTTAATTGATTTTGATTCCAAATATAGCTTAAGTTAAAACTTAATAATTGTACATTAAGTATGCAGCTGAATCTGCATAGCTGTTGACATCCTTCTCCCCCTCTCTCTCTCTCTCTCTCCCTCTCTCTCTGCCCCTCTCTCTCACTCTCTCTCCTTCTCGTTATTAGCCTGGATAATCAGCATTGCATTTGACTTTTCTGCTTCGTTGATTTGGTTTTAATAAAGTGCAAAATGCTGGCAACAAGAGAAGAGTGAGAGAGAGAGAGAGAGAGTGAGGGGGAGGGGTGTAAGGATTGTGGAGCGGGGAGCGGAGGGTGTGGCAGTTGGGGTGCAACAAGGTGCAGCAAGCAGAAATCTTTTGTTTAGCGCCACTCGAGGAAATGAGCACGTCGAGGACATGAACATGGAACAGAGCATGGTGTAAGAACAAGAAGAGGAAGCAAACGTAGCTGTAGCTTGTCGCAAATATACAACACACACACTTGTATACTTACACACACACACACACACACTTGCATTTGTGGCAAGTAACTGTGACTGTGGTTGGGAAGCGCAGTTCGCCATATTGGCACATGTCCTTTGAAAGGCAACTTACACACACACACACACTCCCAGCTCAGCAGTTGTTGTTGTTGTTGTTGTCCTGCAGTTGTTGTAATTATGCGGCTTGACAGA
This sequence comes from Drosophila putrida, assembly GCA_037043535.1. NCBI lineage: Eukaryota > Metazoa > Arthropoda > Insecta > Diptera > Drosophilidae > Drosophila > Drosophila putrida. The sequence goes on from JBAMBI010000016.1 coordinate 2,151,077, forward strand.
CTAGCAAATAAAAAGAAGAAATACGAAAAAAAAAGGAAAATTTGTAGTCGACATAGGAAAGAATGCAGGAAAGAAAGCAAACAACAACAAGCAAGAAAACTTAGCTTCGGCACGTCGAACATGTTATATCCTTGCATATCCTTGCATATATCCTTGTTTTGGAAATAATATGAAAATTAACTTCAAGGCTCACTTTTTCAGTTTATTGAGTGTTACTGAAAGATAATTCCGAATATATAAAGAATATATCAATTTTTAGACCATTCAGCATTGTTCTTGAAATAAGAACATAGTTCTTGATTGTTTAATATGTTTTTGGTCTTTCTCTAGAAAATTTAATAACACAACTTCATTCTAAACTTTCTGACTATAATTATAAATTATTTATGGTAAATTTACAATTAAATAAAATAATATTAAATATTAATGTAAAAGTGGTAGATAAAAAGTTTTAGATAACATTTAAAACAATTATAACAAATAAGAAGTTTTCTAGACAAATTTTCTAATCCTCAGCAAGGGTATAAAAACATATGACACTGTCTAAAAGCGAGTCGCATGTGAATGCCATACACACACCCACAAACACACACACCCACAAACACACACCCACAAACACACACACACACATACACACAGAGAGAAACACTCATCTACTTGACAGTTATTAAGCTAACGACGTTGAAAAGCTTTTTGTCATAAGCATCGGGACAAGGCAACAACAACAACAACAACAACAATAATAGTAATGTTGTTGCCTAGAATGTTGTTGCCTCATCATCACCATCATCTTTCCATCATTATCATCATCATCATGCGCAAGAGCAACGTAATCATCATCATAGTGTCGTTGTTTGCCCAACTGCTTGACTTGAACACAATTGCCTGTTGCGGTCTCTCTTTTTTCTTCTCTTCTCTCTCTCTCTCTCGCTCTTTTAAATCTTCTCCTTCTATTCTACACAGAGCGAACAGAGATGTAGTAAAAGAAAGTTCATACCTAGTTTGAGCACAAGTCACTGAAAATGTTTATAACAATCCTTAAAACAAGTACCAATAATCTTAATATAGAGCTAACGGTCTTAAATCACAGAAAGAAGTGAAAAGATAGTAAACTGTCAAATGCCGAAATATAAAAACTTGATTCAAATATAAAAACTTGATCAAGAACGAACGATCTTAAGATATCATATTTGATTAAAGTTTTGAATTCTCGACTTTGTAATTGCTTAGTAATTGTAATTAGTAATAGTTAGTAGTTATGACTTAGTAAGTAGGAAATATCTCGGATTGTTTTCGCTCTGTGTAGTAACAAAGCTTTTCAGTTTGCTCTGGTTTTCCTTCTTGATTCAATATCCAGCTTCGTCTCTTCGTCGGCTTTGTGGCCATCTAATCAAAGTTTGGAGATGCTAACAACGTTTAGCAACAGATCAATGGAAATTCTCTTTTACTCTAAGGGACACATGCAAACACACACATACACAATCATTTGACAGCAAGATTTTAATTACAGCTGCGATTGCGACTCGAGACAGTTTAAAGTCTTTTTTTGAGACTATTAAATCTAGTTTCAAAGGTCTCAAAGGTCCAACTAATTAAGTACACATTTCATTGTAGCACTTTGTAGAATCCAGCAACTTTGCTGCTTAAGTTTCTAAGTTAATCTGTTTAACATAAATATTTATTTTTGTCAGGTCTAACTCTTTGATAGGAAAGATTTTATTAAAAGGTACTCTTAATTAAGTACACATTACATGTCTACACTTTGATAATGTCTTACATTCAGTTAAAAGCTCGAGCTTAAGCTCATTGTTCAGTTGAAAGAGTTGGGAATCTTTTTGAGATTGATTTTGCATTTTTAACTGGATATTGATTCTTTGATAGTTCACGGAAAAATCATTTAGAAGAGATAACATTTTATAAAAACATTGTTCAATCAAATATGTAGAATGCAAAAATATATAACGGTGAAACTGCATGTCTATTGTCGATAAGAGAATTAAGAAATCAAACCATAGTAAGAATAGCAGAAGGTGCAAAATTGTACACATGCGTTTTGTTTTAGTTTTTTTTGTCTGAATATTTTGCTGATTTGTTTTTGTTTTTGTTATATACGGCAATTTGTTGAGAATTATATATATATTATTGGAAAAAAAAGTTTTATTGATTTGCTTCATTCGTTTGGATATTATTGACTTACAAAGTTCAAAGCTTCAACTATGGAAACACTTTTGCTCCCTACTATATACATTTTGTTCGTACTCCACAAAACTCTCTAAAGAAGATTTTCTTATCATCGGATCAGTTTCCCAGTTCACTTTTTATTTGCAATCTTTTAATTTACTCGTTGCATTTAGTTTAAATAGGTAAAGATGATGGTTTTATTAAAAGTTTTTATTATTTGCTTAAACAGACCTAAATATGTTATAACGAGTTACAACTGAATTCGAATTTAAATTTCATTATCATTATATAACCTGTTAAAAGCTGCTTTGTTTCTGGCTTTGTTAGATATCTATAATTTCCTATATGTAAACAGATTGTCCAAGTTGTAGTCTACTCCAGATGTCAGTTATAAGATATCAATTATCAGTTGCATATGTAGGCTTCTTCTTCTTGTGACTGCTTAAACTCCAGTTTTCTCATTTCCATGGCACATATCTGTCCTTTTGGCCCTTTTGGCGTTCATCTTTATTATTATTATTTATATATACACAAACATATTTTTTTTAATTACGCAAATCTACAAAATCGAAAAGCCTGGAAAAATGCCTCAACTGAAATATGGATAAGCAAGGCAAGGGAAGGGAAGGGAAGAGAAAAGGGAAGAGAAAAGGTAGAGAGTTAGGGCCCAAAGCAAAAGGTAAGGCAAGTCTGGTAAGGCTAACACTCGAGTCGTGCAAATCCAAACGGAAATATGCGCAAATTAAGCCGTTTGTTATTTACGGAAATTATAAAACGCGTCAAGTGCGGCCCAAGTTGCCGTTGCCTTTGCTGTTGCCGTTGATGTTGATGTTGCTGCCACACAAATTCAACCCCATGGCGCCCCCTCTCCTCCACCCCTCCACCCCCTGAATGGAAAAACGCATACGGATGCGCAACCCTTGGAAAATGGCAAATGGCGGAGCTGCGGCCTCGACAACGACGAACGACGAACGAAACAAATAAAAGCTGCTGTCGAGTCAAAACCTCAACCCAAAAATGGCAACAGTCAATGAAAGAAAATGTCATGAATGCGATTTGTGGGAGGGTACTCGAAAGGGGGGGGGGTGGTAAAGGGGGGGGTGGTAGGTAGATGGTAGGTTGTCTGCCACTTGAATGCATGTGAATGACTGTGGAGTGACTCGACTCGACTCGACGACTGGTTAGCCTGGCTAAGATGGCTGCCAGGCCAAAGCCAAAGCCACTCTCGTAGAGCGTACTTAAGCGGTAATGCAGCGCCATGCAATTTTTACAAGCTTCAATACCTAGGCAAAAGAACACCACCCCTCCCTACCCCACCCCTCCCTTACTACTGCCAACCCGCCCACACCATATACCCCCCAACAGTTGTCGCTCTCTAAGAGCAGCGACGTTTCTTCTGTAGTCCACTGAATGTATGCAAAAGAGAGTATTATAGTTTGTCTGTGCATAAAAAATATTTAAATATTTAATTTATGTTTTTATTTTTGGTAATAATTTAGTATAGCTCAATATACTTTTACATTGGACTGTATGTATCTGAGATTAATTAACAATTATTTGTATAAAAAAGTAAATAAAATATAATATAATAAATTTAAAACAAAAAAAATCTAAGAAACAAATCATCAAATTTTAAATGTTTAGTAAACTTAATTCGTTGTTAGTTAGTAATTAATAAGTAATTATTGCAGAAGATCTCTTTTTAAACCCATGAGTATCAACAAAAATGCAACGATTTCATATTCTACAATATATAAATAAGATATAAATTGAAATATGTATACAAGTGAATATAAGGATACACAGGATATGTTGTAGTTGAGAATACTTTCTTTATCTTGTTCTTGATTGTGTTTGACTTGCATTTAGCGCAGCCCCAACGACAGCGACAACGACAGCGACAACGACATCGAAGGATGATGATGTTGCTGATGATGATGATGATTATGTTGCATGAAGAAGAGAGCAGAGTCGGAGTCCCAGACATGCCCCATTTGATGATGATATTTGTTGTATCTTTGGCTTGCTGCATGCAAATGCCACGTTGATTTGATTTTGCCAATAAAGTAAGCTGTCACAGTCAGCACTTTTGTAACCTTTCTCCCGTGTCCTTTGCCCCTGTCTTTCCTTCGGTCCAATAGTCTGGCATCCATTTGCTCTTATTGTGTGTTGCTTTTGCCCATTCCAATCTCCATTCACATACCTTCTATGCAACCAAGTCGGATTCATTCCGTTGGCTGTTGGCTGTTGCAACCCATCCGTCTCATTGTTGCTTCTTCTCTAGGCAGCGTCTGATTATGCCGCAATTTTCTAAGTGCTGCGGCCTCCGACCCAAAATATCCTCATACTCCTCCTCCTCCATCCTACAAAACGGCCACCCAAAAATTGCTGGGCAAAATATTTGCTGATTGAGGTCCAGTTACATGTTGTTGCCACAAGGATCTCTCAACTTCTCTTTACTCCTTACTCCTCCTCCTCTTGCTGCTGCCAATTGTTGTGCGATTTGAGTGTCACTAATTGGGCGTTGGCAAAAGTTGCAAATAGTTTGTTTACTTTACTTTAGGACTGGCCAACGAAAGATGGCAGATGGAGCTAAATAGAAATTACAACAGAGCGGAGCGGAGGAGAGCTCATTATGAGAACTTACTTTATGGCTAGAAAGACATGCCTTCCTCTCTATCTTTCTCTAACTCTCTCTCGCTTCCTCCGTCTCCGTCTCTGTCTCTGACCCTTGCTACAATTGAATGTTAGAAAACTCTTAAGAGCATCTCTTGAGACTATCAAAAAAGGGTTTAAAACATTTTTAATTTGCATTTTATTTAATAAACATAAACATATGATCAATCTGATCAATATTTCTTAATTATAGCTCTATATTTTTCTTAATTACAGATGAGAAATTTTACATTCATGAGAAATGAGGCTGGATATAAACTTTGATGAGTTGAAGGCAAAATAAATCATGCAGGAAATGAATAAAATATTTCAAATGCGTAAAATGATTCGAATGATTTGCATATTTCGTAACAATTTCGTAAATATTTCGCTTAATATTATTGTTACAGCTATAGTTACTGACACGGGAATATGTCAAGAACTCAGTTAATTTGATGGTCAATTAACGCTGTAATGCCCCCAAGTGGGTGAAGGGGAGAGAGAGAGAGGGAGAGAGTGGGAAAGAGAGAGAGAGAAAGAGAGAGAGAGTGGGAAAGAGAGAGAGAGAAAGAGAGAGAGAGTGGGAAAGGTGAGTGGGAAGCATAAATGAGGCGTTTGTTGAGCAACAGCAACAAAATTTGTGCCTCAATTAACGACGCAAGCAATACACTTGAATTAACCGCAGACACACACACATTTTGTATGCTTAAATGTGTGTGTGTGAGTGCGTATATTAATTGACGTCCTGCCACCCAAAATGCCAGGACAAAACGCATTTATGGAGTTGCGACGGACGCAAACAAAGTGCGGCAGGAAATGCGCTCAAATATTCATGAGGCACTTTTAAAATTTGTCTTAAGCACCGGAAATACAAATACAAATACAAATATGTATGTATGTGTGTGTGCATATCTAAGTTAAGGATGCTTGGCGTCAAAGCTGTCCGAATTGGCCATATATAATATGCATGAAGGCAACAGCAGCAGCAGTGCTGCCAACTTCTCGCCACAAAAACTGGACAACTGGATAACACGACCAGATAAAAGCCGGCAAAATAACTAGCATATGGGATAAAAACTTTGAAAAAACAATTACAATGCCACAGAAAAGTAAACCACCACCCATACATTCCGGTTTTAGGTGACATAAAAATCAAATCTCAATTCTCGAAACAATTGTAGAAATATTAAATAACACTCTGACAATGAGTTTGTGGAATAATTACTGAAAAAGACAATGTCCATTTTTAATAAAACTATTTATTTTCTAAAAACTAACTCTAATTTCGAATTTTTATGAAATTTAATTTAAGCTAATGTCAGCCGATTTTTGTTTTTATTTCGAAAATATGTCCGAACAATGAATTCTCAGAGTTTAAATAATTATGTTTAATCTATAAAAAAAGACACAATGGGCATTTTGAATAATATTATTAATTCTTTAAAATATACCACAAATTTTTTCAAATTTTTTCTGAACATTTTAATTAAGTTTAAAGTTCAGCCACTACACTTAAATCAAATCTCAGTTTTCTACTTTATCTATTTTTTTTAAACATCCTTTTACCACTTTAGCTGTGCGGTGATTAGTTAGTGAGCCAGTCAGTGAGGACAAATATAGATAACTTTGTCAATGATAGCAATTTTCAGTAGGAAAATTCATTGAAGAGGCTAAAAATTTATTTGGCTTGAATTTGGTTTGAATTTGGCTTAAATGTGCAGATTTTCGATATGTTAGAACATGTTTGAATCGTAATTTTTAAATGCGCACAGTTTAATCTTAAAAGAGAAATGGCTAAGCTAGCAACACTAAAGTACAGTCAGCACTCGTATTGTTAGTACCATTTTCAAATGTATTTTTTTGGCTTAACCCCCCCCCCCCCTGCCGCTGTCTATCCTACCCCCCACCCTTGACCTGCTGGACATCTTTGAAATTTCCTTTTGTGGACTGTCACTTGCAATGTGTGTGCGTGTGTGTGTGTGTGTGTGTGCGACAAATCCTGATCCTGTCAACGGCCCGCAGGACTTAACGTTCGTAACGGTATCGCGTTGTGTAAATGTAAATTAAACGTCTCATTTCCGTTGTTGATGGCCTCAAAACGCCGCCCCACAGTCACCACCAAAAGTATGCGCACCACCAAAAATAGGACGAATGTATAAAGCGTTGTCAGGGGCCGCAAACAACCACCAAAAATATATATATATATATATAAATATACGTATATATATATATTGATAAAATGCTGAAACACGGCCGTGTCAACCATTCGTCAAGTAGAGAGTTGAGTTGAGAGCTGAGGTCCCTGAGCAACAACATTGATATCCTTGCTGGCTGTTGTTGTCCTTACTCTTGTTGTTGTTGTTGTTGTTGTGGCTGTCGTTGGTTCGCTTCAACATCTTATTGTTGGTATATTATACACATCTATATTTATATGTATATGTATGTGCGTGTCGTTTCGTCACCCAAAATGTTGCCCAGGCACAGGACGCTGTCTGAATCCCCTTCAGTTTCCTTCAGTTTCTCCTCTCTCGCATTCTTTCTCTCTGTCCCCACCCTCTACTGCTGCCTTACGCCTCCGGATGTTAGTTATTAAATTGAAGAATTTGCGCCCTGTTTTCTTGCTATATACAAATATACATACACGGATATGTATTAGTATGTGTGTGTGTGTGTGGGTGTGTATATTGAGTGCTGCTTGCATCATTTTGCGTGAATTTTTGCTCTCTAATTAGAACGCCTTTCATATTTGCGCAACATAAACACACACAAACACAAAAGTATGTGTGTGTGTGTGTGTGTGTGTGTGTGTGTGTTTTTTTTTTTTTTCCATGGATGCGCCATGGGGGATGTGAATCTATCTCTAAGATACTGATGGCCCGTACCACCAGCATGCACGATTTACCGACAACGTCGATACCTGCGTACTAAACACACCCCCACACACACTATCACCGCACTCCCCGCGGGATCACCGCAAAGTATTACTTCGCGGGGAGGGGCTGCCTACTTTAGGCATTTTCTCTTACGCGGCGCTCTTTTTCGCATCGTCTCAGATCGCTCTGGATGCCTGTAATGAGCTGACTCGCGTTCCTCCAGTTCTCCTCCGTTTGCAGCATGAATGCAATCAGGTTATCCGGTGATGGGACGACAACTGTTAGGGCTCTGTACCGCGGACAATGGTAGAGCACATGTTCCGGGTCCTCGCTCGAATTGGGGCAATTCGGGCACTCCGGCCTATCCTCATGCTTGAACCTGTATAGGTACTTACGGTATCCTCCGTGACCTGTTAGAAACTGGGTTAGATGAAAGTTAACCTCACCTCTACTCCTTTTCAACCATTCCTCCACATTTGGAATAAGCCGATGCGTCCATCGTCCATTGGCGGTCGCGTCCCACCTAGCTTGCCATGTAGCTAGAGATGCCTGTCTCTCCGACCTCCTTATCGCCTCCACAGGTATACCGCTTCCAAGCTCAGCGCGTGCTTCGTAAATATCCCGCATCTCTGTTGCCAGGATGTCCACAGGTATCATACCCGCCAGTACCAGGGCTGCGTCATACGACACAGTCCTGAACCCCGATATCACTCGAAGAGCACTGAGTCTGTAGGGTGCTGCGAGTTTTCTCCGGAGACTCATGTTGCCGTGAAAGCTTTAGCCCAGATCGGCGCAGCGTAAAGAAGGACGGACGCAACTACTCTTGCCAGGAGCAGCCGCCTTCCGACCTTCGGACCACCGATGTTCGGCAGCATCCTCGATAATGCTCCCTGCATCTTTGCCGCCTTTTGGGTAACGTACTCAACATGAGGGCGGAAACTCAGACGGTTATCCAACAAGACACCCAGGTACTTAATGGACTCAGATGACCTGATCGTCGTGTTCCCTATCTGAACGCTCATATACTCCACCTTTTTCCTGCTAGTTATGAGCACCGCCTCCGTTTTATGACCCGCCAGGTCGAGTCCAGCTTCGTCCATCCACACAGCGATGACTTGTATAGCTGCATTAGCGGCCGCCTCCACTGCACCAACTTCCTTAGCCACCACGACTAATGCTAGGTCATCAGCAAAACCAATGAGACTGCATCCATCTGGTAGTCGGAGTCTGAGCACATCGTCGTACATAATATTCCACAGGAGGGGGCCAAGGACCGAACCCTGTGGAACACCGGCTGTCACCTTGTAGCGCTTTGGTCCCTCTTCTGTCTCGTACTCCAGCACCCTTTCCGACAGATAATTGGATATTATCCGCAGAAGATAGGGTGGGATTCCGATCCGAAGCAGCACACGCCTGATTCGCGACCAGCTCGCCGAGTTGAATGCATTTCTGATGTCCAACGTCACCACCGCACAGTATTCCTTGTCACCCCATCTCCAGCGGGTTCCTTGAATGGCCTTCGTCGCTATGCCGACCACCGCCTGGATCGCATCCACCGTTGACCTCGCCTTGCGGAATCCATACTGGGAAGCTGACATTGCGCTGTTCTCCTCGACTACGAGCAGGAGCCGGTTATAAAGAATGCGCTCCAGTATTTTGCCAACCGTGTCTAGCAGACATATTGGCCGATATCCGGACGGCTCCTCAACGGGCTTGTTCCCCTTTGGCAGGAGTATGAGCCGCTGCAATTTCCATCTCCTCGGAAACGCGCCTTCCTGAAGGCAGTTGTTGAACATGTCAGCAAATACCTCCGGTCTTGTGGCTACTGCGAGCTTCAGGGCTTTGTTGGGTATGCCGTCCGGTCCTGGTGCTTTCCTGTCGCCGATATGCTTAGTGGCTGCTGTGATCTCGGAGACAGAGATCGGCTGCCAAGGCGGAATCCGCTGCATGGAGGGTACCTCGTTCGGGTCCGGGTGCCGTGGGAAAAGCGCCTCCACGATACTGAGGAGCAGGGTGGGGCATGTCACTCTCAGCGAGTTCTGGTCTCGAATCTTTTTCGTGACGACCTTGTAGGCTGTCCCCCATGGATTTATGTCCGCCTCCTCGCAGATCTGCTTAAAAGAGTCAGACTTACTCCTTTTTATGGCCTGCTTCAGCGCCCGCTTTGCCATCCTGAACTCCTCCATCCGTCCATCAAACTCGGCACGTCCTCTCGCCCTCTGGCTGCATCTCCTGGCTCTCAGACAAGCTTTCCTCAGCTGGGCTATCGTGTCATTCCACCAGTAGCAAGGTGAGCCGCGTCTACTAGGCTTCCTCCTGGGCATGGAAGAGTCGCAAGCCGCGTTCAGACTCTCCGATAGCTGCTGCGCCATCTCGTCTACCGATCTTCCGGTCGGGCTCCAGTTTGAGAGATTAAGGACATAAGCGAATGTGTCCACGTCCAAGGATCTGTCCTTCCACTTTGGTCCAGCTGCCGTGACTCGCTGCTGAATTCGCCTTCCTCCACCAAGTTCAAAATGGATCGCTTGGTGGTCACTGTAAGTGAACTCGTCGCTGACTGTCCACCTCACGTTCCTACACAGCGAGCTGCTTAAAAAGGTGAGGTCTATAATGGATCCTCGGCCAGCCTTCCAGTAGGTCAGCTTCTTTCCGTCATTTGCCAGTCCGACGTCTAATGACGAGAAGTGCTCCAGCAAGGCTGCTCCTCTGGCGGTAGTTTCCTTGCTGCCCCATTCCACAGCCCAAGCGTTGAAGTCTCCCGCTATTACCAGGGGAGCTCTGCCACGCGAGTCATCTGCGATGTCCAACAGCAGTCTTTCAAAACGCACTTGGTCCCAGCTCGGCGGAGCGTAGCAGCTATAAAAGGTCACCCCTCTAAGCTTCGCTCTGACGAATCCATCGTTGGACGCGTTGACTTCTTTGGGGGGAGTGTCAACTGCCCATATGGCTGCCTTTTTACACCTACTGGCTACCCAACCGCTTCCTGGAATCGGCTTGTATGGCTCGCATATCAGGACGACATTTGGGCTCCTCTCTCTCACAGCCTGCATCAGAAGGGACTGTGCGGCCTCGCAGTGGTTTAGGCTCAGCTGGGTGCACCTCATGCTGACCGTTTGGCGAGCGCGCTCCTAAATAGGGGGCATCTACCACTACCAGCGATATGCTTATAGTCCGTGCTTGTGTCCTTGCAGAACATACATTGCGGCTCCTCCTTGCAGTCCTTTGCGATGTGATCCGCCTTCCCACATCTACGGCACAACTTGGATCTGTCGACCTCGTTTTTGCACTGTCTTGCAACGTGACCAAACTCGAGGCAGCGGAAGCACTTTGTCACGGTGACCCGCTCGCGCAGTCTGCACCTGACCCAGCCAACCTTTAACAGCCCAGCTGCTAGCGCCTTGCGAGCGTTATCAGCTGCCATTCTGATTGAGGCAGTCTGGGTTCCTCCATAACCTTTGCGCAGGTTTATGTCATCCGGCACGACATCCGACAGCCCCAGTTGGCTGTGCAGCGCGTTTTTTATATCCTCCTTGCTTGTTATTTCGTCCAAGTCTTTGCACTCGATCGTGACCTGTGGGACAGGGAACGGACCTCCGCAGCTTCTCCGAGCGTGTCGCCAATGAGGGCCTTAAAGGCGCTCGTATCCTGACCAGCTTGGTTCAGCTGCAGTAGCAGTTCACCCTGTTGGGTCCTCCGGATTCTGGTAACCGCATCTCCAAGGCCTTTCAGCTTCTCTTCGACCTTGACCCTTTGCAGAATTTCTGCATAGGTCACTTCGCCCACTGACTTGATAATCAGAGCATCAGGTCGCACTTTCTTCTCACTTGGTGCCTTGGGCTTCCGCGCCTTCCTTTTTGGGCCGACTGTTTTCCACTCAGTGGGCACACTAGCAACTGGAGTCTCCTGCTCCCGGATGGGGGAATCTACAATTGCTACGGTCGCTGGAGTCTGCACATCCGCACTACTCTTGGGCCTCTTCGTGTTAGGCGTTCTAGCCCCGGTGCCTTGCTTCCTCTTGGCCTCCACCATTGTTCGGAACAGCGGTGAGGTCTGGCATGACTGGTGCGTCCTGACAGCCGCCTTAGCTCTGTCGTCGTGCAACTGGATAGCCACTAGCTCGTACAGAACTCTGATGCTCTCTATCGAGTCGCGCATTGGCTGATGGATGCTACGCCTTTTACCATCCTCCAGCATCTCCACCAGGCTAGCAATCTCCCTTCCAAGATCGCGAAGCGCAGTACAACTCTGCGATTGCGACTCTGGCGCCTGATTCGTGCGAGCACGCGTCGTCGGGGGAACAGCCGTTTTTTGGACTGGCGGTGATCTCGCCATTTTGCTACTCGTAGCAAAGACTGCCGCCGCGTCTGTCTCCATCTCCTTCTCCATCGTCGGGGGGTTTTTTTGTTCAATATTCATTCTAATGGGTCCCAACTCCAAGTCGTTATCCTTGCCCGTTGTATAGTCGCGTTATAATCCCATGGTTATCTATGCAAGCAGGGAGGCCATGCAGGGGTTGACTCTCGCCTTCATGGGGTCGAGGGTTCAGAGCCGGATTCGCGTTAGTCAGGAATTACTCAACTGAGCCTATACGGCCAACTAAATGGCGACGAACAAGGAGCGTGCATTGGAGATTTGCCACAATTTTCACGGGACGGGGGCGGCAACAGCATTAACCTAGCAGCCATTTCAGCTAGATGTCACTCCGCCTACTGAAGTGCTAGAATACTGCTGCCGTCAGCACCGATGTCATCAAATCCAAATAGGGGGTCCAGTGTCCAATCCTAAGACCTTACTGGTCTCGGCCTTAGTCGCCTTCTCGTTTTAGCTAGACGCCATGCGGATGCATAGCGCCTACCCAGGGGATACCTGGCTTGCGCCGGAGGTAACGAGTTGCTTTAACTACTCTAGAGAGGAATAGACCTGGCCATTGCCATGTTAATGACGATCAGAATCTTTCCGCCTCAAGGGCCCCTCTCCGAGTAGAAATATCCCCGTGTCTCATTAGTCGCCTCATACGACAAGCTTCGACATGCTGTGGTGGTATTCTAAGACCCGCTCACCACACGGGTGCGTGTGTGTGTGTGTGTGTGTGTGTGTGTGTGTGTGTGTGTGTATAGGCCTGGCTGCTTGGCCAACTCTTAAGCAACGGTTGCACCAACAAATTGAATACTCCGATTGAAAATATCTTTTAACCAATCTGCTGCTTTTTTTAAGGGGAAAACTGACAAAAGAAGAGGTTAACAAAGAAAAGAAGAGGGAAGTATTATTTTAGTTGACTGGGCCAATATAAGTTTAGACATATAGTACAGTATTAATTGATGTGGAATATATTTTTAAAATTAATTGTTGAACTCTAATTTATTGGAATCAGCTTTAGAAGACATCATACTTTAAATATGTATAGATTTAATTATTTTTTACGAAAATTTAAAAAAAAATATCTATTCTAAATTATAAATTAAACAATTTAAGAATGCCCTTAAACAATTACAATTGATGCCAACGAAAATCTATATAATCTATATTAATTCTGATATAATTTTCCGAGAACATTTTAGCAGGCAATAATTATAATATAATAATAATAATATAATTATATAATTATTATATAATAATAATAATATAATTATATATTATAATTATAATCATCGGACTTGACTTTTGTTTTGTTGAATCAAAATGACATTCCGCATAAGAATCGGTCTGATTTTGAAGGAGTTATGCAAGTTTGAAATCTGCTGACTCTTGGGAACTGGCAACTTTACAATTCAAAAGTTTTTGTAACTTTTGATATGTTTTTTTACAAAAAAAAACAAAATTTTGTGTAATCTATCAATTACTTATTTGTATTTCTCTATTCCATATCTAGGATATGTCTTTATTTTTCAGTTGCACTTTTTCAAATTGGGATCGTTTGGTACAGCTGTGATGTAATGTAATAAGTTGCACTCTGTGCTCGGCATTTGGTGCCATATTTACGCTTCACAGCACATGCTATATCTCTCTTTCTCTCTCCCTTCCTCTCTCGCTCTTTCTCTCTTTATCTGTTCACCTTATTTTTTTCCCCCATTGTCTTACAGTTGTTTCTTTCATTTGGCTTTGCATTCACTTTTAAAATGGCGGCATTTTTGCATTACAAGAGGAAAAAGAAATCTTTTCCACAAACAGCAAAAACAAAAGCAGTCAACAATATGCAGAGCCACATCCCCGATCCCCAATCCTCAATCTGTAAACCCCAAGCTCCTCACCATCCTTAACCGCACCCTTAGTCTCAGTCTCAGTCACATTCACATCCCCAACGAATGAGCTTTGACAATCGCCCCAAAAAAATAATGTTTTTTATATACACTTCCCATTGGAGGTATTTTGGTTAATGCATTTAACTTTTTTTCTTCACTTTTGATTTTTACAGATAAAAAGTTGTCATGCTGTCAATTTCTGAACTGGACTTCTAACAAAGTGAGTAAAAGTTTAACATTAACTTCTTTAAAAACCTTTATGAAGATCAGATCAAGAAAATGACATGTAAACTATTTCATTAATAATATTATAATATATTTATAAAAATTATATTATAAATATAAAATACATTTCATCAACGAAAATAGTATCTAAGCTATATTAGTAAGAAAAACATAATACAGTAAAAACTAGGAAGAACTGTGTATCCGCCACAAGGAAAAATAAATCTTATACACATTATGATTTTATAGAAATATTTATTTTCCCTGAAAGTGTGTGGTATTTTTTAGTCATCATAAAACTTGACAAGTTTCAACTTTAGCTTGCTTTCTTTTGTTTTTATTTCGGTGTGCGCCAGTAGAAACAGTAGAATGAAAATGACAGAAAGGAAAGCAAGTGAAGTGCTAGACGCGGGCGAATGAAACGAATGACAACAAAAAGATGAGAAGAGGAATGAGGAATAAGGAGAAATTGAGGAGTGTGTGGTGTGGGGTAAGCCAAGAGCTGCGACACTGGCAGTTAATTAAAATCGCTCACTTGTCCTGGAAAAAGCAAGAAAGAAACAAAATGGGGAAAAGCAACGGCGAATCCCAAACGAAAACGAAATATCTTGAGATATGACAAATGTTCCCTCGTAATTTTCATATGTGCAACCGCCTTTGGGGCAGAGACCCTTTACAACCATATGTTGGGAGATGCAATCCCTCTCGTCCTTATGCAACATGTAGAGCATGCTTCACTTTGAGGAGAAAGACAACTGAACTCAAAGTAAAAACTGCATGTCTCCCCGACATAAAAGTATTGTAAAGATTGTTGCGAAATTGAAAAGTTTGTCGTTACTCTTTTCTTTCAAATAGCATACTGATACATTTCCTGTTATTATTTATCAGTCGTTACTCGCCACTTGGTATAAATGTAAATGTAAGCAACGGTTTTATATGTTATTAGTCATATCATCCGCTCACTATTAAGCAAGAATCACTGACTACTCGCTACTCGTTACTAGTTGAACATCAATATTTACTCGTACTAATGAATTTCTAACGCTAAAGCAAGATTAATATACACTTTGCCATTAACAATTTCTGGTGTTTCTTAATATTCGTTATTCGTTAGTTATCACTCGTTACTCCTTCTTTCACAAAATTCCCTACATTTAAGCTACTTTAGTCATATCACCCGCTGACTATTAAGCAAGAATCACTGACTACTGGCTACTCGTTACTAGTTGAACATCAATATTTACTCGTACTAATGAATTTCTAACGCTAAAACAAGATTAATATACACTTTGCCATCAACAATTTCTTGTGTTTCTTAATATTCGTTACTTTCACAAAATTCCCTTGCATTAAAGCTACTTAAATGTTATTTTTGTTTAGCTGACATCAGTATATAGTATACTGTATGTATATGCCATGCTCATTGCTAGATACTCGTTATTTTCCACTCGTTACATGTATAAATGGCTTAATTATCGTTTTGTTAAACAATCACACTGCATTTTTCTCGCAATCAGCGCAAATTGTGAGCTCATTAACGCGTTTCAAGTTCCCAATTTCATAGAGCATCAACGCAATGCTTCAAAACAATGCCAAAAACAAAAAAAAAATGGGAAAAATGGAAAAATACGAGGAAAAAAAAACAGAACAGAAATGAAAAAATCTGAAAACTGCAAAGTCCTTGGCAAAAAGCGGTAAATGGCGTTCCGTCAATGACTCTGTCGACTAATTAACAGCATAAATTATGCTCAAGTGTATTACAGCAACACCAAACATGGGCACAGAACGAATACAAGTACTACGGGTACTCGTAGGTCCTTGTACGGATACTCGTACTCGTAACGAATCCTGTCGAATGCGAGAATCTGAATCCGGATGCGGATGCAAAATATTGCATTGGGCATATGTGCACAATTTTCAGAACATTTTTCGCGTCGACGAATCGAGTTGAGAGAGTAACATAAATCGACACTTGAGTGTGTGCACAACAAGAGGGTGGCAACCACCTCACTATACCGAAAAAAAAGTAAATGGGCTGGATGTGGATAGGGAGGGAGAACATTTGGTGGTTGGGTGGGTGCTGCTGATGATGATCTGGTCTCAATTTCAGTGCGATATCCATTTCATTAAAAGTCAAAAGCCTGACTGACTGACTGACTGACTGCTCTGAATGCGGGCCGTGAATTTTGAATTCAGAATTCAGATGGGGGCTTTGGTTCTACACGTGTCACGCTAACGCTTTTTTGCTGCTGCTGCTGTTGTTGTTGCGGTGGCGACGGCGACGGTAGTACACATTTATCTGGGACTGAGATCAGGGTTGCCAGCATTTGGCATTTGGCATAATGGCGGCTACGCTGGCACTTCACTTTAGCGTTTTGTTGTCGTTGCTGTTGCTGTTGCTGTTGCTGCTGCTGTTTATTAATATATAATTCACAATTTCAACCCTGAAAAGCTCAAACAAGAAGACAGAACAACCCTATGTACAGTAACTCTGAATGCTGTTGCTGCTGCTGATGATGATGGTGATGAAGATGTGGACGAGGACGCGGACACAAACACGGACACGGACTCGACTGTGGGCGATGACGATGATGATGGCGATGGCGACACAACGAACGTGTTATTTACCAAACACTCGACTCTGGCACATAACACATAACACACAGAACACAGAGAACGACGACGAGTTCTCTTCTGTTCTGTTGTCATCACCCTCTACTGTCCTCTTCCCTCGTTCTCGTTCCCCCGTGCATGTCCTTATTCTGTTCTCCCTTCCCTTTTGCAATCTGCAGGACATACTACAGACGTTGGGTAGAGTGTGAGCCTTGCAGGCTTGGCTTGATTCAACTGTCCCCAGTCGCACTGTCAGTCAGTCAGTCATTCAGTCAGTCAATCTATCTATCAGTTTGTCACTCTGTCAGTTGCTTTAACACGCGCTGTAGCATCCAATTGCCTCTGGGAGACATTGAAGCAAAGCGCTGAGGAGCAACTACAGACTATATAAATATATATACTATATGTAAATGTTGAGTGCTGATTTCAAAGTTCAAGTTTCAGCTACATTCAAGTGTTGTAAATTGTTTGAAAACTTATACAACACTTAGTTGTCCATCTACTTTTCCAAATAGCTTTGTACCCGTAGTGTTAAAAAGTCGCTAACAAACGTTTAACGATAAACGTTGGTTAATTAACTTTACGACTTAGCTTTTAATTGGCTTGTGGTCAAGGTTTCTAGTTCCTGCTACTGAAAATGTATTGTTAACAGTGTGTGTGGAAAATTTGCAGAAAATTACAGCCACAGCGCTAAGAAAAACTACTTTAGCTTTTCCTATCTTCGTTAAAATGTTCTTTTTTTGAGTTAATTTTATAAATATCAAAAAATAATATTAATAACGAAATTAATGACATCAATAATTTTTATATACTTTATAACTTTATCATTTAAAACGCAGATAAGGATCAAGGCACAGATAATTGTAATAACTTAATAATTTGAACATCGAAGTTCTTATAAGAATTTAGAAAATATCTGTGAGCTGTTTGTCTATTTTAGTGCTATTAAGTGCTAATTTAACAAATACATATCCAGAAAATATGTGTGTACTTTAAAAGTTCAAACTAAAATCAGGAATTTTAAGCTAGAATTCTGAAATGCTTTTTTTCCTCTACATTTGTGTGTGTTTGTTGTTGTTGTTGTTGGTGTTTTTGAGGATTTCAGCTATCACTTTCAAGTTTTTCTCTCATTTTTTTTATGTGTGCACACAGTCCTCGAATAAAAGGCAAGGTACGGGACTGATAAGAGGACAGTATGGCAGGGGAAAAGCGGCAATTCGAGGGGAGAAGGAAGGGGCGTAACAGGGTGAGGGGTGGGGAAGAGTAGAAACGAGAAGGAAAGCCTTATAAATTTGGTGAGCACACGCCAAATGTGTCGCCGTACACGATGGCGAATACTTTGCACAGATTCACAACTCAAAAGTTCCCATTCTCTGTGCTGTGTGTGTAGGTGTGTGTGTATGTGTGGGTATGTATGCATGTATAAGTGTACCTTGTTTGGGTGCTCTTGAAAAAAACATGCACATGAGTCTGCTGAATCTTTTTGTGTAAATAGATTACAAACGACAAAACATTTGACGTTCCCCATCCCCTCTTCCCTCTCCACTCTCTGCCGACGAGAAGCAAAAGAATCGAGTTCAGGATAACATGCTGAGGCAGAAGCCCCCATTCTCACTGCAGGCTCACAGACAGGAGACAGTCAGACACACACACACACACATACACACACAGACACACACACACAGCCAGACATGGGGCTGTCATTGGGAAATTGAGGGCGTGGCAAAGGGTGAAATCCATTGCAGCTCCAATGTCCACACACTGTAGGAGCAAACGCCATAAAAGTGCGTTGTGACAGCTGCCAGGATAACAGCAGGATGACAGGACAACAGCACCATACACTTTGAGAGAGAGACATATTTCAAGTTGCAACTGAACTTTAAGTACTTTACTATGAAGTCAAAAGTGAGCGAAGAATAGTTACCCTAGAATTTAATTTAACCCAAGTCATTCACTTATCAGCTTAATAGCTATATTATTGTTTAAGATTTAGAATAACAGAGAATACTAAAAACTGTTCTCATTTTATAGATAACGTCTATATCATGAATGTTTAAGATATTATAATGAAAAACAAAATATAAGCGATCTTATGAGAAAAGAAAAGAAAAAGAAAGAAAAGTTTGATATATAGTTAGATGCCATATATATATGCTTGTTGTTAAAATTGTTGTTCATAAAATGTCGAGAGTAGAAATGTCAGAGTTTTTCGAGTTTTTGGTTCACGATACGCGATATGATTACATCTCTAGGCGTTTCCTTTTAAAATTAAAGTTGTGTCGAAAATATATATATTGTTTATTTCGCTTTGTTGTGAGAACGCGTGTGTGTGTGTGTGTAAGTTTGAGTATTTGTTGTGCACACTCATGAATGGCACCCATGAATCGCTGAGGAAATGAGGAAATCACACACACACACAGACTTTGTCACACATTTAGCTTGGGGTGCAGGCATCAAAGTGTTTACTTCCTTGAGGCTCATTCAGGACATCCGCTGTTGTTGTTGTTGTTGTTGTTGTTATTCTCGCTTGAAAAAAGCTGTACACAGGATGTATGATGCTTGATGCTGAATGCTGCGGTCTGTCCAAGTGTCTTCTTTTCAGCCTGTCCTGTTGTTGTCCCAGCCTACTACGGGGTTGTTGTTGATGCACAGGCAAGAGGGGGGAAGGGAAGTGGTATAAATATATAAGAGGCAGGGGAAGATTGGCCACAACAGCCTAACATTGACTGTTGTTGTTGTCGTTCCTGGGCAGCTTAGCGCTTTTGATTGTGCGCTTTATTGATAAAAGTTGCCGCCGCCCTGCAAAACTTCGCATATCGATTTCAAGTGGACGAAACAACGCCCGTTTATCCCGAGTCCTCTAGCGGCGAGTCCTGCAGCTCTCGTCATCGTCATCGTCATCATTATGCTGAAATGTTTTCATTATTTTTCCACTTGGCTCAACTCCTTGTCTGTTCAAATGCCGTCAATGGACGACGACATGTTTATAATGCGCATCGAGAGTCGCCCCCGAGTCGAGTTGCGAGTTCGAGTTGCGAGTTGCCAGTTGAAAGTTGAGGAATAACTGTGTGTGACTGAAGGGTGGTGCTTTTGGGTGGTGGTTGCTTTTGGCTCTGGCACCATTTTGATCTAACTCCTGGGAATTAGCTCAAGCTGATTCATTTGATGAAATGCTCGTAATCGCACCATATACATACATATATCCATGACACATAAGTCGACGTATCAAATGAAAAAAAAAAACGGGAAATAATAAAAGAAATGAAAAGGAAAATATGCTGCATGTGGCAGCATTTGATTAAAAGCGCTGTAAAATTAATTTCAACGCTAGGCCGTGTGACGACAGTGGGTGTGTGTTAGAGAGGGGGTGTTCTAAAGAGAGAGGGGGGGGATTATATGAGAGGCGGGTGCGAGGCGAGTTTGAAAATTGTCGCAGCACTCGTAAAACTACTTGAGCGCTAAACGTCGTCCTTTGTGTGTGTTCCCTCTCAGCAGGGGTGAATTAATTAGGGCGGCTTTATATAGATTCCCCAGCACCCATTTTTTTCTTCTCTTCTTTTCTTTTTTGGTATGCTACCACCCACCTTTCACCCTCCTCCTCCCGCCGCCTTAGAAGTTGACAAGATGTCCGCCATTTTGGCATTTGTTTGGCTTGTTTTGTTAGCCTGTGGAATGTCCTGGGCTCAGACATTTTTTTATTGCCATTGCCATTCATTGAAGTGGGGCAGCTCAAGTTCTCAAGTTAGAGCGTCCAACGTAATTAAAAATGCTTTGCATACAAAGAGAGTTCCCCCTTTTCCCATTTCCCTTTTCAACAACACCCCCCCCCCACCCCAAAACAGACCTTAGCTCCATTCCATCTGCCTCTTCACTTCAGTTACCATTCATTTGCCGCTTGTCGTCCTTATTGAACTGTGGCGCACTTCGAGAATTTGTGCATTTTTAATTAAGGGGCAGCTCCAAGAACCACCAACCACACCAACCACAGTGTGGTTTGTCCCCAGCACTTGAAGGACAATTTCGTATATTTGTAGACCCTGTACCTGAAGTAAAAGAAGTCTATACGGGAAACTAGAAGTCTGTAGAATTTTAGAAAAGTATAGAAGTAAGTAAGTAAGGCTTATTAAAAAGTGGCTTACCAAAAGTGTCTGTCTGCCTGTAAATCTCAAAGATAAGGCTAATAACTTCAAATGAACGATTTGCAAGTTGTTCAGGAAACAAGTGTAAGCTAAGGAAGAAGGAAGGAAGTATACAATGACACATCTTTGTCTTCCTTACAGTACAGAGTCTCTCTTAGTCGAGTTCTCTTTACACCAGCTTTTGTGGCTAGTTTTAGTTTTTTTAGTTCTTTTCTACCAAATTCCCAGTGAGAGCATGTCCTCCATTTTGGGAGGGAGTCCTTTACTGGGGACATTGTCGCGCACGTTTGATTTCTTTCATTTTGTCCACACTCATACTCTCTCTCACACACACACACACACTCACACTCATTCGTAGTGCAAGTGGTTTCAACCTTCTTCTCTCCTCATTAGCCTGAAGCCCCCGTAGGGAGGGTGGAGAGGTGGTGCTCATAATTTCAATTCGAGAGCCACTTGACGGTGCAAGCTCCGACGACGACGGCGCCCGCTACATTTATTTACAACATGGCTGCCACTCAATGGAATGCTGCCAGGCTGCCACGCCTCCAACTACACCAACTACGCCTCCTTTCGACCTGCGACCTGCGAACTCTGACCTCCTACCTCTTTCGTCTTTCTGTTATTCACCTCGCTACGGTTCGGGCTTCATTTATGCCAATTTTTCAAACTAATTGGTCCTGTTGACATCTTTTTTTTTTTTGTGCCCTGCTGAAGTTTGCTTTCGGATCAGGAGGATCGCCCCTTTATCCACCCTCCCACTCACGGCCACTCGACAAGGACATTTGCATAGAGAGAGTTTTGCCAGCAGATTGCAGATTGTAGATTGATGGCAAGTCCTTCTTGCCCCCAATCTTTCGACCTCCCACGCCGTGGGCGTCGGGCTCGATGGCTCCACTAAAAGCACTCAGCAATGAAATTAGTGCACGCTGCTGCACTCGGGCTTTTTGTGCATCCAGAAACCCCCCCCCCTACAAAAGCGACAACTACCCCCCTCAAACAGTGGCGTCCTCCAACGGGGGGCGCAAGTATGAGAAGGCAAAGAAAGAAGAAGCAAGTTAGTGGTATTTTTAACATCTTAAGGAGCTTTTCTGTTTTAGGTGATTATGGTTGAGAATTTTTGAAGAATTTACTTCCAAAGTTTCTAAAATATTATGTGTATTATTTTTATATTATTAATTAAATATCTTCATAAACTACGTTAACCTAAAATATAAATATATGATTGATAAATATGGCTGATTGTAGTCTACATAGAAAGCAAGCTAATTTGTGGATAGAATTACCACCAAAAGCCGTCAAAATGTAGTCAATGTTATGTAAATGAAAATATAATTAAAATTAATTTAAAAAATTTTAAAGATAATCCTTTGAAATTTAAGTAATGATGAGTTTGAAAATGTTATTTCTATAAAAATACTATATTATATTATTATATATGTATACTATATTATTGTGGCAAGCTCTACTTTTAGTTGTAACTATATAACTATATACCTATCCCCCTTTTAGACTTACATATATATAAATATCTCTAAGCCTCTGTAACTTGGCCTCTGTTCTGTGTTATGTTTTGCCACTCGCGACATTTTTTGCATTTTTTCATAGCATTTGAGGCTAATAAATGCCATAAATGCAATAAATGTAAAAGTTGCAACACAAATTCTTCCAGTGAAGCCAAAGCAGCATTTTTTCCATTCCACATTTGTTTTCAATATATATCAGAAAAATGTATGAACAATTTTGAGGTACAAAAAAATTAAGATGAATATTTGCTCGGATGTACAAAGCACATTGATTGACTGATCAATCAATCAATCAATGACTGATAGGAGCTAGAAAAACAATATTTAATGCAAAGCAATCCGAACTTTAAAGAGAATTTGAATAAAGATATAAAAGCAATTATGTTCTATTTAATTTAAATGTTTAAAAACTAAATAAAAATTGGCCAGACTAAGTATTTATTAGAAAATAAATAATTACTTAATTACTTTGAAAAGTAATTACGAGGGAACTACCTATAAAAACAGTCCTTTTTGCTACTATTTAATGGGCAACACTGATAAATACCACGCCTAACGAGAAGGCATGCCAGCATAAATGAGGCGTGGCAGGAGTCAGAAGGGGGAGGTGCCTATTTGAAGGGGTTTCGTTGACAAGCCGCTAATTGCGAGGCGCTCGTGACACACATGCAATTTAAATATGTTAGTTAATAAAAACTTTTCACTATTGCTAATGAACTGAAATATATATGTATGCATATATAGAGCGAGCATTATAAATATATGGTAATATATGTGATATACGTACACATTTACCAGTATTTAGTTATGGTTAAATCAAAAACCTAGCCAAATTGTCCTGCGGCAAATGGTCAAAACACATTGAAAATGTTGCACAATGCGCACAAAAGTCAATAACATTGCAGTGCAACAATGCGAGTGTGTGTTTGTGCGTGTGTGTGGCAGGTATAGGTGGCAGGCTTATGGTCCGTTGCTCAATCAATTTTTGATGGACGTGCGAAAATTTATGGTGAAAAATATTTGGCTATGCACAATGAACTCGCAACGAGTTGCGAAAATCATCAGAGTTGCGAAAACAGAATCAACAAAAACAAAAAAAAAACGAAAAAAAAAACGAAAATCGCTGCCTCTCTCGACCATGTCCACCAATGTGGCTAGCCGAAAATACCTACTACCCCTGACCATCCCCTCCTCATCTACCCAACAAGTTGGTAGCAAACTGATAAAGGGGAAATGGGGAAAGGGGAAAGGGGAGCCTCGAGTTTGGCGCTATACAAAATATTTTTATGCACATGAAAGAAAACAACAACAACAATTGAATACACAATACATTTATTGTTGTATTGTTGTTATTTCTTTTCATTTGTTGCGTATTTATGACGCTAGGGGGCGCTGCTGTGCTGTTGCCGCTTGCCACATTTGCTACCCGAACAACTCAACAACAAAAAGGGCGGCATCTTTAATTGAAAGAGCACTTAAAATCGGAAGGGAATCAGTTCATATATAAGCTGTAGAGAGTACAGCTAAAGTCTAAGCATTAATCAAAATTAGTTAAGCATCAAGATAAACTGTTAAATTTGATTAGTTATAGATTGAAGAACTCAACTGTTATTAAAATTAGTATACATTCTCTTTAAAACATATATTAAATAGTTGTATATTAAAATATTCTATAGTTTTCTTCTTACAAATTTGCGTATACACAAATTCAAATTCTTCTGTTTGCATGTGTGGAATTTCTGAAAGATATAAAAAAAAATAAATATAAAATAAAATTAAAGAAAGATCGAAGACTTGGCTTAAAAAGTGTCCTTAAAAAGGGCCATTTTGACAGTGTCCGTATAAGCTTTGCACATATCCTTGACATTAAACATTGGTTTCTATACATTTTACATTAGTTTCTCATTCGGATAGTTTAGTTTGAGTTCAATCAATAACGCATTTAGAACGGGTATTTTGTTAGTCGATCAACTGCCGGATTAATCACATTTGCTTGTTATTGGCGCTCTATGAAGCGTTTTAAAGTGCTTCCAGGCAATTTGCCGATAAACAATCACTGAAAATAACGAATATAAAATATTTAAAAAGTGCTCAAATAGCCTAGGCTAGCATATAACCCTTTCCTCTTTCCTATAACCACTTCAAATGCCATTCTCTTGCCCCTTTCTCCCGCCTCGTCCGCTTTGCCCGCTTCTAGCTGGACGGACGCCCGTCTCCGTTGGCGGTTCACATTGGTGTTGCTGCCGCTTCGTTACCTCTTGCGGCGCGTTTGATTTGATTTATTTGGAATTTGCATTTTTGGCGCCATGGCAGCTACCCCGAACACTCCCCCCTCCCCTCTGCTCACGTTCCCACACTCCTTTGCAATCTATGCTGTATCCTTTAACGATTTGGCAGCTATGCACTTGCATTTTTAAACATGTTGCATACTTTTGTGCGTTATTCGCCGAAGGGAAAACCTCTGCACTCTCTGCATACACGATTGAAGCCCTGTTTAGAATTTAGAATTTAGAATTTCGAATTTTGATGAATATTTCGATTAACTGCAATAACCTGAAACTGAATAACCTGAAATGAAAATCTCACTTGAAACTCACCATCATATAAATTGTAATTTAAACCATTTTCTTCTATTCTCAATTTCAGTATGATTGAGAATAAACTTCAAAAATTGCATTATTTATCTGACTGAATATTACTGATAGATTTATTCTTATCTCCTCAATAAAGTCCATTTATAGTTGATCTCAATTTAATAAGTTGACTTCAAATCAAGTCCTTTTCTCGTTTGTCTTCAAATTTGTTTCAGGTAATTCTGCTTACGGTTTCTTTTGGAATCAATTACTAAAACTAATTACTTCTACTATAAATAAAATATTGAATAGTTTAATGAAATCTTTACTATCTTTGCCGTCGGCAAGCTCATATTCTTTTAGATTTCAACTGATTTATTGATTCAATTCTATTTTTGTTGTTGTTTTTAGAATTTACTTTATTTACTTGGTATTCGACTATTATAACTATTAACAAAGTGACAACCAAAATTAAAAAACGACTCTAAATTGTAAGCAATTAAAAAACTGTTAGTCCTGCGACAAGAAAGAAGAGACAAAAATACAGATTTTATTGATATTTCTGACAACTTTTACTTTCAATAAATTGTAATTAGCACTTTGAAAATCTAAAACCAACGAAAAATATTTTTGCTTTTCGTAAATATGTTAAATGTGGTTTATTCTTAAGCTTTTAAGTTGCTTTCAATTTCCAAAGTATTTAATGGCAAAACAAATTTAAATGTATACAAATTCCAGACATCTTAATCAAAGCAATGCCTGCATTTAGATTTAGGTGAATTTCAAAATTCAAAAATCTGAAATTCTCAAATTGGCAAATAAAATAAAAATGAGAAAGAAAGAAAAAAAGAGAAAAACATTGAAAAACATTTGCAATCAATCGACCGAGAGAGAGAGAGAGAAAGAGAGAAATCTAAAACATGTCGATTATAAAATATACAAGTTATAAAATATTTGCATACAGTCTGTAGGGGAAACTGCATGCATCTGGTAAGGGAAGGGTGGAGGGGATGGTGATGGGAGGGGGGGTCAACAATTGGGACTTTCAGTGCTGGCCAACAAACCATGGCCATGAAAATTGCATGCAGTTGGATTTGGTTATTAGAATTCCATTGAATTGGATTTGAAATTGAAATATTTAACACATTTTGGTGAGGGAGTGTGTACCAAAAATATCAAATTATATATGTATATATGTATGTATGTATGTATATATGTATATGTGATGTTACCTCTATTGTTATTGGATGCATGCAATTTTAATGGGCACAAAAGTAATTGCCGTTGACCCACTGAATACAGAGTTGAATAATATTTGAAAATACGCTTTCGCTTTCTTGATCCGGTTACCCAATCTCTGGCTACCTGAAATAGCTACGAGTATAACTCACTCACATTCGTATTCACTATTCGCATTCGCATTCGCATTTGTATTCGTTTTTGTATTCGTTTTCGTATTCGTTTTCGTCCTTACAGCTGACTGGGCAAATAAAATTGCGCAATCAGGCGCAAATAACAAAAAGCAGAAAATGAAAATGAAATAAAACGCAAACGCAGAAAACCCTTAGATCATATCATATCATCATCATTATCATTGTCATTATTAGCATTTGCAATGCCCAAAGGGCCCCTCGAAAATCTGACCAAACTAATGATGTTGTTGTTCTCATGTTGATGATGATGATGTACAGCTAACGGCAAACTGATAAAAGTATTTCAATTAGTGTCAGGAAATAGACACACACACACAACACACAACACACACATACACCCTTACTTACACAATCACAGAGAGGAGACATGTTCAAACAGATGGACACAAAATAAATGATGAATCTTGAATAATTTGCAAGTGTGCAATGCGTTAAATGTATTTACCAGTAGATATATTACACATACAGTCCTATTTGGATATAATGACTTTCAATTATATCAAGCTAAACATTGAATTGTGAATTTTGTTTGTTAAAAATTGAATTGAATTGTTCACCTTTTCAATTATAAACAAAATCTTTGCCAGAGTTATAAATAAAATATATATAAAAATAAATAAAATAAAATATATATAATTAATTTTTAAAACTGACAGATTCAAAAAATTAAAAGTTGAAAAGGATATTCAAATAATTGTGGCTCATTTTATGCAGAAACATTATAAAATACACTTACAATCAGTAATAAAAAATTAAAAATCTGAGAGCATTAAGGAAATGTAAAAATTACAAAGTTATTTATGATAACAATTAAATAAAGTATAAATCAATAAACTTAATACTGACAGGATGATAAAAATGAAATGATTAAAAGTCAGGCAGTATTAAAAACTGTTGTTCAATATAACCAGATTTGACTGTACATATGTACATATACATACAGACAGTGTGTATGGATGTACATACAAATGTAGGTATGTATGTAGGTACGTACATAGATCTCTCAGTGTATGGCATGCTCGAATGCCTTTTTTTCACCCTCAGGCGACAACGCCAACGCCAAAGCCAAAACAACAACAAGGACAACAACAACAACAACAACAACAGCAAGAACAGCAACAATGGCTGCCGCTGAAGCTGACGACGGTTGACACGAGACGAGTCAAATTAAACAAGAAGAAGAAGAAAGCAAAGCAAGCAGAGCAATTGCTACACACACATTGAGACACAGACACTCACATACATATATGTATTACATCATCAAGCAACGGTATCAGTCGAGGCGGCGGCGGTGGGCGTGACAGGCGGTAGGGGGAGGGGGGAGATGTGACGTGGACAGGCACGCGCTGCCATTTTATTAGAAAACGCCATGTAAAACGACAGACGACGACAAACAGAGCAAATTCACCATTTTGTCACGAAGCGTCACACACACACACACACACACACACACACACAGACAGCAAGAGAGACGCCTCAACGATGTGGGCAAACAAACAGCAAAAACAGCAGCAACAACAACAACAACAACAAAAGGACAGTAGGCAAAACACGCGTCGCAGTTTTTGGTGGTGACAAAATCTAAAACGTTGACACAACGCCTGCGTCGACGTCGACGTCAACAGCGCAGTCAGTGGCCAAAGGCAGCGAGCGCTCTCTAATGTAAGCAGAGAAACTCACCACGGCAGCAGCAGCAGCGACAGCAGCGTATGCGCGCGCTCTCACTCTCGCTCTCTCGCTTTCACTCACACTGAGAGAGAGCGCCGTAAAACAACCCTCGCTCTCAGTTTCTGTGCGTGTGTGTGTGTGTGTGAAACTGTTGTTGTTCTCGTCGTCTGTGTCGTTGTGTTTTGTTGTGTTGTCTTCGGCCGGCACTTGGCCAATGCTGACACATGACCGCGCTGCCTAACGCTCTGTGTGTGTGTGGGCAGCACTGCGTGTGTGTGTGTTTGAATGAGTGTAAATCAAAGTTGAGTTAAGTTCGATAGATAGATCAGTTAGAAGAAGATCGAGGCAAATAAAATAAGTATACATTTGTATATTATGAAATAGATTATTTAATAAGATGAAATAATTATAAAGCATGCAAATATTAATACCAAATATAAAAGGAATTTTTATTAATTGATTAAGATTAAAAAATATTAGGTATTTTAATTAAACGTTATTTAATAACCAAGTAATAACATTTATTTAACAATTATTATAGAAACTATTATATATTAAAGAAATTAATTAAATTTATTAAACAACCACAAGTTTAGTTAAAATAATGATTGTATAAGCTTCATTAAATATCTATGCAAAATATTAAAAGATAAATTAGTTATGCTTGTTATTTCTTGATTAAAGCCAACTGGTTAATTGTGGCAAATTAATGTTTAAATCTGATCGTAAGCAAGACTTGTAAGCAACAAATTGATAAGAAGAAGATCAGCATAAGTAAGCTTTTAGCTTGAAATGAATTTCTTAAGCACAGTTAGCAGCTAACAACCCTGTCCTTTGGGCAAATGAAACAGAAAGCGAAACCACCCTTAGAAACAACAACAACAACACTATACTCAGCTGCAGTACAGCCCTCCTTTTTTTTTAGTTGTTGGTTGTTGTTCTTCTCTTATTTTATCTTAGCACGCAGCTAAAAGAAATGCGTTGCGTACGCCACGCAACAGATGGCGCCTTAAGGCGCAACGCAGTGCTGCCGCCTGCGTGTAGATGGCGCCACAAAAGATGCTAAGAGTTTGTTGCTTTGAGTCTGAAACTGAAGTTTTTTGTGTGTGTGTGGCAAGTGACAGCAGCAGTTGGGCGCAAGCTGAGGCATTCAACCATTCAGACAACAACTGACTGAATTTGGTCAGCAAAAAAACAAAAACAAATGAAAGAAAGAAGAAAAAACATAAAAAAGCTGTAAAAAAGAAAACCTAAGAGATTTATCCGGGTTGACAGGTGGGTTGCTGGTTGAAGGCGGCAAGGGATGGCAACAAAATGGAGAGGCTAGGCTCAGGATGGTGCATAAATTTCACTGTATGTGTGTGTGTGAGTGTGTGTGTGTGTGGCAGTAACACAGCACAACAAACAGCTGGCGGTCATATTTTCCAGTCAACAAGGCAACAACAAACATAACAAGGCATAAAACGGAGTTACAAACACACGCACACACACACGCACACTCTCTCTCTCTTTCTCTACTTCTCTGCCCCCACACGTAGCCCCCATTGTCCAGCAGTGTTGTCCAAGCAGCGTTTTTTACGTCAAATCACTATATATTAACAACTTATAATGATTTGTTCAGATTTAACACAAGTATTTAACAACTTGTACGATTTGTGTGGATAAATGTTAACAAACATGGATTAAGTTTTAGTGTTTTTTTGATGCAGAAGCTAAGCTTTTTTCTACTTTTAGCCCATTAAGTCCGCTCAAAAGTTGGCAACACTGTTCTCCTGCACCTTCTTCTCTCTGCTTCAACCCACACAGTTTTGGCTGCTTGCTGTTGGCTTTTAAGCAGAAAATCATACAAACAACACGGGCAGCTGTGCCAGGACACACACACATATATATATATATATATTTGTATGTATATATGTATGTGCATACCTACTGGATGGATAGATGGTATGCCATGTCAGAGAGAGTTGGGTGTAACATTGAGACTAGGACTGCTGCTGCAAGAATGAACTGTTTATTAGACTGACCCAAAATGGAGCCATTGGAGCCCCATTTGCCAGATGAACTATTTGGGTTTACCCTTGAACCAAAATATTCAGTTACTCGCACAGCAAAAATCCTAAACTGCCTTTTGTCTGTATATAGAAGAGAATTCCTTAGATTATTTGACTTTATTTATTGCAGTTTTGAAACAAATTCTCGATAGTTAACTATTTAGATATCGATAACAGTATTTATTAACCGTTAACCGTTTAGGTTTTTATTTAACCTGAAAATGTATTAACAACAAATTAAACTATAGATTAAGTTTCTTAAACTTACTCTCGAAACTTTTTTCACTCAATTAATAAATTTGTGCTATGTTCTCACTCTAAGTTTACTATCGATAACTGTAGCTAACTATAACTGTTCGTTCTGTGAATTTATAGAGTATATCAATGCTGATCTTATAATGTACTTTATTGCCAGTCCGACAAGACTCGGCGGGCGGACTTATTAGCCAATTGGATTTCACAATCCATTTTGGGCTCACTCTTCGAGGCCGGCAACCAAAATGGCTGACTAAGCTATGTGGCTGCCACAAGCTTTGCAGTTACGTACATTCCCATAACCCCCCCCCCCCCCCCCATCCTTCTATCTTCTCTTAACATTCAGCACTAGTTGCCTCCACAAAATAACCCCTTTCTCTGACATTACTTCTGGCCCCTCTCTATATGAGTACGATGATGCCCTTTGGGTTCTCTGGCGTTGGCTACACTCAATTTTCGCAGGCGACACAGCTGCCATGTGTGTTTGTGTGTGTGTGTGTATGTCCAGTTCATAGCCAAAAGTTATGGATTCAACTTTTGGCCAATTTAATTTTCTCGCCTGAAACGGCTACAGAGCCAACAGAGTCAACAGTCGACGTTGACCAATGTTGCCACCCTTTTGGGGCAAAAAACCTCCCACAATCTCTCCTACTACCTCCCACTTTCATTGGATTGCCTTTCACTATGCGTAATGTGTGTGCATTGTGACGACGTGAAGCTGAGAGTTGACGACCCAGGGCCACAAAACTGAATCACAATCCAGGGACAGAGGACAGAGGACAGCAACGAGGACGAGAACGAGTATGAGCATGAGAACGAGCACGAGAATGAGGTCCAGATTGAGGACGAGGTTCAGGCTTCAGAATCATATATGTACAGGATTCAGGTCCAGGGTCCCAGGTCCAGGTTCAGGCCAGAAGTGCCCGTGAGCCCGCATTTACAGATGATTTAGCTGATGTTAAAGGCCAGCTGCAAATGTGCTGAGTTAAGGGGGGGATTCTGGATGGTTGCTGGAGGGAATCAAAGAAGGGGGAAGGGAAGAACGTGGGCTCATTCAGTGTGGACACATTGTGCCCCATTAGTTTCTACGACAACAACAATGGAGAAGCAAAATTTGCATGATTTTGCATGGACATACAAGTTGTTGTTGTTGTTCTTCTCCTGATTGTTGTTGCTGTTGCTGCTGTTGCTGTTGCTGCTGTTGCTATTGCTGTCGTTGTCGTTGTCCTGATTGTTGTTGTAATAAGAAATGCTTTATGCACGCACTTTCAGTTGGCCGCTCACCCTAGTAGCCAGAGGGCCCATCAAGAGTGACCAGTTTTCCAGACCATTTAATTTTGTTGCCCAGCCCGCACTTTTTTATATGTATTTTCCGCATTTCTTTACTTTACTTTACTTTATTTTACTTATTTTTTTGTCGTTGCTCGTTGCAAGGACATTTTAACTTAGAGCGGGTATCATTTGTTTGTTAGGAAATGTGCAACACTTACAAGTGGATAGTTCTCAACTTAATGAATTATACAATGTTTATTAAGATCGGGCTATTTTAACAAATCCTAAGTCATAAATGACAATATATATACATCAAATTCCTCCAATGATCAGCTTACAAATGTAGATAGCTATAAATAGTTGATACACCTATTTAAAAATCGGCTTAGCCCGGAAATATTCTTTACATAAATTTGAAAATATAAACATAAAAACACAATAAACATAACTTTAAGTTTATAAACTATTGACATAATTTTTAGTGAAAAAATATTTAAAATTAACACATTTTTCAAAATTTAAGCGCACAATTCTTTGTTAAGTGTTCAGTATTCAATTTAAATAGAATTGTTACTTTAACTTCAACATTTCAAATGGAATTCAACTTTTCATAGCTGTTGATCAAAAACAAGTACTATAGGGTATTCGATAGCTCATCATGTTGTCATCAGTAATTTGTTGCTTCACTCGTTTTCATTTCTTTGTTGTTTCGTTCTCTTTGGCACTTTGATTTTTGGGGCCACAGCAGCAGCGTCACAGCAATTTGATGACGGCCTAATAAAATTATATATATTATATATGTTATGAGGGAGGAGTTCCAAATCCTGAGACCTGCATGAACATAACCTAAAAGGAAAAGGAACAAGGAAAAAAGGAAAAGCTTTGCAAAATATGCTAAAATATTGCTCTTCTTGTTGTTGTTGTTGTTAGTGGGGATGGATAAATCAAGCAATTGGAATTTAATATAAACATTTCGACCAGGTCCTCAAATGTGCTAACAAATTGCATATCGAACACTTGCCGAAAATTCTGCAAATCCAATGCACAAAATTAATGATTTTTTGGACTCGCAAATTGTGTACTTGCAAATAAATGCACATGTATGTTATATGTATGCATACTACATATTAGATTTATCTGTAGTTTATCTCGAAATATTTTGTATTTTTCAAAATTCCAATTCCTTTTTTTGATTCGAATATCGTTTGGCAATTTGGAATGCAATGGATGCTCTCCTCGTTATTATTATTATTATTATATCATATTTTCAATTCACTTTGCTAGCTTGCCTGAAGTGTAAATGCTGATGATGTTTTGACTGTACTTTTAAATATAGAAAGGATTAAGAGCATTGAAAGGATTGAGTTGGAGAGACAGTTAAAAGTTATTGCTTAGGTTTAAAGTTGCCAGAAATGTTAAAATTATGAATTCGATCTCATCAAAAGTAGTTACTTAACTTCTCTACATTTTTAGCCTTAGGCTACCTAATGTTTTTGGGGTTGCCAGGATCATAAATTAATGGATTAAATAAGAAATTATAGTATTTGCTAGCTTAGAGGTTAACTTTACAAGTTGTGGCTCTCTATATAAACTTTACTCTCTTGTACTTTTGCACTTTGGCTGGCAGCACATGCACTCTGTTTTAGAGTTTAGGGTTGCCGTGCTAAAAATAAACCTACGATGCTACGATGCTACTGCCCACATGATGCTCTTAACCCTTCGTCTATTACTTGCTTCCCCTTTTAACCGAAGAAATGTGGCAACTCCACGGTCCAAAAGGCGGCAAACTTATAAGAGTAGAAAAAAAGAAAAGAAAATGTACAAGAAATGAGAAACCAGCACAGTTACTTTCAAGTTGAACTTTTACACACACACAGCCAGGAGTATGTTCTGTGTGTGTGTGTGCACTCAAGTGGGGCAGCTTCATCTTCAGCTGGCGCCGTTGTTGCTGCAACTTGGGGCAAAACTTGCAGCAACAGTACAACAACAAAAAAATGAATAAAAAACCTTTGAAAGAATGCCGACAAGTCTGTCTGAGTGTGTGGGTGTGTGTGTGTGTGTTGTTTGGTTTTGTTTAGCTTAATTTGTTCACTTGCTTTGATGTGTCGACTGACTCTGACTCTGCCACTGCCACAAGGACTACGGGTGGCATATCAGGGGGTAAGTAATGCCATTTTTCTATGGCCAGAACTCTTGTGAAGTACGTCTTTTGCCTGCTTTGCGCCTTTCTTGCGATAATCGAGTCAAAGAGCCACTTGCCACATGTGTGGCAAGCTTCTGCTTCATCTTGGGGCTTGAATCTGTGTGTGTGTGTGTGTGTTTTTCTTTCACAGGTGTGAAATATTATGGCATTTATTGTATGAAGCTTTGTCGAGTGCCGCACTCAACTTCCGTCTCTATGTATCTGTGTCTCATTTGGGTATCTGTATGTGTGTGTGAGTGTGTGTGTGTGAGTGTGTGTGTGTGTGTGTGGGTCGTCCAGTTGTTGCACTTGCAGAGTGCCTTTTGAGCATATCTTCGAGTGTCAACGTTGGCCTTTTGTGTCTCATAAAAACTGTTGCCTAACTTGAGGCGATAAGCAAAAAATTCAATTTCAATAGATTATTTAAACTTTTAACTTATTTAAATGCCGCTCAATCTTAACTTTGAACTGGAAAAGCTTCTCAGTAACAATTATGAACTATTACTTAATTCAGTTATATATACTATACAGCACCTCTTATCGGTCAGACTCTTAAGGATTTACTTCTGGTAGTTAGTTTGAGGACTTAAATTAAGTTATCATCTTGACCAACTTGTAACCTTGTTAGCTTGAAAGTTTTCCGTCACTTTCTGAATGTATTTCGACATCTAAAAGTCTGATTTCATAAATGAATATGTTGTAAATACCATATTTTTCTTATTTGCTCTATTTCATTTATCTGAAAGTTGAATTGATTTAGCTAGTATTTGACAACAAAAAAGAGCTATAAATATTTACTATCCCTAGGGGATATTTTGAACAAAATAAAAGATTTTATTGGGCAAACCAATTATTTTAAAAGTTAACTGCATTTGTCACATATCAAAATGTGAAAACAAATAAATCAAATAAAACATATTTTTGTAACAACAGAAATATAGAAAAAAAATAGAATGTAAAATACAACTAACTAAAGTTGCAACTCAAACTAAAAAATATATATGTAAATTATTAATAAATAAATAATTGTATAGGAAATTTTTCTAAAAACTTGGACTAGAAAATACCTTAGCTACGTAGATTTTCGAGTTGACTGTTTGTTCTTAAAATTTGTGTTTGTTTTTATTTTATGCTCAGATTGAAAAGGGGATTCAAGTTGAAAATTGGACTGGGATTGGATTGGAATTGTGTTTAGAAACTTCTGTGACTTCTGGGAAACTGGTGACACAATTAATGATTCGATTGTCTGAGTTGATTTGTATTTTCTCTCTATTGTGGCACGCTCATTGAGTCAATTGTTGTGGCACTTGTTGTCACGATCAACTGGGTCTTAATCCCCCCCTGTCCCCGGTGTCTCTCCTTTCCCTCCATCCTCTCCTTATCCCCACTCTCGTTGTTCTCAACGCGCGCGTGTCAGCGACCCTCATCTAGGTAGAGGTTCAACTTACGTGTCGATGGTGTGAAAAGCGACGACGACAATGCCAGGCGCCGATAAGATCCGAATCTGAATCTGAATCCCCTGCCATCAGTCCCATTCTATAGTTATGATTATAAAGAAAAATAAACAGAACTCACAGAGTTCTCATTTGATTCATTCGATTCATTCATAAAAAGCTATTGCTGCTTTATATGCAGCGAGTGTCGCTTAACAACAAATTTCAGAAATTTTTAGTACGGATGCGAAGCGTTGCTTGAAATGCAAATTTATACCCTATAAGTGTTGATTTGTTAAGAGGAATATATTGAAAATGTATAAAGTGCTAAACTTTTAGCGAGTATTCATTGTGACTAGACGAGGTATGTCCATCTATAGAAATTGAAAATAAAGAGAGATAGAAAAGGAAAAGGAATATATGAACTCGAAGCTAAAATTTTATCCCCTAATAATTGGAATTTCGACAGACGTCGTATGTTGAGTTTTAGCCTCGTAGCTCTTACCACTTTAGCTATACGATGATAAGTCAATCAGTGCATAAATAAAGACAAAGAGATTAATAAACATTTATTATTGTTGCAATATATTTGGTGGTTTATTTAGCAAACAGCAGCCGATACACAGAGCATTTTGCAGTCTATCACATTCGCCTAGAACAATTTTCTAAACAATTTTCTGCTGACTGTCCGCAAATTGCAAAGGCTGTTGCTGCTGTTAGCCACATTTGTTGCAACTGCAACGTGTCCCTCTTTTTGCTTTGCTTATGAAGTGTCACATGAAATTTTGTAATTTTCTTATCCAACATTTTTGTGTCACTTGGCCAATGGACGGGCGTTTAAGGTGTCACGTTGCACGGTTGCACGGTTGCCAGTTGCCAGTTGCCTTAGTGGCCACAGTTGCCTCAGTTGCAACTGACTTAACGACGCCAATTGGCGATTTGTCAGCCATTGGCAGTTCCAATGTAATTTGGCTATTATGGAAATTGCGCTTAGCATTTGGCATCAGCAAACGATTGCAACGGTTGCAACAACAGCAGCAGCAGCAGCACCAGCAATTTATGCTGCCACACACTTGGGGGCCAACTTATAGCACATAAATATCGGGTGACCAGTGCCAACATAATTAATTTCAATTCACCAAACTACATACAGCATAAACAACTATGAAATCTCTTTAAGCGAAAGTGCTCGACCTTCAAATACTCAGTACCACAGAAAAAATGCCCATCCTGAAAGTCAATATTAAATACTTGATATTAGCTTGAATTGAAATTAGATTGAAATTGTTAAACTATGACTAAACGCAGATGGAATGGCAATAACTAAAATTTGCCAAAAAGGCCTTTGAATCTTTAAAAGTCTTCAAAAATTCCATTTATTAGTTTATACATTTATCATGGACTTAATCCTTATTCTTTGCTACTAAAAAGACGCGGTAAGAAAGGGTTCTAGCTTTATATGGTCAGAAATACTCATCCAACTATTGTGGAACTTAGTTGACGTTTGCCTCCGATTGTCATATATATATATATATATATATATATGGCCAAGTGACACAAAAATGTTGGATAAGAAAATTACAAAATTTCATGTGACACTTCATAAGCAAAGCAAAAGAGGGACACGTTGCAGTTGCAACAATATATATATATATATATATATATATATATATATATATATATATATATATATATATATATATATATATATATATATATATATATATATATATATATATATATATATATATATATATATATATATATATATATATATATATATATATATACATAGATACATATATCATACATATATTGTCATAAAACTCGGCTAACCTCTTTAGCTAGTTTTGAGCACAGGGTATAACAACAGCTAAAACTTGCGCCCAATTTCAGTTGGCGTCTGCTTATTTAGACAATATGTTCAATAAAACTTTGTATGCTCCACACACACACAACACAGACACACTAACGTACACCCACACACACAAACACTCAGTGGAAGAGAGAGAGAACTTTAAACAGCTGCCCGTGTGTGTAACTTTATGTGTGTCCCTGCGTGGAGGACATGCCACAAAGCGTCGCAGCAACTGCAACTGACCCGCCAACATTGTGTAAAACGAAGATTTATGCGACTTTGCCCGAAAAACTGTCACACTCTCCATCTCTCTCTATCTCGCTTGCTCGATCTACACGGTAAAAAATGTACTGATACTCTGCGACAAGTGAAAGTTTGGTATCTCATAAAGAAAACACAAAATATGAAAGTGTTAAAATAAAATACAAATAATGAAATTTGATTATTTTAATGCCTATATAAGTGTTTTTTTACTTTACTGTCTTTACTGTCTAGATAAATTGAATTTTAGTTTCTTTTATCGGCAAGTTTCCCTTGACTGTAAGTACATATGAATGGAGAAGATGAGAAAACGTCCTTAACTATATAAAATACACCCTGAAAGCATACTCAATAAAAAAAAATCTGAATAAATGTCTTGGAATGTTGTTTTTCTTTCTGTGTAGCTATGTTTGTGTGTGCATGACTGTACTTCCGCTGCGTTAACTGTACCTTCTGGCCATGTGTGTCTCTGTATGTGTGTGTGTGTGTGTGTGGGTTGAACTGCTGCTGTTGCAATTTGCATAGAAAGTGTCGCCACAAATTTGGATGCGGCAAACGTGTGGTGTGTGTCTCTGTATGTGTGTGTCTGCATATACACACGTATGTGTGTGGGTGGGTGTGTGTGTGTGTGTGTGTAGAACTTTGCTTGGAGGCGGCTTTGTTCGTGGTCCAACCTTTTCTTAATTTGCTGTAAAACTATTGCCAACTAAGCGTGGCAAATGCTGGCTGGCAAACGCTTTTGGCCATCATCTCTTACTGGCTGGCCAAGTTAAATAGCCTGAAATTGTTTAACTTCCGGCTATGGTAGACGCCGCTGGCCGTTTGTCAGCCACGTTTTGCATTAATTAAGCAAAGCAAATAGCAAACAGAACAGAAGATAGACAGGAAGAGAAGTGAAGAGATGGGAAGAAAGGGGAGGCAAAGGAAAGCAGCTTGTGGAACTTATGAGACCGCAACACAAGGCGAGAAAATGGCCAGAAGGAATGGTAAATTTACGAGCGTAAATCTGGCTACGAAAGAGCATAAAGATTAAGAATAAGAGATTAAAGCTTTTAGAAAATAATAAAATGAGGAAGTCCTTATCAAAATGAGTTAATTTCTGATATCAGATATCAAAGGCTTAGAAACTTCATATACTTCATGTCATATAGGATTGAATTATCTCTGGGAGGGTTTATTTTAGAGACTATTAATAAGATGCTGTTAATTTAATCAATATATAATAATCTCCTTAGGTTAATTTCCACCTTCCTAGATGCTTTCTATACTCTGAAGAGCATTTTCTTTATATTAATTTATTGAAATTATGCTTCAAATTCATTTCCAAAGTTATAGACTCCAATTTTTTATTTCTAACTTTAAATTCTATTCTGTTTTTGGCTAATTTGTTATGCTTATCTCTGTTACTGTTCTTTTGTATTACAAACTCAAAACCTAATTGATACTTTGAAGACTTTTTGTTGTTGATTTCTGACCTCAAGATTTGTTTTTAACCTAAAGACTTTTATTCGTGTTTATGCTTAATATTCAAAGACAGAATTTGAATATCAAAGTCCGACCTATAAAAAACTAAACTAAAACTCTTGTAAAAGATTATATATATATTATTATGCATACTTAACCTCAAACTTTATATGAGATGTCGAATAAACAACACTTCTTGCTGTGCTACAATATGACAGTTGAACTTTTAGTCATTTGAACAATTACATAACCTGAAAAAGCCACGTTTCTTGCCTAACAACTGCTGTCTGCTTGTGTTAAAGGGGAAAGTGGGGAAGGTAGGGGATAGAAGAGAAGGGAGGGGAGCAGCTTTTTGGGTTCGTGTCTTTGACAGGCAAATGGCTGAGGACACATAACAAACTGCAAACTTAAACACTTAATCTTTTCATTTAATGTTAATTTGTTTGTTTTTATCGACATATTTCTGTGAGGGCGTGTGGGCGTGGTCATGGTAGGTGGGATGGGTGGAGGAGGGGGGGGGGGTGATTCTCCATTCAAAAAGTTTTTCGGGAAATGGAAAATGCCGTTAAATGCGCGGCGCTTGTTACGACAACAAACTCATTTCACGTTATGACAAATTGCTGCCAATCAACATAATTCAGTGGCAAGCTAAGAAAGTGGCAAGCAGTTGATGCACGAACGGCAAAGGGGAAGGGATGGAGACAGGTGGCAGAAGCCACACACATAGAGACAGACACAGAAAAGCGACACAAGCGAATGAAAGAGAGAGCTAAATTTTGCACTGACACGCCTTCAATCCCTTGGCCAGGGTCTTTTTCTTCTGATTAAAAGTCGCCCAAAAAAACATAAAGGAAAAGTAGCTCTGTACTGAGGATTAAGCGTGATTCCAGTTAGATCTAACTCTTTTTAGAGCAACCCCTTTAACTTAAGCGTCAGAATAAAGTTGACTTTGTCGGTTATCCTAGCTATTATTTCTCTAACAGTCAGAATGGAATATTTTTTTGCAAATCTTGTATGTTGATCGGTTATCAAATACTTTTTACCGTAATTAAGGCCACAACAACTGAACAAAACATAAGATTAAACTTCTTGTTCAATAGGAAGTTAAACCTATTTTCATGATATCTTAAAGCCTTAAGATTTATATTCTCATTATTACAATAAGTCCATTTTTAAGGGCAAGTAGAATAATATTCAGCTATAATTAATTGCAATTGCTTAAATTATTGTTATCAATTAATTTAATCTTATTTTAAAATTTTACAAATGAATCTTTTTCTAATCATATTTGTTTCTTTTTGCACTTTTCTGACAATTTGAATGTAGATTTACCCCTAGAGTTCCAACACTGACTCGGCTAACAAAGAGAGGGACTGTAGGCTTGTTAGTGGGGGGGGGGGTGGGTGGTGCGATTTGTAGGGTTGTCAGTTCCTAACCCAAACCTGAGCATAGACTTGAGCTCTATGGAGCTGTTAGTGTTTTCTTTTTGACAAAATGTCATGCCTCGCTGGGGCTGCTCACTTTAACGCTCATTGCTATTGCCACGCCCACTCATCAGTGCAGTGCCTCTGGAAAAGGAAAAGGAAGAACGGCGTGGGGGGGTGGGGAAAAGTCAGAGAAAAGTTCGGGGGCGTGGGCGTTGGTAAAGCCGCCATAACAAATTGTTAGGCTATGACCTCGAAAACATTTGCCAGTTTGCTGTCAGTTGTCTTCGTAACGTTTCTCCTTTCTTCCTTTACTCCT
Source organism: Drosophila putrida (assembly GCA_037043535.1). Lineage (NCBI taxonomy): Eukaryota > Metazoa > Arthropoda > Insecta > Diptera > Drosophilidae > Drosophila > Drosophila putrida. The sequence continues at coordinate 2,191,718 of JBAMBI010000016.1, forward strand.
TTGAAAAGGGAGGGGGACTCTTCCCCTCTACTCCAAAGAGCGGGGCTTGATTCAGCAACTTCAAACTTGTCCTGCAGTTATGTGGCTAGTTTTGTAGGTGTAGGCATTACTAACCTCTTCTTCTCTCCCCCTCTGAACATAGTTATTATTATTATTTTATTTGGTTTTTTGTGTGTTTTTTTTTTTGCCAAGCTGCTCGTTTTCTGTTGGGCTTTCATGTGATAATTGCGGCGCATGAATTACAATTAATTCGTGACGATTCGTGCAAGAGCTTTGCGCCCAGGTAGACAGTTCCAGACAGGTGGTGGGACAAACAGGCAGACAGACAGACAGACAAACAGACAAATGCCTCGACTACAGTCACTGTCATGATGAGGAGTAAAGCACAACGTCCGCGTGTCGTTAGCAGCGCCTGTTTATTATTCCGTTAATTCTCTCTACCCTCGACCTACCCCCAAATACCCCCAAATACCACCAATACCCAACCCCTTGTCCTCTACTCAAACCTGGCAACTCTTTTCTTTTCTCTTTTTTTTGGTTATTGTGGCTATGCGACATGCAACGCGGCGGTGACATCGCCAAAAACCTAACCAAACCACATCCAACTCCCCCCACCTAAAATGTGGATCCTGAATTGTAACCAAAACACGCACACTCCGACGATGGCTCCTCGAACGCCAATCAACTGAATTTTAATGGAGCTCTTTGTCGAGTGTAGGAGAAGTGGAAGTGCAAGGAGGCTGACGCTGATGGTGGGGGGGGGGGTAACGTTCCATCAGTTCTATAGATTTAAGAATGATGTGTGTGAGATAAGATGGAAAAATGGCTCATAATGTTAGTTAAGATTTCAAGATCACTTGCTGACAGTGTACTATCCTTATCCCTTATCCTTGAATGTTTTAGTGGCACTTTTAACAGTCTTTACTATTTTAACTGCTGCATCTCTTTATTTCACAGATATCAATCATAAATATCAATCATAATCTTTAGCCATTATTCATTATATTCTGATATTTGGTTTCCCTAAATAGTTTATTGTCAACGTTCTTTTAGTTGCTGTCTTTGTGTCTTCTTCAATTCCTCTTTAAGCCCTGAAAAAAATCTTGCGGCAAAAACTTCATTGTCATCTCATATCGATTAAAGAGTTATATATTATTTATAGATTTAACTTAATGGACTTTGCTTATTCTTGAACTTTTCTCAATCAGTTTTCTCTTCATTCTCCTTAGCTTCTAAATCTCTGCATCTTTGAAATTTCCTTAAGCTTTCTAATCTCTAATTTTTCTTTGTGTAACATCCGCTAACGATCCTTATTATTAATTGTTCTCTTCGACTGTCATCTGATTCTCTTTTGGTGTTCCATCCGCTAACGTTTAACTACCGAGATAACCCTATATACTATATGTTAAATAAAAAGTGAGTTTCCGCTTTCATTTCTCTGCTGTTCCTTGCCAGTGTCAGCTTAGAGAACTTTCGCACCCAATTAGCATTTTATTTGGGATATCCCGTAGCTCCGTTTCCTCAACTCGTCCTTTGACTCGTCGCCGTTAACCACAAAATCCGTTTGGCTCTCATTGTTTTGGGTGGGCGCATTTTTATTGCTGTTGTCATCGCTTTTATTATTCGCTTCAAACTGCGTTCTACACTCAGACCAGAGATTTTTCTGCTCTGCTCCGAGTATTTGTTGGTTTCAGTTTCGATTTCAGGTTTAAGTTCAGTTTAAGGTCCTGGTTCTGGTTCTCTGGTCTGATCGCGCCAGACGCTAACCCGCTGTGATTTTATGAGCCGCAATTGCACAAAACATTTCTATTGAGTCAGCAAAGCCTCGAAGTCGATGGAATGATGCTGATGATTTCGTAGATGGGGATGGATTTGGTATGGATATGGATATGTGGTATGTGGAATGCATTAGCAACCCTCTGACTGTCTAACTGCCTCTGACTCTGCCTGACTCTGCCTGACTGGCTTATGATTACTGTGATTATGCCGCCAAAGTGCGTGCAGAGTTCCGGCTGGGTGCAGAGTCGGATGGTTGGATGGATGGATGGTTGGTTGGATGGATGGATGGACTCTCCTCTGGCTGTATCGTTTACGCTTAACAATAATAACAACTGATTTTCGGATGTATTATTACATTTCCCGTGGTGACTGCAGCACCCAAATTATCACAGCTACCCCACACAGTTGGAGTTTCCCGTTCACAGGAGCAGAGGAAGAGGTACAAGGGGTACGCAATTGCGGTTAGCTTCAATAGAGGATAAACCAGATAAACATAGAAAGAGACAGAGAGAGAGAGAGACAGAGAGGACAACCGCAGGATTTTCTATTTGGGCAACTTTTCTTGGCCAACGACTTTGGCGTTTTGTCGGATAATGAAGTTAAAGCTGCCAAAGTTGGGACAAAGGCAACTTGATTGAAATGATGAGATGGCTCATTTACAGCAATTACCAAAGCATTTTGTCACCCACAAGATAAGGACAAAGGAAGTGTTCAAATGCCAAAAGAAATGGGTGTGGAAATGGAAGTCGAGACAGTAGACACCTGCTGTGCCCAATGTGACAGAATATTGCGCATTTGCCTGCAGAAGCAGAAGAATGAATTAGACAGACTGTTGGAAGAAACTGCGAGACAAGAAACGAGATGCAATTCCAATAAATGATAATCAGAATTGGGCACAAAATTGGGCAAAAATGAGTAGTGAAATCAGAAGAGAACGGAAGAGTTACAGTAAAAACAATGCTTAAACAACCTAAAAGGAGGACTGTTAAACTAAAACTGTTAAACTGTACTGTTAAACTAAGGAAGATTGCAGCTGATAAACTACAGAGCGTTAGAAATGTTTGAAATTTTAAAGGAAAAAGCAGAAAAGTCTCGTAAATTCAGTGCGAAAAAACAATGTAAAGCGTTGATTTAATTAATTATTATATTAATTAAATAAATTATCTATACATCCAAAGAAATTACAAAATAATTTTTAATTTTTTTATACTAATTTGGACACTAGGAGTTGATTAAAAATGAGAAATGAAGATTTAAAATTTTGAACTTTCTTTCTTTTAGAAAATGTAACGGGGGGACCATTATCTAGAATTCTACCACAATAAATAGAAATCGATTAAAAACAAACTATTTTACACGTAAAATCAATAAGAAGATCAAATCATGACTAAAATGAAATTTTGCTTTAAAATCGACAAAGTTATGCAAGCTTGAAGTCAGTAGACCGTTAAGACCCTTACAAACTATTAACTTACTAACTAACTAACTAACTAACTAACTAACTAACTAACTAACTAACTAACTAACTAACTAACTATTAATTTCCTCAGAATTATAATTAAAGCGTTGATTTAGGTTAACACTGTCTTTGGTAAGAATACCAACTTAAGAATGAAAATTATGCAGCTTGTATTTACTTGCAGGTAGATTGTAAGCTACGCAGTAAATTTGAAAACTTTTTCACCTAAGGACTTAACAGTTCACTTGCTCATTAGTTCCGACATGCCCATTTTGTCAGTTTAGCTTCGATCTGATGTTCTCTTGGCTCGGGCTCGTATTATTGTGCTTTATCATCCACAGACATTTCAGACATGACAGATGACGCACGTATGTGTATCAAGTGCACACCGAATTTCAGTAGATCCCTTTGATAAGCCCCCATCTACAGAAGGAGATTGAAAGAGAGAGAGAGAGAGAGAGGAGGGGGGAGAGAGAGAGGGGTGTTGAGGCTGCATTTGCTTCGTGTCCGTGTCCGAGGCAATGTTAGTCGAAGGGGCACGTAATCCATTTGTTGTTTGCATGTCCATCTCGGGGTTACCCAAACTTTGGTTCGAGACCATGTTATGTGTGTGTGTGTGCATTGGACAAAACTCAATTGGTTGAATTCTATGCCAGACTTTGACTATACACTATGTGTGTGTGTGTGTGTTCGTGTATACTCACATTTCTGTGCTCCGTTAATGATGAGAGACCACGGAACGAGTTAGCTGCCATTCTGCCAAATTCTGTTGCTGTTGCTGTTGCTGTTTAGTGTGCAACTGACGCACATTTGCAGGACAAGAAGGAGTAAAAGGATGAGAATGAGGCTGTTATAGATAGGAGTAGGGATGTAAGAAAATATCGATATCGAAATATCGCCCATCGATATATTTAATACCAAAAAAATCTAACATTGTCGATGCTTTTCCGATGACTTTTTTTGATTAAATATGGTGTAACTACTGATTTTGATACTGAATCAAAACTAAACTCTTGTTAGGATCAGCACCGAAAAATCTTTGCTCCATATCACGATAAGCCAGAAAAGAGTACTATTTTTTTTATCATAAGTTTCGTAAATTTTTACAAAAGTCATTTTTCTATATTTTTAGATATATGATATACACAAAAAAATGTTGTTAAAAAACATCGATGTTGTTTCGCGATACATCGAAGCAAACATCTCTAGATAGGAGTCGTTTTTGCCTGGACATATTTCCGCTGCAGTTGCTGTCGGCAGGACGACTTGCAATTTGAGCGCTCGCATGGCATATTAATGGAGATTGTGTCGACTGACCAACAACGGTTGGCCAAGAAGAAAGAGTACAGTACAGTAGAGGGGTAAAGAGGAGCTAAAACAGGGAGGGAGGGGAAGTTCTAGGTGTGGGCATGCGTGCGGATCCCGTTTCCCTGTCATCGTTATCCTCATCGTCATCGTCATCCGTCGTTGTCGTCTCCGATTCCATCATCGCCATTTAGTTCATTAGAGCAAAAATGTTGCGATGCTGCACGTAAACAAGACCGTTTGTAGGGTTACATAGAGAGAGAGAGAGGAGTTACACTGAGAAAAATTACCAACTACTTAAATCAAGAACATATAATTTAAAATACGACCATTTTAAGAGCAACTGTCTAAGAATATTAATAGAAAATCTCAAATATTGAATGATACAATAAAAGTCTTAAGATTTGAGATTGAAAATAACAGATTGACAAAATAAAATAATTTTAATAATATCAAGAAGTTAAATTTTATTTTTGAAGTTATCTCTCAGTTTTATTTCTAAATCGATCAAAACAATCGGTATTGCTAGTAAAGACTAACATCTTTTGAAATAGTTTTCTTTTTTCAGTGTGGTTGTGTTAAGAGAGAAGGTAGAGCAGTAGGGAAGGGGTTAGTCGAAGGGAGGAGGGGGTGGCTGTCACTTAGCCGAAAATCTTCCACGAACTGCCCAAAGACCCCAAACTTCAACAACTTCAACTACGCATTTACGTGATTAATCAGTTGGCCACGTGTGCAACTGTATTTGTCTCTCTAAGTGTGCGTATGTGTGTGTGTGTGGGTGTATCTATGAGTGAGTAGCACATATGCTTCTAAGTCATGCAAAGCGCTACGAGAAACGTTTTAATTGCCCAACGACATTCATGAACTGCTGCGAGTGGAAAATGCACTCGAAACTATGTGTAGAACTACGAGTAGAAGCCACATGCCGCATGCCGCATGCCACTATACACATGCTACATGGCCAAATACTTTTTCTATACTATGCAAAGAAAGTTGAGCGAGATATAAAATAAAGAGCCTATCTTTATTCAATTTATATTTATATATTTATTCAATAATTTATACTACACAAAATTTTCTTAAAGCCTGTGTTAAATCACATAAATCTTTGAGATCATCAAAGAGCAACTTTTAATTGAATTACTTCCTCTATCTTCGATTTCTTACACTTTTCAAAATATAGAGAATTTGTGTCGAAAATCAGACACACAATATCTGTTAATATACTAGAAAACATCTTAGCTTATCAAATTTAATTTGAATTCTCTGAGACATTCTCTAACTAAGGTGCTAAGTAAGACTCTTTAAATGATCACCTGTTGAAGCCAATTTTATATTCAACTTGATCTTGTTGTCTCAAAAGTTTAATGATCGCTTTGTAAGCAAACGAACAAAAGATCGGTTGTTGTTGTTATTCAAATGCTGTCTGTACTTAAGCCTTGTCTTTTTTGTATGAATTGAAAGTGTTAACGCCAGTGAGAGAGAGGATCAACACTTAAGACTCTGTTGTTGGTGTTGCATTGTTCGGAAACAGGCCAAAAGATATTTAGTTTGTCCGTCTGGTCTGGATTTATCAAGTTGACACCAAACAACTGCAAGAAATTCCAAAACCAATTTCAATTCAATTTCAATGGACTCTCTCTTTATTTCTGGTGTTTTTGGTCTTTGACTTTTTGTTCATTGTATGGTGAAGGAATCGTGCTAAAAATTATAGTCAGGCCAACTGACATAACCGCAGCTTGTTGCAGACACACAGCCACAGACACTTTGTGGCAGCGTGTGAAAGAGCCGTCAGGTGCGTCTTTGGTTAAGATTAACAACAGACAACAGCAGCTCCTCACTGAACTCTGACACTCTACATATTGACTGGAGTTGAGTTGAGTTGAGTTCAGTTGAGTTAAGTCAGCGAAGCATTTAACCAAACTAATTTTCCCATTAGGACCAACACTTTGTGTGTCTACCGCAAAATGTTGCAAGTTCCCCCCCAAACCCGACTCAAGCTTCACTCAACGATCGACACCGATCAAGCGCAACATTTGCCTAGACTCTTTCTATCTCTCTCTCTTTCTCCTTCTTCCTTCTGTTGTGTGTCTGTTGTGTCTCTCTCCCTTCTTTGTCGGTCAGTGTCAGGTTGTGTTGTTGTTGTTGTTGTTGACCAACTAATTGATCGGTTCCAAATGGTCGATCGCACGTAACGGCCGCATATGTGATCGTGATCGCTGCGCGCGAAATATATAGACGAAGACGACATTCGGCTATGCGATCGTATCACGCGATAAGCCAGCCACTGACTCTACCCCTCAAAGCCTAAAGGGCATTAAAAAGGTAGCCCAGACTGAGACTCAGACCCTGACCGGACCCATAACCATACCCACTCTCATAGCCATTCTCATACTTCTATCCCCTATCGATTCATTGAGGCGTCACTTGAGCGCGATCACTCGTTCAATTTGATCAGCCAAAATGGGTTTTGCCGAGGGTTCTTCACTCTTCTGCTTCTCTTTATATGTGTATGTGTATGCAACTAATTTTTATTTTTAAACAGATACAATCGTAACCATGAAATAGATCACTGATCACTGATCATCAGCACATTTTGCCCACTTTATGATGATCTTTCCATCATTTGCTCCTCTTTAGAGCGATTCTTTTGATGATCTTCACTGACAGTTGGGCAACACATTTGGGTTGAGTTGACTTGCAACTCAATTGAGTTATTATTTTTACTAATCTTTACTAATTGTTGTATTTATATTTTCTTTAGAATATTACACTTATTGAATATCGATTCTAGTCTTAGATAAATCGCTTCAATATGTCTTCAAGCTAATGAAAAATCTTCAACATAGATCTTATCAGTAATTACTAAGCAATTTTCTTTGTGCTTTTTAATACATTTATTGTCAATTTATTAAAAGAGTTTCACCATAATTTGAAGGCCTTAACTAGTCAAATCGCTTAGTAGCGGCCACTTCATTAGAAAATTGCTTTTCGAATATTGAAAACGCATTAGGTTGATGGCTTTATCCCAAAACTCTCAAACTCCCAGGTCCCCCGAAATGACAACCCTTGAGAGAGAGAGAGAGCAACCCTTAGACAGAGACTCTATTACCCACTGCGACTAATATGACACGAGAATTAACAAGAGCCAAAAGGCAACTCAATAGATGCGTTCCCTTCCACTTTTCCACAAACTACAACAACCTCAAACCAAACCAAACCAAACCAAACTGAACCAAACTACCTCCTCCTCCTACCGTTTTTGCCTCTTACTTTTAGCTATAACTTTGGCTTTTGCCTTTTTGGCAAATCGTTGTAATTTACGAAATTGACACTCAAAAGATTCCCAGTGCCCAGTGACGAGGCAAGGCGCAACCCCAGCAATTAAACAAAAGGTCCCATATGGAACATCGGACATCGACCGAGATCGGACAGAGAAACAAGGAGCAGGAGATATAGAGAAAGGAGGAGGAGGAGGAGGAAATGTGACTGTGTGGGTTTAAGTGAAGGCTGCACAATTTGTCACACGATAAACATAAAAAGTGCCAATTGCAGTTGGCAGTCGCCTGCACTGGCCCTTGGTCAAGTCTGTACGCGAGGGGAGGGGTCACAGCGGGGTCGGGGTCAATGCTGAGGGTCAGCTGCGTTTGTGCAAATTAAATAAACTCTAATGTCTTTAATTTGTTTGAGTTGCCCTTCAACAAAACACCCTGACCTCTGTTCTCCCCCCTCGCTCTTGCTCTCTCTTTCTCGCTCTCCTTCTCGCTCGCTGTCGTCTTCTCTCTGAGCCTTCTCCCTGGGTCCACTCAAGTGTGCAGTCGCCACGTCGTCGTTAATGTCGCCGCGGGTTCGATACTTATTTCGATAACCGATTCCAAAATACAAAAAAAAATACAGTACAGTAGAGAGAATTAGACTTTACGAGACCCTGTACATAATCATGTGTGTGCCAGAAATCAATACTCTAACTTTATTGTTCTTAAAATTTGATTTTGTAATTAGTAATTTCGATTTGTGGGGAGAAAATCGTTGTCTGCTTAGAATATAAAAGAATTTACATACAAAGTTTGGTAGCTATATAGTATTTTTTGAATTCAATCTGATTTATAATTGTAATTGTAATTGTATTTAATGAGTACTAGAGGAAAATTCAACTTTAGCGTTCATATAGTCAGTTGTATTAACATAATTTTAGCAAACATAGATCTGTCAATATATTTGAATGTCAGTTTTAACTGATATTTAAAATGTCGAACAGACCCTTTGTAGTTGTCAAGTACAGGGTCTAAAAAGAATTCCATTCTCATTCCGTTGGCGAGTCAGTCGCATGTCGTCGCTGACGCTGCCCATAAATTTCGTATTAAATTGAGTGTTAAATGCTGGACGCAGCAGCAGCAAAATCAGCAGCATTGCCAATCCACCTCTTCCTCCTCTTGCCCCTTGCCCCTTGCCACCCATTTACACCCCTCATCTCACCCAAGAGTTGAATGTTGCTACCAACAAATGCGACCAATGTGCAACCGTGCGCGTACTTCCTTGTGACATCTTCTTCCCCCCCTCTTCAGTTCTCTCTCTCTGCTTCTCTGCTTCTCCATCTCTCGTTCTTGCCACAATTCGTCAGTTGCTGCCAATTTATTATGCCCGATTCTTAGCCGTTGTTGTCGTTTTCGTTTTCTTTATTGCTTCTCGCTTGTTCGTCTTGTTCCCAATATCTTTTATTGTACTCTCCGCTTTTGGCACAATTCAAGCTGAGCTTAAAATCAATAAGTTTCATTTATACGCTTGTACTACACACGGTATCTCCGCATATCACTTAATTCCATGCTCTTTGGGCCAGGCTCCAAAAGCATACTTCAAAGAGACTATCAAGCAGATTGAAAGGGAGAAAGAGAGAGAACATAGAGAGAACATGGTGAAGGATACTGAGAAAGAAGCGGAGATCTTCGACTAAGCCAAAGTATTCTGTCTTTGAATATGTTTCCTTATGCTTTTAACCATTTTCTATGCTTTAGTGACAAGTGGCATGTGGCAAGTAGCAAGTGGCAAGTGGCAACCAAGTAGCTAAAGTCGTGCAAAACTAGCTTGATGCTGATATGGAGACATCTTCTCGCTTGGCCAATTCCAACAATAGCTATTCCAATTTCAATTCCAAGTTGCAAGTGCAAGTCCAAGTCGGAGTCCAATTCCAATTCCAAGTGCAAGTCCGAATCCAAGTCCATGTCCGATAGCAATACCAATTTCAGCTTTCATCTCAATTGTCATGTGTAGTTGGTCAAGCGGCAAAGAGCGCGACATTTTCAGCGGCAATTGGCGATTGCTGACGACACCCAATAAACACCATCCAATTACATGTTGTGCGTGTGTGTGTCGAGTGAGTGTTCAGTGTGTATATGTATAGTTGGCAACAATCAGTGGAGGTTAAAGCTGACGAAATACCACAGACAAAGGCTGTTTCTCTCTGGTAATTTCCCACAAAAGTATTTGAATGTCGTGTAAAGTGTTAAATTGTTTTAAATTTTTTCATTTTTATTCAATTGCCGATGCTGTTGCTGTTGTTGTTGCTGTTGCTGTTGTTGTTGCTGTTGTTGTGGCTACTGTTCGGGTCAATACAGTCACATAAATCGCAACGAAGCTGCGGTAATTTGAATAAAATATGCACAGACACAGACACAGACACCGATTCGATATGTTACGATACGAATATGGTTAGGAGTTAACCAAAAGGTAACAGGTAACCGAAGGTAACCAGAGGTATAGACTCGTACTGGACGCCCGATTGAAGAGACCTGCTTCCAAAGCCACCGACTTTCGGTGTCGATTGGAATTTTAAACGGAGCACCGCAGATAAAGTTCCTCTTTCACCTCTTTCATCTCTTCTCAACTCTTCTCAACTCATCCCCAATCGACCTTAACTCTTATTCCAACCTCAACTTCAACTCCAGCTTCCAACTACAGACTTAGCTTTAGTTTCAACACTTGCTTTGTTTTAAGCTCAACTTGTTTGCTTGTCTCTTTGCTTTTGTGGAAGTTTCATTGTTTAACTGGGGAAATTGTTAAGATATCGGAGAGTATTCCTGGTAGTTCCTGGTAGGGATGTTGATAAGGTGAATAAAGAATGTGACTGCTTTAGATAAGTTACTGAGTTCCCAAGTTAATTTAAGTGAGATCACAGTTCAGAAAGTATCTGAAAGATATACTGATAATATTCGACCTCTCAATATTATATTTTCAATAATGCATTAAGTATTAAGTATAGTGATAAAATTAAAATTTTAACTTGTTGAAACTGTTGAAAACACAAACTTACAATAAGATACCTATCTTTAACTTTGTTCACTTGTTCTCTGTTTTCCTCCTACTTCTCCTTCTCCTTCCTCTTCTACTTCTTCTACCTTAACAGTTTCCACATCTGCATATATTTGAAACCAAATGTCTGAGAGCATTCGCAATTGACACGAAAATCGCTGTTGAAACAAAAAAAATGGCAAATCAATCAAAGTGACGACAATGTTGCTGGACAGGTGCAAGGTGGACTCTATAGAGAGAAGAGTGGGTAGGGAGAAGGAGGGGAATGGGGGGGGGTCTTTGTGCCATTTGTTGTGGCAGCCGCAAAATGTCAACTTGCTTTGCATATGGAAATTGGATAATGGCAGCTGACCCCAGTACAACACGAAGCGGCAGCAAGGGAGGAGGGATAACTGGGCAGCAGGGGGTACGAAAGAAGAAGAAGAAGAGACGGAGGAAGAGAAGAAAAGGAAGGGGGCTTTAACAATTTGTCGATGAAATGAATGCGAATGCAATCGATGTGGCAAGTGGCATGAGAAGTGAGTCAAACCAATCAATGTGGCATAAAGAGGAGACAATTTTTGGCTTCGCTACAGCTGCTTAATATGTGAAGAGAGCAGAAACAAAAGGGAAACAAGAGGGATTCGAGGGAGACAGAGACTGAGACAGAGAGAGAGAGAGAGAGAGAGAGAGAGAGATAGGGGCAGGGGCAGGGGTTAGGGGACTCGATGTGGGTGCAGTTGCTGCCACAATGCCACACCAAAACACCACATTATTTTTGGAGTATTGCCGCTTTTGTGGCAAGCCAACAAAATTGACCGCTAACTGATTTTCAAATTTACGCCCAACAACAACAATGATTAAGAGGGGAAGAAAGAGAGTGGTGGGGCGGTAGTGTGTTGCATGCCGCACCTACGCGCAGCTCGTTACAGCTGAATGATGGGCTGGGAGATTTTCTGGGATTCAAATTGGAATTGGAATTGAGTCTGCGCTTTTTGGTAACTCAACTTCCGGGCAAATAGGGCAGCAACCGTTCTGTTCTGTGTGTGTTGTGGCAGCCACAGTGGCAACAAAAGCAATTTAATCGAGCATGACTTTTGGTTAAACTTGTAAAAGCAACGCCTACGCAACGGGTGTAGAGAGGGTTCCGATGGTGGGTGGATGAGGGGAGAGTTGAAAACAGGGGCTGGGGGGGGGGGGCAAAGGCAGCTTTTGCCGGATGTAGGGAATTTTAATTTGTCGCGTCGTTTAAACGCGAGCGGCGCTGTTGGCGACAGGCTATAGCTATAACCAAAGACTGGTAGAAAGGGAGAGGGGATCTACAGGAGTGGGGGGTGGGGGGAACAGTCTGCCAAGGGGAAGTGTAGGGTTAACCCTTTAACGCAGTCTGTTCGCGTCAGCGCATTCAATGAAGCGTTGCATTTGCGTTTTTGGGCTATACAAAATAGACACACACACATACACACTCATACTAACATAACACACCCGCACACAGACACACACATACAAATGTGTGCCACGCCCACTGTAGCAGCCCATGATTTTTTGGCAGCATTTTGGGTTTTTGAAATCGGTTTTTGGGTGGTTTTTATTAGGCCGCTTTTGTCAGTTAGTCGCATTTTCCCCTTGTCCCCTGTGTCTCCTCTCTCTTCCCCTCTCTCTCTCTCTCTCTCTCTCTCTCTCTCTCACTCCTTATCTCTTTATCTGCCCCTTTCCCCTCTTGCCCACTCGCCTGCTTTCGCTTTGACTTTCTGTCTGTCCGTGCCACATTATTTATGGTCGCGCATTTGCATTTTGATGGCCTAACCTCACCCTGTCCTATCCCTGCCCCCTTCAACACTCTTCTCCACTGCTTGCAACATGCGGCACCCTTAACCCTTTAGTGCCCCTGTCTGTGGCAACACACACACGCACACACCTGTGTGTGCGTAAACCGTTTTTATGACCATTGTAACCGAAAAATTGAAAACAAATTTCCACGTATTGATGATGGTCTTAGTTTAAGGGCAGACTCAGTCTCTCTCTCTCTCTCTCTCTGTGTTGGCCAGGTTAATGCGGAAGGTGGGGAAAAGAAGCAGCAGGGGGGAGGGTTTCTCTGCGGTCTGGGGCTGACTTTTTGGTTGCGCATGAGAAGATAATCGTAAAAAGGGAAATTGCGCTTATAAAATGATCAAAAGCGCGCACCACACGACAGCTCAGAGTCAGGATACAAATGTTATGTTGTTGTTGTTATTGTTACTAGTGTTGTTGTTGTTGCTGTTGTTGTTGCTGGCTTGTTATTGTTGCTGCTGCTGTTTAGGTTGATTAGGCCGCTAGGTGCTGACAGACGCAGCTTTTTTTGACTTTTCGCTTACATTTTATTTAATACCCTAGAAAAAAGGTATAATAAAAGTTTATGTTACATGCTTCAAGAATTCTTCTCACTCGTATAACAATATTTTGATAAATATATATTTTTCTACAAAATATTTAATAAATAAACAACATGGAACAATTTTCTAAATGTCATTGGTGTGTTTTTTTCCACCCAAATTACAGCTGTGTTTTATTATGATATTTTAAACAATTTGAAAAGATTTGAATATTTGAATTACAATTTGCTTAAAAATGTAAAATTTAAAAAGTTTTTTACTCCTCTTTCTGGAGGAAATCGTTTATTTATATACTCTTTCAGAGTATTTAGTCTTCCGTGTGCCGAAGATGAATTTTCCTGCTTGTTTTATAAATATATTTATTTTTTTGGGTTTCGTTTTATGGCGCCAGATGAAATTGTTGTTGTTGCTCTCGTTCTCGTTCTTGTTGTTGTTGTCATATAAAAGCAACAGCTCACATCAGAGAGAGAGAGAGAGAGAGATATCAGTGCACCTGTTCTCGCTAAAAAGCTCTTCACACTGATTAGCATAAGTTTTTGGGAATGCATTAAAATGTATCCTCTTTATTTTTGAGCTTTATCTACAACAGATGTACTCGTATTTCCATATCCTTTAAATATATGCCAAAAGTTTGGCCATTTTTGCGAACTGGTTTAAAGTTGAATCTTTGTATTGGGGGTACAATTTCTTTGAAGCGGTTATGAATTGATTATAATATTCAAATATTCAACATGCTGTATATCAAATTTCTACAATATTGTGAAAATATTAGACATTAAACCAAAAGCATCCTTCAGACAATTTAAAGCCTGGTTTAAGTAAACCATAATTCTATTTAGAGTTAATTAATCAGAGTTCATTTGACAAGAGCTAATTATCAATTATTAATAATTTTTAGACAATTTACTAATTTAGCATTGATTAGACATGTAAAACTAAATGAAATCCAAGTCTACAAACCTTTAAAATTTGAAAGACTCTCGGTTTTCTAAACTTCTTTCTTTCTTTCTTGATTTTATATGCTTGTAAGACTTTTGGTATACAAATAGTAAAATAGAAACATAGATGTTATAAATATTTTGCTACTTCTTAAACTAAAATTTTTACTTTTGCTGAGAAAAAAGTTTGTTAAAAGTATGCGACAGGCAAAAGAAGGCGTGGCAGAAACTCCTAATGCAATAATTAATGTCTATCTGACCTGATTTCATAGCTTTCCTTTATATAACTTGCGTCAATCGTCTTGAATTGCAATTAAAACTAATACTATGATATTATGCTGTACAATTATTCTGTTTAAATAGTTCCATTAAACTCTTGTAAAACCTAGTTGAAGGTTTCCGAACTGAAGTGGACATAAATCTTGTATGCAAATACTCAGATCATTTGTGAGTTGATGTCAGCAATTTGTGTCTTTGTTGTTCACAAATCAAATTACAAAATCAGCAAGGGGCAAGGTAAGGGGTGGGTGGGTGTTAGAGGCAACCTCGTTGTCGTTGACAAGTTGAGCATTTTAATTGCTGCCGTGCGGCTGCTTCACTTAAATGTCAACAACAACAACAACATCGACAGCCATAACGGAGAGACGTTGTTGCACTAACAACAACAACACATGGCAAAAATATCTGTTGGGTGGTGCCACCCCTTTACATTGGTTGGTACTTCAGGGTGGGGGGTTTGGGGAGGGAGGGGTAGTCGATACGCTCGGAACGCGCAATGCACGCAAAGAGTCAACTTCCTGTGCGTATCCACAGAATGCGATAATAAAATATGCATAACAAACTTGAGCAACCAGCACTTAACCCTACACCCTACTCATACTCCTACCTCCCACACACACACACCACACACACAAAACACCCTCTACAAGCTTTGAGAATAAAGTGTGTCCTGTGTGTCTGACTGTCTCACGCAATGCGATACGCACCATTGTGAAAAGGGTTAAAAATCGAAAGTATGAAAACAATTTTCCTCGATTTATAACAGTGTGGTTGTGGTCCTTGTTTTTGTTGTCCTTGTTATTGTTGTTGTCGTTGCTGTGTTAAATTGTTGGTCGTTGTCGCTGTCGCTGTGACTGTGACTTCTCTAACCCGTAAAACTATTATTATGATCATTATAGTTGCGACTTCCAGCGCTCGAATAATGACACCGCAACTCTTTGGCACCGCCCTCAAATAGAGGACACATCCATGGATATGGATACATATCCACATTCACATTCACCTCGATATCCATTCCAAGTATATCGTGTAGAAAAACTTTCAGCACGCACTTTGTGGTCCTGTCTCTCCTGGCGCTGTCTCATAAATGTTTTGGCAATAAAACGCAAGTTATGATAATGCACATTGACAGGCAGCAACTTGTCACAGACATGTCATGACATGCAGAAAATTTCAATTGATGACTAGCTGCGATTATAATGGGCGATTTGTTGACGTTGTTACCTCTACGTTGTTGTTGTTGTTCTTGTTGTTATTGTTGCTCTTGTTGTTGTAGTTCTATTTTGTGACTTTTGACTTACGCACATCAATGAAATTACATAACAATTGTCAGTCAAAAGTGACGAGTAGCTTTTAAACTCGCTGACATATAAACATACTAATATGTTAGTACTTTGTAAAAACAATATATGGATGAGAAACGATTGCGAAACTTGTTTAAAGTCAGGTAACGAGCAGCGAGTAACGAGTAGTATGTGAATACTGAGACTAGTATTCCACTTTGCTCTGACTCAGCGAGTAACGAGCATATTGAAAATAGTAGTAGAATAGTAGTAGAATAGTAGTAGAATAGTAGTAGAATAGTAGTAGAAATAGTAGCTAGTATTCCTTTACTCTGATCTTTCCAGCCATTTTAGACAACTCATTACCACTACTCGTTACACAGTCTAGAAACTATTTATTTAAATTTGCTTGCCATTCGATTAATATAACTCGCCAAAGTTACTCGTTTGGCAATTAACGATGACATTTAGACACTTAGACACTTAGAACTGGTTAGTGTTACACGTTACGAAGCTGACGAATTCCTGAAATCCAACCTGTAAGAAACTCGTTATATTATATTCTATTGGAGTCATTATACAATCATTGAGTATACTTACTCTTAACAACATGCTCAACCATTATCACAGCTGATTAAGCATTATTATTGCAAGTTTGTTAAGTTAATATTCTCATCACTCGTTATGCTTTATTCGCTACTTTCGCTATTGTATTGTTCTATTTCCTGCTGCCTAGTAAACAATCCCATAATTCATTGCTACAAATTGCTAGGCTAAAATGCAAGGAGGGGAGAGCAGAGTTTAGTCAAGTGTTGTCAACATCGCCATAACCCTTCATCGAGTAACTGTTTGTTGTGTGACTGTGTAGCATTTGATGGTGGTGACACTGGCGACATTGGTGACGGCATCGGCATCGGCGGCAGCAATTAATAATACTTAATTTATGCTACGCATTCAACTACTATTTAACTTTTTGGGCCAAAAAACACTCAAACTTATTGACAGGCCGCGAAACGCGAATGAAATATATTTATTCCTATGTGATACTTAAACTATTTATAATAAAAGAAAAAAGGGTTACGGTTTAGGGTTTTTGGGTCTGTCGCATTTATTGCTGCACTTCAACTCTTTGCCTTCGCCTTCCCATTGAAGCGTTACAATTTACAACCGAAGGCGTCTCCACTCAAGTGTAACCAGCTATTTGAACAGCTTTCGATCTAACTAAAAAAGAGAATAAATAAAAGAGCTAAAGTGCAATGCGGGGCTACAAAACAACAACAGCCGCAAAGTAAAGGTTCGGGTTCAAGACTTTCAATTACCAATTCCCAAATTCCCAAAATTAGCTCTATCGTTGGTAATCGTTGTAATCGTCTAGCCATCTCACTTCTTCCAATTTCGACCATGGACTAATCCCCAGCAATAAGCAATAAGTTTCGTGCCACATTCAATTAGTAACTGATACCCAGATACCCAGAGTGAGGTTAACGCTTGGCTTAGTCGAGGGTTAGCCATGGTTAAAACGATAATCGCCGAAAAACGTTTAATCCAAATTGTTACGAGAACCCTTTTTCGGTCGGGGTCACAATCCACAATCCATCCTTTATACTGATTACTGATTATAAACTATGCATTCATTGAATTAAATGTTACACCTTCTACTTTCGCCTCGAGTAGACTTATCAAATTAGCATCTACAACTTACCTTGACTGGCTTTACATATGTACATTCAAATACTTACTGGTGTTCTCTAATCAGTTATACTTACCGACAGTCTGGAATCCAAATTATAAGAATCTTATTTGCTAAAGATAGCAGCAGAAGCTACAGTTCTCTTTTAAAACTCACCCTACTAGACTTTAAATATAATTAATCCCTTGATTTATCGTCATACTATATAGTGAGAGCATCAGTTTGAAGGGCTTGTACCTAATAATCTAAATCTAAATTCAGTTGTATCTTCAGTTGTATCTTAATCTAAAGAGAGGCTTTCATCTTTCTCTATTGGTGTATCTTTAAGCAGTATACGCAGCTCTATATATATGTATCTTAATCAACAGAAGAATAACGATCTATAGATGCGTATCTACATGCATCTTCAGCTGTATCTCAATCTAGAGCAATAGGGGTATATGCAGATAATTGTAGCTCTATCAATCAATCTTTCTATCTATCTATCTATCTATCTATCTATCTATCTATCTATCTATCTATCTATCTATCTTTCTATATACGCACAGCAGTCAATGTATCTTTGTACATATCATTTCTAATTAGGTGTCGCTGTATCCAATAAAGGCAACTGAATCTATTGATGAATACTTGTATATATTTCCCTGTAGCTGTAGCTATGCCATCGTATGTATATATGTATCCCTATATGTTGATATCTATATCTGTATCTGTTGCTGTGGCTATAAAACCAAACTGTATGTGGATGAGCGTAGAGTGCAAAAGGGAACTTAATTATGACACACGGGTTATTTGCGCGGCTTTATTTACACATTTTTATTGCGCATTGATACAAAAGTCACCTCCTGTGGATTCACACAGCAATTTGCTGCTGCTCATTTGTGTAAATATTTTGTATTCTGTTTTCTGTTTGCTGCCTCTGTCTCTCGATGTTGTTGCTGTTGTTATTGTAATATATTGTAGGTATTTTTTGTATAATTGTAATATGAATGTCCTTTGTGGAGTTTTGTTTGGCAGCCTGCGTTCCATTTGACGGTCGGTCAACTCCAATGCGAGGAGGAAAAGCGGAGGCCAAATAAACAAGTAAACAAAAAAAACAAATGAAAATAAAAATAAATAAATACACAAATAATACAATAATAAAACACGGATATCTTGTTGCATGTATGTTCTTCTTCTTGTTCTTCTTGTTGTTGTTTCATTCTCTCTCTTTTTTTGTTTTTGTTTTTGGTTGATTTTGTTTTATTATTTTTTTATTGTTTTCCTTTTTTAGTAATAATTTTTATTTAACTTGCTTTCTGTTTTCTTGTTGTTTAATTAATTTTAATATAATTGCAGTGACATGAGGTGTTGTTGCTTTTCATTGTTAAATTTATATTATTAATTTTTATACATATATATATATATAGTATATATATATATATATACTATATATATATAGATATATGATATTTATACGTTTTGCGTGTTTTTGTTGTGTTTGTTTTTTGTTGTTTGCGTTTTGTTTTAAATGTAATTAACTATAATTAATATTGCTTTTGCGTATAATTCATTCAAAAAACAGCTAAACAAATACAAAAAAATGTTTAAGTATACAAATATATAAATATATATATATAGGTATAAATATAAGTAGTATATATCGATTGCCAAAAAAACAAACTGCGCTACAATTTAGCTCTTTTTGAATTATTCACTTTTCTTTTTATTTGTTATTTCTTTTTATGCTGCTTTCTGTGTATATGGGTGTGTGTGTGTGTGGAATGGGAGAAGGTGCACAGGTGGGCGGGTGTGGATAGTGGGAAGAGGTGGTGGGGGGAGTGTTGTCAAACTTAAAGCAGTTGCTCTTCTTTTTGTTGTTTTTCTGTTGCGTCTTTGTCGCTCTAAACTTATGCGAGGAACATGCGTTGAATGCCTTTTCAATATTATCCACTTAGATCAACAAAAAAAAATATATTTATATATATAGTATGTATATAGATGTATGCATACACTATATAAATGTATATAGATAGGGTCTATATATATATATATGTTTAAATTAAAACACACACAATAATACTAAGTAGCTATTCCGAGTCTCTATGCACGTATATTTAATAAAAAAAAGTGTCTTGTTCTTTGGTTTTAGAACTTAAAAATTAACAAAAAAAAATTGCAAAAAAATGGATACAAATAAAATAAAATATTTAACAGCTGCTTGGCTAGTTTGTGATATTTTCTGGAAAATTCGGGTGTGTGTGTGTGTGTGTGTGTGTGTGGGTGCTGCTAAGAAATGTTCAAAGTATGGGAAATCTGAGAACTACGTTCATACAACAGAACGAACTCAAGGCATGAGCAGAGGGGGGAGAACGCAGGGGGATGAGGTTAACTGGGAGAAGCTCAACGCACAACTTGGCCTTGTTTTTTAATAACCATCAAGGTCCTTTCCTCTTCTCCCCCTGTCACCTGTCTCCATCCACCCCCTACACTGCAAGTCAGTTCTGCATATAAACGTATGGTGCCAAGGGGTCTAGGTACAGTGGGGTCTAGGTACAGTGGGGGCTGTGAAATGGGGCGTGATGTTGTGTCACAAGGAAAATATGTTTATAAATTATGCATTTGCTGTTCTGTTGTTGTTGTTGTGGTTGTTGTTTAACGGTAAACGGTACACGGTACTTAAGAACTACATAAATTAGTTTAATTATAGTTATTTTGTTTATATAATTTTTTTTATTTTTTTCCATTTATTTATAATTTTTGTTGTTTTTTTTTGTGTATTTTTCGGTTTTCTTAATTCATTCAATTTACGATTACTAAAAAAAAATTTCATCCTATGACTAAGAAAAAAAATTTACGTTCATTTTTGTGTGTTGGTTTTTTGTTGTTGTTGTTGTTATTTATGCTTGCTTATTTTGTTGTTGTTAAAGGTTACAATTGTATTTATATTATTATGTATATATATATATCTTCTTTCAAATATTTTTTTAGATTTACATATATGTATGTGTGTATATATATATATATATAGATTTATGTGTGTGTGTGTTTCTAGGGGTGTATATATGTAAGTGTGGGTGTATGGGTGTGTAGGTGTGTATATAGGCGCCATCTTAGATGTTGCAATATCAATATATATATCTATACATATATATGTACTATATGTGTAGATACGTATGTTATCTCTATATAAATTTGTCAGCCCCTGGGCGCGTTTTATTCAACTTTCTAAACTTTTATTTCTCTTTCTCTTCTATACATCAGCAATATATATATATGTATATATTTATAGGGGTGTGTGTAGGGTGTGTGTTACATACATATAAGGTTTTATGCTTGGGCTTAAGTGCTAAAAAGGATTTCAAAAAGGATAATGCAAATAGGTTTCAACTAATTGCAAGAGCACTGGGCAACGTTTTTAAGGAAACGAAAAATATTATACTTTCTCTCTCTATGTTATCTCTCTCTCGCTCTCTGCCTGTCTGTCTGTCTATCTGTTTCTTTCACTCACTTTAAACTAGGTTTTAAAAGCTGGCGGGTCCTGCGCATCACAAAAAATTTACAGGCTAGGCTTTACTTATATATCGAGTCCTCCAAAAAAAAAAATATTAAAAAAAAATTTTTATATTTATAGTATTGTTATTACAACTATATACGCAAAGCGACCCGCAATGTCTCTAGGCTCTATAGGGTATTACAACTGTGTGTGTGTGTGTGTTAAGGGAACTGTATGTGTATGTGTGTAGAGATGTGTACATATGTATATGCTACAATTAAGATCGCTGTGTGTATTTACAATCGATAATTCGTGTACAGTGTTGGTTAACGCCATCAACATCAACTACCACCACTGACCAGGGCCGGAACAGTGAGATTGCGGTTGCTGTGACTGTGGTTGCTGCTGGCCCATGCTTGATGATTGACGGTATTGACGTTGCCCCAGTCCCAGTAGCAGCAGGTTGCACGCTAAAGCTGCTGCAGCTGCACCGTTTGCGGTCAGACATCGACATCAAGATCAAGATCAATGACTGAGCTGCGATCATTATCATCATCAACATCATCCATCTCATCCATATCCAGGCCGCCCTCATCGCAATCGTCGGAGCGACCGTCCAGTAATTGTCACTGATCCGTTGCTG
Source organism: Drosophila putrida (assembly GCA_037043535.1). NCBI lineage: Eukaryota > Metazoa > Arthropoda > Insecta > Diptera > Drosophilidae > Drosophila > Drosophila putrida. The sequence continues at coordinate 2,213,226 of JBAMBI010000016.1, forward strand.
ACGTTGTCGTTCCATGATGCGAATGCGAGTGTGAATGCGGATGCTGTGAGTGTGAGTGTGAATGCTGTCCATGCTGTGGATGCTGTGCATGATGTGCCTGTGTATGATGCAATTGCGATGATTCCTCCGAGAGTAACGCAGCTGCTGCTGCTGCCGCCGCCGCCGCCGCTGCTGCTGCAGCGCTGCCATTGTGTTGCACTTCTAGACCATTGACCATCTTCTCCATGCTCTTCAGCTCCGACGGTGAGTGTTGCGCCTGTCTTTTGAGCAAAGACGGTGGCGTTGTCGGTGACATTGATATGGGACGCGTTGGCGGCGAGTGCGATGAAGCACGAGGTCTCGGACTTGAGCTTAAACTCCTTGGTCCATTGTCAATGCCCATGCCACCACCTCCGCCGCTGGCTGGCAACAGATTTGGTGGTGCTGCGGCATCAGCGCTGCCATTTCCACCACCACCACTGCTGCGATTCGCATTCGATCCCGGTGTCACGGCATCAAAGGCCGAACCGAGGCTGCCCGGCAAACTGTACGGCGAAAAGCGATGACTTTTGAGTCCCTGCAACGGTGAGACGGGCGTGTGTCCAGCGGCGGCATAAGCATGTCCAAACAATGCCGGATGCTGGGCCGCCAATGCCAGTTGGGCATTGAAAAGGAGGCCGGGATTGAGGCCGGCGGGATTCATGGCAGCTGCTGCGGCCGGATTGTGTAACAGTCCCAGATGCGGCGGCGGATAGAGTCCATGTGGATAGAGGTAAGGCAACAGATGCGGCGACGGGTGTATCGGTGGTCCAACTGATATATTTGGCGACGGATAACTGCCGCCGGCATTGAGACCGGCTGCTGCTGCCGCTGCCGCAGCTGCTGCACCGCCGCCGCCACCGACACCCTCCTTGGGACTGCCCGTTGAGGTCGGACGAAAGGCACCGCCGGTGCTGCCGCCGACGCTTTCCGAGCAACTTGAATCGCTGCCATCGCGCTCCACATCATCCGCTTGCAGACGACGACGCAATGCATCTTCGGCATTTGCTGCGGCCGCATGCTCACCGGCGCCAGCGCCAGCCAAATGATTGAACCAGGCAGCCAGTGCTGCTAATTCAGCGAGTAAAGAGTAACGAGTAGCGAGTGACGAGTAGCGAGTAACGAGTAGCGAGTAGCGAGTAACGGGTCGAAATTAACGAGTAGTGTATCATGTAACGAAAAGAGCAAATAAAATAGATATTCCATTAGTTAGACATGTTGTTGTTTTCCAAGCATAATTTTCAGCTAGCTAATGAGCTGGAAAATGAAAATAAATTTGTTTTACTTACCCGAATGCTGGTGTGCGTGCATCTGTTGCAGCGAGTGGCTCAAAGGCAGCAGCGGACTTTGCGGTGGCCCCACCACATCCAATAGCTTATCGTCATCATCCTGCTGATTATCGAGCAGCGCTGCCGCATGAGCCGGATGCAAATGTGGTGGTCTGCCGGCGTGTCCCAAATGCAGAGGCGCTCGAGAGCTGCTCACATGCGTCGGATTCAATTTGTCCGAGTCGGACCCTCGATTTGACATCAGCGCCTGCCTGTAACAACAGTTGGGCGAGAGACAAAACACAAATTAGAACATCCAATTGTCTAGGTTGATAACTACAGACACTAAATTAGCTAAATAGTTGACAGTGTTGTGCAGAATTGCAGGTTTATAAAGTTTATAGTAAAAATCGAGGACTTATTTGTGATGAATAGTCCACTCCTAAATAAAAACTCACAACTAACTGCAAATAAAAGTGTTGTAAGACTAAGAAAGTTTTCTATGGTTCAACTTCAGATATCTTTAGATATAGTTTCCTACGTCTGTTAAATATTTGTTATATTTCACTTATTAGTCAAATATTTTTTTCCTCCTATGCTGTGAGATTTGAGATTGAAAAAACGGCCACAATTGAAAATGTTCGTAGCTAACGCATTTTCCATGCTATAGTATATTTTCCAGCGCGATGTTTGTGTATTTTTTTTTATTTTTCCTTTTTTTGTAAGGCTTTTTGGATCTAGCGAGGACTTGCATAATATTTTTGCTAGCTGGCAATATCTGTTAAATGATAAAACGACGCTGGCGGCGAATGGAATGTGTGTATATGTATATGTATGTTCAGGCAACAAACATGAAAAGGGGGGTTGAGGGAGTTGAAGAAGGGGGGACCTGGGGGAAGGGGAAAGGAGGCTTACAACCGGAACCTTAATTGAAATGTAACAATGGCAGGCGGAAACAGTCGGCAGTTTGTGTCTGGGCCGACAATGAAATTGAAAAATAATTCAAAACACGTTAGTGTAATTTAGTGTCTACACTGTCCGTAATATACAAACTCTGCTCTCTTCCCCTTTCCCCCTTTCTCCTTTCCTCACTTCTATCAACATTCAGTCTACGGTTGTTTTTCAATGTACGTCCGTACATTTGGCTTTTTTGTTGTTCACACATCAAAGCAACGTTGGCAGCGTCAGTCCGTGTTCGCCAAATTGGGCAATTTACTGACACACACACACACACACTCGCACACACTCATGACAGGCATGTGTGTATCATTATCACAGCAACCACAGCAGTCCCGGAACCACCCATAGCTCGTAGTTCGCACAATTTGCGCCACAGGCGTCTTCTTTTACACTTAACTGTTTTTCCACGTATTTTCCAGCACCACCTGTGTGCGAGTGTGCGAATATGTGTGTGTGTGTGTATTCCTAATTTAATAGCAAATCAATTTGTGTTAATCCAGGCAACGTTGCTAACCCACCCACTTAACAACAATGGGGCTACAACTAGCATTTAAGCGGAAACGGGCGAATAAAAAAAATATATAACGAATGCAGCGCCCAAAATGGGGCGCACTAAATAATTCAAGTTAGGTGTACGAAGGTACACTGCAGACTAGTATTAAATTGGTTAAATGGCTATAAAACTGTTTAACTTTGAGAGCAATTTCAAAATCATTTCCAATGTTTAATCTATACAAATTTCTTTCTTTTCATATACTTTTGCTGAATATGTCTGTAAGAACAACAGGAAATAAAAACTGAAACTAAAAATGACAAAATATATATACTCTTTATTCATTTATTTTTCATAGCTCCAAATCTAATGCATTAAAAATACTATTAAGTATATTCATTTTTGAAATATTCTTTATATTTTTTATTTAAATTGCGCCCAAGTTCCCTTTGCTGCATCTGAACCGCTTCTGTATCTCACATGCAACTCAACCATAAATTTCAACACTCGCACAAAAGGCAACTAAGACATTTATCTTGGCTTTTGTATAACACGTTCCTCTCCTCTCTCTTTCTTTGTAAATAGTAGGTGTGCGTCAGAGGAGGGTGATCAAAGGGGGGTGTACAGGGGCGGGGCTGGTCTATAACAATTTAGCTATAGCCTTAGAAAAAGGGCGTTTTGAGTCGTGCTAAAAGTTGAGAAATTGCGCGTTTTATTGTCTGCGTGCGCTGCTCTGTAATTTTTGAATTACGTTTAAATGTGCGGCTTAAACCAGTCAAAACACACATACACACACAACACACACACACACTGAGCTAAATTAACAGCATACCAAAAATTGGGAGAGAAAAAATGAAAAGTGCACCAATTGTCAACTGACGCCTCAGGCTATTTGTCTGGCTAGCAAGGAGAAAGGATAAGAGAGAGCGAGGGGGAGTGGTGGAAGAGGAAGAGGATAATAGAGAGCGGGAAGAGTGTAGAGAGGAAGCTGGCTGAGTGAAAAGGCATTTTGAAATTGCGCAACGTTTTCTCGAGCTGCTGTTAAAACGTTTTCACTTTAGATTTCCGTTGAGACCCGCGGGCAATGAATGGACGGACGGACGGACAACAAAAAAGGGGTTAAAAGCAGGGCGTAACTCGAAGAGTGCAAGAGATGAATATCATTCCGGCGGAAGTTAAGAGAACTACGTAGAGAAACAGAGAGTGAGTGACAGAGGGGTGAAGGAGGGGCAAAGTGGAAAGGGGGCAGTGGCAAAAGGCATAGTTGCCGCCAATTAGCGCGTTTGCTGTGACGACACCCAAAAAGCAAATGATTGTGGCTCAAATGTCGTCATGGCATTGTTATTATTGTTATTGTTGTCATTGTTGTTATTGTTGTTGCTGCTGCTAATGAAGCACAGGCTGAGTAAGAGAGAGTGACAAAGAGAGACAGAGAAGTAGTAGAGAGTAAAAGGGTTAACCGCAACAACAAGCAAAATGTTGCCCAGCCGCACATTTGAGCTGCTTAAACTTTGTTGTCAACAACAAGCAACAATAACAAAAAACAAAAAGTAAAAAAAACAAACAACAAACAACATTCGAAAAGAGTTTTGACTAAGTCGCACTAATTGCCCAGGATTTTCGGGCCAAAAGCAGGCCGAGGCTAATTGAAAGTCCTTTTTGCTATCAACTTTTTGGCTTAAGCGCTTTAGCGGTTGTAGCTCATAAAAAATATAAAAACCATAGCATACTTTACAGCGTCGCCAGTTAATAACTAATTGAGCAGAACTTTAGAGACACCGATATCCATATACTTAAACTACCCCTAATCCTTACTATACAGGATAAAAAAGCCGAGATATTCGAATTATAACAAGTCTTTTTCTTAAACCAAGTAAAAAGTTTTTGAATTAGGAAAAATCGTTCATTTCACTTTGATTATTTCGTTTTTGTAACAAAAATAAATATAAAGAAAAATGTCGAATAAAAGTGAATTTTAAAAACTTAAATAAACTTAACAAATATAAAAATGTATACAAAAGTGTAATTAATAAGTGACTGGAAAATAATTAATAAGACTTGTCTTGTATAGTAACATATAAAAATCTATACTGAATATATACAAAATTTATTAGAATGAAAGCCTTGACACATGACTGTCACAGCAATGACCAGTCATTTTCTACTTTCTTGACTTGGCAAAAAGCATATTTTGTGGCTGACAGACAGACAGGCAGGCAGCAGAGAGACAGACAGTTATTCTTGGTAGTGGGGGAGTGGGCGTATTTTGGGGGTGTGGCAGCTAATGCCAATCAAGTTGGAGTAATCAGTTTTACAACAACTCAACGGGAAGCCTAAGTAAATTGTTTTGTGTCAATGCAAAAAGACTGATGAAGTTGTTTCCACGTCTGCTTTACCAGTTTACCAGTTCCCCTTGCTCCCCTCTCTCTCACTCTCTCTCTGCACTCTCCCTCTCCCTCTCTCACTCTCAGTCTGTTTTCCCGCTGTCATTGTCAGAGTGAAAATTGATTTGTAACGTTTAACAGAAGCAACTATTAAATGTCATTCATCATTATGCTAAGTCAGCGATATAGAGAGTGAGTGTGAGAGAGAGAGAGACACACAGAGCTTGTGGTGGCCGGAAACCGGAACCACTCCAAGCCAGCATCCCCCTCTAAGCCCCCACCCCACTCCCCCTCCGATCAATGTCTGTTGACTTTTTGGTTATCCTTCAAAAACAATTGCAAAAAGTCAAAAGCATTCGCCCCTGCAGGCTTCGTTTTGGTCAACAGGAAATTGAAATCAATCCATCAATATGGATTACAAGCGAACAGCGCAGTGGCGGAGGAGAGAGTAAAGAGGGCAAGGGGGAGGAGGAGGAGGCGAGGTTGCCAGACCAAGGTGCCAGTCATCATCATCATTATCATCCACATCAACATTATCAACATTTGCTGACTTTTGTGGTCACTTGGACTCGACACAAAGCATCATCCTCTCATCATCATTGAACCCCCCTTTTTGCCTCCGCTGACAGCGCCTCTGTCGCCTTTGTATGACTTGCAATTTGACAAGCAGCAGGCTAATTAGTTCCGCACAGATTTGACAAAAATTAATGTCTGTGCTAATCAAGCTACAGATACAGAAGCAAATACAGAAACAGATACAGATACAGAAGCAGATACAGATACAGAGATACAAAATGAGCTCAGCTATTGATTGAGATACAAAGATACAGAGTTGGTAAAGCTAGACAAATGAGAACATTCCCCCCTCACTCTTCCTCTCTCGCTCTCGCTCTCTCTGTCTTGTCTCTGTCTGAATGTGAAGTGCAGTTCAAAGTGCTGATTAGTTTGCTTATAAAGTGAGACAGGGGGCGGGGGGGAGTAGTGATAGAGATAGAGTCCACATTCGATTCTATTCAATTGGATTTGGCAACTGTCCTGACAACAGTCAATAGCTAACTTATCAGCTGCCTTAGCAACCAATCCACATGAGTGGAGGTGGAGGTCCTTGTATTTGGCACTAGAGTGCTTTGATAAGTTGCTTAAGAGCTTACTTTAAGTTAAACAGACACGTCCAAGAGCATACTACATACTACAAACATAGTTTCCATGTAATTCGTGGAAGTGGTTAAAGCCTCAACTATGAATTGACTTGGAAATCGAATTCCAAATTGATACACACATTGAATTTCCTTGTAAGTTTTGAGGATAGTTATACTTGCTTTTGGAGTTAAAGTTACAATGTTCTACTTTACTTTGGTGTTAATTATTTCAATCCCTTTCTGCTACAAATTAGATTTCTTCTTCTCGAGATTTCTTTTTGTTGAGGTTATTTTGTATGCTCCTTATCCTTATAATAATCTCTCTTCCCTACATTCAACACTTTGTTATCAACTTAGTTATACTGTATGTTGCTTAACTCTAGAGATACTCACTTCTTTTCCCGTTTGCCAGCACCAGTATCACGAAAGCCCTTCGCAAAGGATTGTTGTCAATTTTCAATTGAGTTATCTACCAGAAAAGAAATTGCAAATGAATATATATTATGTAAGTATATATATTATGTAAGATTATTGTAAGCTTACCTTTTCATTTTGATATGCAGTCACGGCTATAAACTCCGTCTCCTTGAACACGTAAGTGCGAAACGTGGAATATGGTAGCTTCAAGATATCGTTGGCTCGCACCAAATGAAAGCGCGGCTGATATTTATGCATTGAGTTCAATATTGTCTACAAATAGAGAGAGCGAGAGAGAGAAGGAGAGAGAGAGAGAACCAGATTAGTTAGCTTGGCATGTTAAATGCAAGTTGGATCAAAAAAAAACAAATAATGAAAATACGGCACAAAGTATATTCACGTCTGGTGGCAGTAACTTGACAAAACTTGACAGTCCCCCCTGAAACAGAGGCACACACACTACACACACACACACTACACTACACACATGTCTTGTGGTAAAGCATATTGCAAATGGCTGGCAAAAAGTCTGGAGTCCAAAAACGCGGCGACATTCCTGATGACGACCACCCACCAAAATGCACGAGCCGACGGACAGCAACAGCTCCAGACACAAGTCCAGGCCCAAGGAAAAAGAGAGCGAGAGAGAAAGAGTTAACGAGTGAAAGAGAGCGAGAGCGTTGTCATAAAATATGAATTTGTCGGGAACAACGCGAAAGCGAAAGAGACCAGACCCCCAAGCAAGTTGGGACTGTTGCAAAAGGAACACCTTTTTAATTACCATAACTCGTCTAATCGACTTCGATTAAACGACAACGAGCCAACTTTTTTTCGTAGAGAAGCAGAGCTGCCAAGAAGAGGGCAGGGCAGCGCGCTGGTTAAGACAGGGCTAGAGCCTAGAGCCAAGAGCCAAAAGCCAAGAGTCTAGGCTGTTTCTCTAGGCCTGACCAAGTCGCTGTCTTAGCCTCCGTCTCCGTCTCAGTCTCAGTCCCAGTCACAGTTTCAGTCTTGTTTTGTATTCTTTCTTTTTTTTCGGCTTGTTGCTGCGTGTGGACCTCACAAGCTGAATTGTGACTTCGCCATTTTGTTCATGTAATTTTGTGAAAACAAGCCGCGACTTTTGCCTGTTCCAGCGATTGCTCTTAGCCTTAGTTGTTGCCGTTCGCTTGCTCTGGCTCTGGCTGTGGTTGATGGCGACGGCAACAACACTAGACAAAACTAAAAAAAAAAAGACACACAGACAACAACTTGACTCTATGTCTGGCACTGTATTGTATTTAGTATTCAGTATTTTGTATCTTTGTATCTTAAGAGCCGAGTGTATCTTGTATCTCGGCTTGATTCGCACGCCTTCGGTTAAGACCACCAATGGCGTCTGTGGTGTCATGCTCAAAGGTGTGACTAATAAGATGGTTGCAACTGTGGTTGTGTTTTCTTTTGCTGATGTTACTAAACAACAACATTTGAATGACTAACTAAGTGCATACTTAGTAAGTAATTAATGATAACAAGTAGTTAGTGATTACTAAATTTAAAAGCTCATTTCTTCAAATAAATCCAAAGGAGAACTCTCAGGAAATTTCGTAAAATTTGGAGAAGATAATGTTTGAAAACGAATTAGAATGTATAATCAATTTATAGATCAAACCATGATCAATATGATATTCCACATCTAAAGTATTCCGCTCATCTATATTAATACAAACATATGCTCGATAAATGCAATGCATTCATTGCTCGTCAATTGATTTACACACACAGAATTCATTAATATGAGTGCGGCGTAGAATCATTGAACACTACGCGTTGAGCACACGCTGTGATCAATGGCTTAAACGCTTTAAATGCAGTTTTATTGCCAACCGAAAAAAATATAATAAGAAAACAGAAAACAACGTCCGAAAGCTAAAGTAATAATAATGATTAATTGATCGTAAGCCGCCATTTTGGTGAGGTGAGGTGAGGTGGAGTCGGAACATTTGCTGCTTTAGTTGTCTTTAGAGTCTCCGACTTGGACTTGGAGCGAATATTATTGCTTGTGACATGGCGACGATTTGGGGCGACTTTAAAAGGTAAACACTTTATTGCTTTTGAATGCAATGCAAGCTTTGCTCATCAATCAAAACTCAATGATCACTTGGCAAAACGATTGAAGATTGAGAGGAGAGACGATTGATGAGATGTGCGGGGTAACAACTGTTAAACGTTAAACGCCAATCGTTGCGCTTAGTTCATAAATCGTTTGAGCAAAACGCGTTCAGTCGTCGTCTACTTAAAATGTCGTTTGCTAATTTGCTTTAAATTTATTGACACATAAATTCATTTAGGCCACAACAACAACAGCAACAGTAACAACAACAGCAACAGCAACAGCAACTAAGTAACAACAACCGTCAACTATAATCATTATCATCAAGTGAAATTACTCGTTGGTTTTGTGCGTTTTTGCATGTGTTTAGAATTTATTGATAAAACAATTTGCATTATTATAGTACGTTCAATTTGATTCAATTTGTTGTTGCTGCTGCCGTGGCTGTTGGAGGCGTGGCTAAAATTGTAAAAGGCGCAAAATTGTCATTTAAAATTTGACGAGTTGTCGTTGTTGTCATTTGCCGAGTTTGAATTGCGATTTAAATGAAAATAACCGTGAAGATAGCCATATAAAAAAAATAGAAAAAAAAAGACAACTACAATATAATGTGTGCATGCACAGTCATGTTGTTCTTGTTGCTGTGGCTGCTGCTGCTGCATTTCAGCTTTTCAAATGGGCATAAACAAGTCTAATTAGACATGAAGTGCGATTACACGGACGCCACGCAGTCGTCGTTGTTGTTGTTGCTGTTGTCGTCACTCAACAGGCAACAAATCAGCAACAGCAATTGTTGCAGTTACTCTTGTTGTAACTGTCGTTGTTGTTGTTGTTGCTGTTATTATTGCTAGTTGCTGTTCAGACAAAGAGACTGACAATGCCTCTACACTTGCAGGCAAGTCGCCAGCAACTGCAACTGCTGTTGCTGTTGTTGCTGTTGTTGCAGTTGTTGTTGTTGCTGTTGCTGTTGTGATTCTATACGCTGATTGAATTGATTGGCAAGCAGACTCTAATGCAATTATGCGTCAAATATTGTCTAGATTTTTCGTATATATGATTGCTAGCCTCAGCAACTAATGCAAAATTCAGCAATTGTTTTGCGGTTGCAACTGTTGCTGTTGTTGCTGCTGCTGGTGCTGTTGCTGCATTGCCGCACGTTTCTAGTCTGCTGCTGCAAGTGGCACTCCAATCCAATCCATGGGCCACTTAATCACTCTATATATATTGACCAAGTGACAAACTGATTGAGCCGCCGGCAGCCACGACCAAAAAAGGCAGCAGCAATTTTGATGCTGTTGTTGCCAGTTGTTCGTTGCTGCTGTTGTCGGTTGCTCGTTGCTGCTGGTGCTACGTGCAGTTGCCTTGGGGCCGCATCTTTCACGCTAGTCATGTGTCCCGATATTTCTCCTTACCCCTCCCCCCTCTCTGTATCCGTATCCACCTGCCCTCTGCTGCCACCCCTTTGCTGTCGACAACTCCACCCAGTGACAAGTTTGTTTTGGGCTTTTGCGTGTTGATTGCTAAAGGCGGAGCTGTTGTTGTTATTGTTGTTGTTGTTGCTGCTGTTGTGATTGCTGTCGCTGTTGCTGTTGCACACTCATTGTTGGCATATTATCACATAATTTAACTGATGATGGCACTGCAGTTACTCTTGTTGTTGCTGTTGTTGTTGTTGGCTTGTTTGCTCAGCGTTGTGTGATTGCTGTCGTCGTCGTCGTCGTCAGCTTGTTGTTGGTGCTGTTGCTGTTGATGTCCATTGTCTGCTGTCCGCTGTCTGTTGTCTGTTGTCGGGTTGGCGTGCTGCTTAATTGAATGATCACTCACACTTTGATTTGGCATGTTTTGTTCACATGCAAGCGGCAATAACACGACGATCGCTAACGGTTATCGACAGTTGCATCGACTGAACTATTAACTTACACTCCCCGATATCTTTAGTACGATCGTGAGTGAATGCCAGCAACATCCTCAAATTACAGCTATGTATGTAGTTTGCAAATGCACAACAATTGTTGCTGATGTTGCCCAGTTGTTGGTATATCAATTGAGTTGATCTTTACTCTACTCTGCACAGCATGTAAATCGCACGATAAGCTAATAACGTTGTGTTATCGATATATCGATTACTAGCACGTGTAGCGTGTAAGCGAGCATGTTTTTTAGCTACCAGTTGGTTTTGGGAAGGGCATGTGCAATTCTTACATTGTACGATAGCTAAACGATTATTTAAGCAGCGACAATTGCAACTTATCGGTAAATCGATAAGTGATTAGAATGTAAAAGTTGGCAGATTAAACTTTAGAGTTGTTCGATCATTAATCGATTGGCGATTGTTAGGCTATTTGAGCTACTTTCTAAATATAGATATCGATGTGACAACTTGAACAGACTTTGGCACAAGTTCTAAGGCTGCCGCCTGACGATTGCAACTCGAATCTTTGGCTAGCTCTTCTACACTCTCGCCTCGATTGTCGATTGCTGATTGTCGATTGCCAGTTGCCAGTTATTGGCTGCTCAATTAGGCAACACTGGCAGAGCTACAGAGCAACCAGGGCAGCTACCAAAACCATTTTCGGCTACCTGTTGACCAATTATGGACATAATTGAAGGCGCCGACAACGACAACAACGACAGCGACAACGTTGTCGTTGTCGATGACGATGTCGCCTGTTTGCTGTTGTTGCTGCTGTTGCTGTTGCTGCAGATGAAGATGAGGCACACAGCCTAGCACTCTGACTAAGCGTTGGGGGCTTATATTTTCTTAATTTCTTTATGAAGCTGTCGCTGTATTGTCTTAAGCTGCTTTCTGAAAGCTAAATCGATATGCATATTGAGCGATCTATACCATAAATATCAACACGAAAACGCGGCTCGAAACATGTCTTAATTAAGCCAGCAGGTCAGCCAGACAAACGTGGTCCAATCGATGAGGGTGAAGAGCAAAAAGGGAGACAGAGGGTAGACCCACCATGCAGCAGGCTTTTACATACAATATGTGTGTATATGTATATACACAGATATATACATATAAGAGAGATATATGTAGATATCGATAAATTGGTAAATTATGCATAATTTTATGACCGAAGCAAAACCAAAAAGACAAAAGACACAAAATACGAGCAGTAGCTGAGGATGTTGGCTCGGTTCTCTGTTATAGCCACCCAAGCGTTAATTCAACAACATTGATGCTAGTCGATTTTCATTGATCTCTGTCGTTGCGATTGCTATCTCTTTCTTAATCATCATCACTATTAGTTAACCCTCTCTCTCTCTGTCTCACATAGAGTTGAGCGTGTGTCGTGACACATTCAGCTATAAAGAAAACATACATATAGTATATGTCTATAATCGATTGTCAGTCTTAGTTAAATATCAATTTATATCTGAAGTGTACGAAAGAACTAAATATTTAGAAAATGCAAAGATACTTTCGACAATTTTAACTCCTATTCGAACACAACTCTTTATATATCGATAAGAAAATTATTTAGTTGATTTACTAATAAAAAAAAAATTATATTTAAGACGTGATAATAATACGAATTATTGTCATATACACTTGACTAACCAAAACCATTTATTTCTTTGCAGGTGATGGTAAGTATTCGTGTCATGTTCCCATTGAGTCTCATCTCTAGCTCTGCTTTTGAAGCAAAACTCTCACGCTGCCGTAGCAGAAGCAGAAGCAGTAGCAAAAGCAAGACAAAAGCAAGTTGATGAACATTTCATTTAAATAACGTCAAAATTTATTTACAATTTATAACAATTCTTTTGGTTTGTTGGTGGTGGTGGTGCTGCTATCTTTTGGTGGTCGTCGTCATCGATTGAACGGAAAATGTTAATTAAATGGATTTACATTTTAATGACAACACGAAGCAAGAGGCAAGAGGTTTGGGCCAGGCCAAAACAGATTGAGATACAGACGCTCACAGTAAAAACAGAGTTCTTCTTGTTGTAGCCACACACAAGAAACACAGTCACCAACACACACACACACACACACACACACACACACACACACACACTCAAACACATTCAAACTCAGACTGTGGCCAAGCTATGTTCAATCGTCCGTCTGCTCCTCCTTTTCGTCCTGAGGCGTCTCTTGGCGTCTGGGCGACGGTCAAAACGGCGACAGCCAATTGCAAATTTGCTAAACAAAATGGGCGGTGTTTTGGCCAAGGCAGCTTACTAATAGGATAGGGCGGGGAGTAAGAAAGAGGTTGACAGTGATGCCCAACTATTCTCGACAAAAGCAGGACAAATAGCATATAAAAAAGAGGGAAAATTACGGACAAACCAGTAAAAAATTAAACAGATAATAACTTTAACAAGAGTGTTATTTTAAAAGTGTTGACATCTAGCGAAAACTATTTTGATATACAGTAACATTAATGGATATATTTTCCATTACTATATTCTTCCCTGAAGTTGTTTCAAAAAGGGACAGTTTCATCTGAAAAAAGGCTGACTTGGCAACACTGTGGGTTGCACACAGCTAATAATGCCTGGGCAAAAGACTCACAAAAGTGAAGCTGCCTGCGACGACGCCGTTTTGTTGTATGCAAATCGAGAAGACGCAGGCTTTCCCCTTCTCCTCCATTGCCTCCCATCTCCATCCCCATCTTCCTCCCTTTATCTCCTTCACCGACTCGAGTCACAGTCGATTGGGCAAAACAAAATGCTGGAGCAATCGATACATCGATTTGAATATTTGTTTTTTTCTGTCCTCCTTTATTTTTTTTGCATTTGCATTTGCGTTGCGGTTCGCTGAAGCGAGCGGCCAATGAGCCGAGTGAACAAATGCGCAGTCGATAACGATGCCGATGACGATGACGATTGCAACGATCCGCAACTGCGGTGTGTCTGGTAATACTGTTAATTTTAAGAATATTAATAGAGTTTGTCTCAAAAATGGGACTGAGCTTATAAATGGTATATCGATATCATGTCGATAACATAACCAATGCACAAAAGTAGCAATCGACTTTACTAACAATAGTAGTAGTAGGAAGAGCAGCTGTCATAACGTTCCGTCTAACTATCAATATCTTATCGATAAAGTGAAAATTGTTGCTGTATGCTTGTCACGCACTTATCGATATGCTATCGACAATTCATGCTTGTTCTGATCGATATGTTATCGCTAACACTAAATGCATTTAATTTGCAATATTTGTTTGTGAAAACGCTCGCTGACAACTGGCACTCATAACTACATAAATATCGATACACATTTATCGCCGTGGCATGCAGAAACGGACAGAGGTGTCATAAATAACCCCCTCAGCTTTTCCTCCTTGTCCTCCGTCAAGGGGAGATGGAAATTCGCTTACAAATGAGCCAAGTTAGTTATGGTCATCCTGTCATAGATAAACGATCAGTGAGGCTAATGGTAAGGCAGCTACTGCTGCTGTTTTCCCTCTCTCTCTCTGACCCCTCTCCCATTCTCTCTCTCTCTCACTCTATCAGTGAAAATGACAAATATTTCAAATGATTTCAACACTCTACCGACACACCATGGAGCAGGCTGTGCGGGGAGGGGGTGAGAATTGTGGCCAAAAGGCACGCGGATGATATGCGTTTTATTGCAGCTAATAAATTGAATGGCGACCCACCGCGTTGCACCAACGGAGCCAACTTAAAAGTCAACTATTTCGCGTTGACTATTTGTTGCGATAAGCTGGCTTTAACTTGGCTAAGTTCCCGCCTTCTCTGTTCTCTGTTCCCTACTCCCTATCCCCCTCCTAGGCTGGTTTGCTGTTGCATGCCACATGCAACTTGGCGACGACGGCGGCGCATGCGTGTGTGCATTTCAATGCAACACTGATAAAGGTGTTCAACGCTCGATGACATTAGCACCATCCAAATGCCGCATGCCGCAATCAACTTGCCCGCAGAATACAACCAGCAGTTGCTGTTGTTGCTGCTGCAGCAGTTGTTGCTGTTGCTGCTGTTGTCGTTTTGCCATATTTGTCGGCACCTTTTGTTCTTCTTTATTAAAAAGGCGAATAATCATAATAAAGAACCAACAACGTTGTCGTTGTTGTTGCTGCTGTGGTTGTTGTTGTCGTTGTCGTCCATTTAGCCACTGAGTTTTGGATGAGCAGCCGCAATCGCCAGCAAGCGAGTTTTGTTATTGCCGGCAAACTGCGTTGGGGTTCGGGTTTTCGACTGGCTTCTCTCAGTTTGACTTTGGCTTTGCGTTTGAGGTTTGAGTTTTGAGTTTGACTTTGGGTTCAACAGCAACAACAACATTAGCAACAACAACAGCAGCGGCAACAGCAGCTCGTTCGGTAGCTGCTAGACTTGGACATTAATCGATAACACTTGAGTATTTTTTCATGTTTTGCAGGCGAGCCATTAAGCGATTGTCCACCAAAGTTGTCGTTGTCGTTGTTGTTGTCGCTCTTCTTGTATATTTAGGCAAATAAATGTGTGTTCGAATGTGTTGCCGAACGATTGGCGGTGTCGCTGTTTGCTGTTTGAGCTGCCTGTCAGCAATACGCTACGCTATAATTTGATCTAGCTCCTCAACTAGTTGGATAATGCTACCAATCGATTGAAGTTGAATTATAACATCTTTCAAAAAAGTGTTAGTTTTAAGGTAACTAACTGGAAAATTAGATCAAATAACCTTTTAAGGGAACTATAAGCCTAGTTGCCTTTAAAGATGTGCCGGAATTTTCTTTTTAATTATAGGGAGTTCAAGAAACTTTACCCAGAATCGACTAAGGATTTGAAGAGCAGACAGACTTTTAATGAAAATGATTTATTTTCCGTATGCTTAGTTCTAGTAGAAGTTCATTTTCAAATAGAATAAGATTTTTCGATCAACTTGTGTTATGTAAAATCCTATAGCTTTTTTTGTTGTCACGTAGCACATTTATCTGTTCACCTGACTGAATCTTTTTAGCTGATAGTCGCCCAATTTTGAATGCTTTCTTCCCTTTGAACAATGTCGCATTGGGAACCGACCCGCAGTTGTATTCGTTTATTTTTTCGGTTCTCAATCCTGTTTCTCAAGCCTGCTGCCTGATGCCTGTTGCCTGCTTAATGAAATTCAACTTAAAGCGTTAATGATGATACCAACGGCGTCTGTGTTTTGGGGGCTATCAGCTTTTGGCCCTTTTCCCTGCTGGCATCCTTTTTTTGTGCCCCAAATCCGAATGCCTGTTGTTGTCGGGACTGCGCCTGTTTATAGTCAACACTCGGCAATTACTAAAAGACAAATTTATTTGCACGCATGCATATGATGCGGGTTCGACTTTAACTTGGACTTTTGTCTCCGACTTTAGTTCTGACTCTCGATGAAGCTACTGTGTGAGTGTGTGTTTTTTGTCCGGGATCTGTTCGATGGCGACATGGACAAGTGTTAAGCATAATGCAGACACACTTAGCTTGGGACAACTCGGAGAGTGTAAGTCTGTGGAACTCTGGGAGGGCTCAGGGGTCTCTTAATTGAAGTGCGGTCGCAACGCGTCGCCTCATTGGCGTTAAGTGTCGATAAATTAAGCATACGCAATGTGAGCCCCACTCCACTAGACAAGAGCACAGCATAGAGCATACTCAATGCCATACACTATGCATCTGTATAATCTAGATAATCTGTTCATCTGCTAAATCAGCTACTGGGTTACCATAGGTTTTTCTTTTCTTTCTTCTCTCTTTACTCTTTCATATTTATTTCTTTTTTATGTCGTTTTTATGAATGACACTGAATGAAATGTGAAAGGCATCTTTGTGCGCATAAGTTGTTGATAATTTATAGCATATCAAAATCAACACAAAACATTTTATGTTAATGAAAATAAAAGTGGAGCTGAGCTCTCTGCCAGGTGAAAGCCCCGTCAAATCACCATCGTCCGAATCATGATCATCTCCAGTCACAGACACAGTTAAAAAATAAAAACAGGGTCTAAAAAACAGTAGCTCAGGCCGCACAGGCTCACAGATCGGAACGATTTTGAGCAGATACCCGGACAATTAATGATCAACGCCAAGCAACTAATGAGCGCAATTTATATTTCAGCCTAGAGACCCAGAGATATCCCAACTCAAAGTCTTAACCACAACAGTGCATCAACCGGAGAATTCTCTTTTATTTCAGTTTTTGTTGTTTTGTTTTATTTTGAAATGTTGTTGACCCGCAATTGATATGCTCACGATACGCAATTTGAAGTCAGATCAACTGAACTGATTTTGAAACGATTCATCAAGATTTCAACTGGTTTTTGAAAAAAAAACCTATAGTTACTTATTTATAAACTATCTAAAAGTTGAGTTGGTTAAACTTCTTTTTTAATTTCTTCAAACTTTTCCGACCTAATTTAGTTTGTAAGCCTTGACAATAATGGATTGATAAATTTTCTTAATTCTTTCAACGAACAGAATGTTATAAAGTCAGAGTCTCTCTTTACAGCAGCTTTTCTTTAGCTACAATTAATCTCAAGAGAATTAAAGCCAATCATTTATGGATTTCTATCAAATACACAGCGTAAAATAAGATTTAAGCTCTCATCACGACTCCTTCCATTGGGACTTGACTTATCGCCTTCAACTGCGACTCGATCACGATCTTAGTGCCTAAGTCCAAGTGTGAGTGTGCGTCATAAAAAAGTGAGTGTGAGTGCAAGTGCGTGTTACAGCTTCCAAATGATTTGAGCTAAAGGCAACGTTTATTTCTTATTTTTAATACTATGTAGCTTTTTTTTGAAGGTGGCCGCTATCTTATCGGGGCGTAAGTAGTTTCACGCTGGTGGGTCGCTCCCGTCACACCATTAACTTGTTTTATAACTTAATTTTGGTTGTTGGTTGTGCGGAGCATCCGTCGAGGGCGCGTTTAGCTCTCCAAACAAATCGACACTTGTTTAATATTTAAATTTAAATTTTGATTATCGTTTGTTTTTTTCCCATTTTTTTTAATGAATGAAACGGGCATTTTGGTCATAGAGCTGGTGAATGGATAAGCCATGTGTCTGTGTGCGGCGACCAAATAAGAAGAAAAATAAGAAAAAAACAGAGCTCCAAGACGTGACCACCACACGCTGTGCTCTGACTTTTATAGCTGCACTGAGACTACGGCTAGGCCGGATAACAGGCAGCAAACAGGCAGCAGCATCTATTTAAGTTCTTTGCTTAATTAACGAAAGGAAAAGGCAAAGCGTAGCGAAGAATGGGACATAAAAATTAATTAGCAGACAAAAAAACAAAAAAAAAAAACAAACTCGAAAAAAAAACATCACAAAAAACGAGAAGAAAAATCAAATGCATGAAACATGAAAGAACAAAGTGGACAAACGGATTAAGAGAGGAGCCGGACTAACGGTGCATGACAGGCGCATACAAACTGGGTGGGCGTGTCTGTCTTATCAATTGGCCAATTGACAAAAGTTCCAATAATAAGCTCTCTTACTCCATTAAGACAATTTCCCCCCCCCCCTCCCGACAAACTGTTGCAGTTTAAGGTCAAAAAGCAATTGCCACTATTTCTGGTTTTTTTTTTATGTGGGGTCAATTTCGAATTCATTCACCAAATTACGTCTGCTTCTTCTTGCTCGGTTTATGCTGCTTATAATTAAGTGTAAATTTATGTAAATTCAGTGTTCACTGCGTTTCCCGCTATCAATTTTCCCCTCCCTCCTCTCCGGCTGTGGCCAACGCCCCCGAACTTGTCGATTTACCTGTTCTCTTTTTTTTTCTTTAGTTGTTGTGTTTTTTTCCTGTTGTTTTCTTGATTGGTTTTTTTGTTGTTGATTGAGGAAATTGTCGCTGTTAAGGTTTTTTCGTTCGTTCCAAATTGGCAGCTAATCAGTGGGCTAAATGCAACGGAAATACCCGAAATGTATGCCATATATAGGAGAGAGTCAGGTTGAGTATTATTTTTGTTTTTTTTCTTTACCCCCAGCCCACAATTTCCGTGCGCTATGCTAATGATCAAAGTGTGTGGATGTGTGTGTGTGTGCGTGTGTGTGTGTGTGTCTTTGAGATGTCGTCGATTGTCTATTTAGGTGGCCCAAAAGAAAGTCAAATTCAAGTTACAAGCATTAATTTATAACGTGACTGGCTGCCAGCAGCAGCAGCAGCTTCCACATTAGCTGTCTCTGTCTCAGTTTCAGTATCAGTCGCAGTCGGGTCTTAGCTTGAGCATCAGTTGCTCATCAAAGCCATAAAAATGTGTTAATAACATTGCCGCCAAAGTAAAGTTGGCAATAAAATGGCAGATTCATGACGATGACGACGGCGATGGCGACAGCGACGGCGCTGCTACCGACGCGTTTGGTGGGAAATACGACCCTGGCTATAAGTACCAACAACAACAACCAACAAGCAAGACAACGACGACAGTCAACTTCTTGGCCGTTGCAACTTGCAACGCATTAAAATTTACGTGCCATAAATTTCCACACAAGGCTGCTGATTCTGCTTCTGCTTCTGCTGCCACTGACGCTGTGTTGCAGCGGCTTTTGTAGATTCGCATTTATGCGTTTAATGATAAAGAAGAACGCGAACGACTCTTACTCTCTACCTCTTCACCTCTTGCTCGCTTCAGCCTCTTCTGATCCATTCTCCCCATTCCCATTTGCCATCTCGTGGCGTCTCTTTTTGCGTAGCGTGTTGCCAGCGGTAGCCGCCAAGCGGTCAACTTAAGTGCCGCATTGCGTTTCTTAACTTCTCCTCGATTTGGTTTTTATATTTTATTTATATTTAGTTTTTTTTTGTTTTTGTTTTTGCTTGGACTCTCTTTGGGGTGTACCCCTACAACAGTTAACAGGCGCAACTGCACCACAGTGGTTGGTTGGTGGTCTCCTCGACAATAAATGACTCTCAGATCGATAAAGAGAACGATTGCAGCGCTATCAAAGCGACAATGCAACAGCTTGGCGCCCAACGTGGCTCAAAAGCAATCAAATGTTGCTCGGTTTAATTTAGCGAATTTCCATTTAATCCTGCATCAGTTTATGAGGGACAACAAGAACCAAAGAAACACCATAGGATAGCAATTTTAGAGACACTTGGGTAAAGCGATAGGTTTCAAGACATTTATAGAAATTTCCTAAATCTAATTTAATATAAATTGTCTTCAAATTTTAAGTGAACTAAGAACTTTTATATATAATATCCAAAGCTCTTTTCCGCTCCATTTAAATTTAGTTTATATTAATTTCTAATCATATGCGAAAGCATAATTTAAATAACTTTTGGTCAACTGCTTTAAAATATAATATATAACTCTTTCTTGTTCTTAGTTAACTTCAATTTAAAAAAAAACACAACAAACACACATACAACACTTACAATTAGAATGGACCTTGCAACAAACAACTTGGGCAAGTTATTTGCCTGATCGCTGTTTGTTGTTGTTGTTGAGCTCTTTAAGCCTAATTAACAAGTCTTGCATAGTATCCCAAATGCGTCAAATGCGCACGCGCAACAACGGCAGCAACAACAGCAGCAACAGCAGTAACAACAACAGCGATGAGAAAGGTGATTGCTGCCACACAATTGGCGTCGATTTGGCCGCAGCGTTGAACGTTGTCAGCAACATCGATGGCAACGGCGGCACGCACTTCATGCAAAGCAGCGTTGAAAGCTTGCAACGTTGCCAAGCTTGTTACAGGACAGTCCAAAAAAAACAACAAAAACAACAAAAAGAAGAAAAGAGGAGAGCAGAGCAGAGTTGAGAAGAAAAACTAAAAGGACATTGGGACAAGTGGACAAGATGCTGGCGACGACGATGGCGGCTGAGCCGGCGCCTGTTGCCTGTTGCCCGTTGCCTGTTGTCCTCTCGTATGTCGTTGGGTTTTGCGGCGTTGCTTGAAGATGAATGTGTGTCGTTGTCGGTTGTCGGTCGGTTGTTGGTCGGTTGTTGTTGTTGTTGTTGTTGTTGTCGTTGGCTGCTCGTTGCCAGCTTGTCAGCTCTTGTATTTTGTATGTAATTGGCTTGGGCTCTTAATAGATGGGGCAGATGGGGTTGTTGCATGCATGCGGCACTGGCGGCGGCGTCACCTGTCGCCTACTGTGGAGCCAAGCTCGTAGTTTACTTTCGGCTACAACAGCAGCAGCAGAAACAGCAACAACAATAACAACAACTACAATACAAACAACACAGACTGTGACTGCGACTGCGACTGTGGCATCGCCATCGGCATCGGCATCCAAAAAGCCAAAGACATTTGCAAATCTTTTGTTTCTCATGTCCGATCATTTCTCATATAGGCGAGCAGGCGACGACAAGACCCAAAGACTGCCAAGATCCCAGAGACCCAAGACGACGACAAAGGCATACCGCAGGCGCCAGGCCCAAATACAAAACAACAACAGCCAAACAGTCAGAGTCCGAGACAGAGACAGAGCCCAGAGCCAGACAACGACGTGGCCACCGGCCAAAAAGACCAACGGCTAGCGACCAACGGCCAGCGGGCTCCACGAAAATGAGCTCAAACAACGAGCCGAATGACTTAGAGAAGAGCGAGAAGTGACAAGAGGTTGAAGAATGCGGGGCAGGGTTTAGGTTTGGCATTCACAGAAACGACGACGCACGAGCTGTGAGCGCCACAACGTAGACAGAAGGAAACAAGAGGTAGGTTAAGTTAGAGGTAGAGTCTGAGGTAGACCATGAGCTGAGCTGAGCTCTGAGGGCAGTACGACGCGTCGGGACAACTGGACAATGGTACGGACATTGTGGCATTGTCTTCGCCGAGCGACATTCAAATCTTAACTTGAAATCAACGGCTGAACGCCAGCGCCAAACAAATTCGAGCTGCCAAAATAATAAGCAGGCAACCATCTCGCCTACCTTCCTAACTCCCGACTCCCTACTCCTGCAGCTATCTTAACTTACTGCCCCTATGTCTTTAGCTACCTCTTGGTTGGTTACTACAACAGCAGCTTCATTTTCTTACCCTCCCCGCCCTCGCTGCTTGTCCAGCTTTCTTCCCTTACTATTTCCTACTATTTTCTTAAACTCCCTCTTCTAAGCTTTCTTGTTTTTCCGGGACTTTTTTTAACCTCCCGAGTCCCTCAGTTATATGTCCTTTCCTACTCTTCTACCTCTGCTCCTTAGCTCCACACTCCTATTTAGTTATCCCAGGACCTTTGCCTTTCCTACTTCTCCAACTCCCCCTCCAAACTTTCTACTCCTTCAGCCTCTTCATCTTACCTCCCTACTCTTTCAGCTACCCCACCCAAGCCCCTTACCTACCAGCTCCTTTTTCTGTATCTAGTAGTTCTAGAGGCTCTTTTTCAACATCGTCTCTACCCCTTCACCTCCTTCCCCTTACCACCTCGCGACTCTTATACCCTCTCCTTCTGCCATATACAGTGGCAGGCGACTTCAAGACCCTCCAGTGGGTAGCATCATCGGCTGCAAAAGAGACAAATGCGTCGTCGTTGTGAAGGTCGCCCGGCTAACGCCAGTTTGCCAATACCTTTTGGGCCTGGTCTGGTCCAATGCTCGGTGGTCGCTGCCTGCCATAAAATTTTTGAGACAACCCAGAGAAAGACGTGGAGAGGGGGGCTAGGAGGAGGAGGAGGAGGACAGTGGCACGGCTGCAGATAAGAAATTTTTGCTGAAAACTCGTGCGCGCGCAAAAAGGAAGCGACAACAAGCAAAAGGTTTGAACTTGGTTCTCTCTATATAGTATAGTTGGAGAACCGACCGGTTTCATATTGATGACGACAACGACGACAACAACGATGATTCTTTCTGCTTTTCTTTTTCTTTTTGTTGTTGGCTATTTTTTTCGAATTTTGGCGACCGCCTGCCTGCATAAAATTTGTTTGCCAAAGAAGCATAAGAAACAGCAGGGGCAGAACCCAAAAGAAGTACAAGGCGATGAAGACGGGGGCAGCAAAGGAGAAATCGCTGGAGTCGAAGACAGACAGACGGGGAGACAGAGAGACACAGAGAGAGAGACCCATACAAATTGGCTTAGGACGGCGTCGGTAGCAGCGCATTTTAGATGGCTATCAGTAAATAGAACACAAATGAAATTCATCGATAGAAATCGAAATCGGTGCAACAACAACAACTACAACTACAAGAGCAGCAGCAGCAGCGACAACAACAGCAACCGCAACGGGGGCGGTTAGCCAAATCAAAGGGTAAAGCCAGTCACAGCAACAGCAACACTAACAACAACAGCAACAACGACAACCGCAGACAACTCAGACGTTGTCGTTGCTGTTACTCGTTGCTGTTGTCGCCGTGGCAACCATGTGATGGAGCACATGCTGCCGTGCACTTCTTGGCTGGCACGACGACAACATGGCCAACAACACCAATAGACAGACAGAGGGAGAGTGAGAGAGAGAGGGAGAGAGAGAGGAAGGCTTTTAAGCCAAAGCCAGTGGGGCGGCCAATGGCAGTCAATGTTTTGACCTTTTGGCCCCCCAGTTCTCCCTTCACTACCCCCCGTTTGGGGGAAGCGACAGCAACAGCAGCAGCAGCAACAAAATGGCTCAAAATTACAAGCAATGCAACACTTAGACAGTACACCACCAGTAGTAAAGCAGTAAACCACCAAGTAAAACCACCAATCAGCATTGGGCTTTGACATCAAGCTCCTCATCGTTGTCGTTGTTGTTGTTGTTGCTGCCGTTGTTGTTACTGTTGCTGTTGCTGTAGTTGTCGTGAGCAGCGGGTGGCCACAATGGCCGCCAGTTGGTAGCACCATCAGCGGATCGGATCAGTGGAGCTGACATTCATAGGGTGGTGGCGAAGCCACATCAGTCTCAGAATTTTTTAACCGCTCAAATTATGTTAGATTATATACATTTTTAATTTGCATTTCGAATTTTTTATCTTTAGTTGACGTTTAATTCGAAAAAGTCAAGTGAACTTTAGAATATGGTACGATATAATTAAGGCAGTTCTGTAGTTTGTAAATTTTAGTTGAACTATCCTTAGAGTTATAGAATTTAATTATAGTAAAATATTGGTCAAAGTCTATATAACTAATATTTTGTAACTATCATTTATTTAGAATCATTTATTATAAGAAAATTTTCGTTAAATTATATTTAAGATTGCAAACACTTAAGCAAAGAAAGAATCAACTTTAGGCATTTTCCTGATTCAAACTAAGAATCCAAATTAGCTGCCTTTTAATCCATTCCCTGGCATACAACATAATAATTTACCATAATGTGGATCTAAGGGCCTAAAAATTGTTTGATTAGCCTGGCTTTAACCCTCATTTAGGGCTGACTACCTTTCTCTGTTTCAGTCTCAGTCTTGTGTGGGCTACCAATCTGACTGAGGATGTTCCCTTTTAGTGGCTGCTCAAGTAGCTCACGACTTTTGTCAATTAATCAATAACAATAGAAATCTCTGGCCCATGGCGACATACGATGAATCGAAGCAAAAGCAACGGGGGCAACACACAACACACAACATACACACACACAAGATGAGAGGCCTAATCCCCCCTAATGACAATGGACTGTGATGATGTTGTTGATGTTGTTGTTGTTGTTGATGATGATGATGATGACAAAATGCCAAACAACAAAAGCAAAAGAGCTGCCTGGAGGTCTGCGGGCACCCTACTGTCGACAGGTCGACTCTCATGTAGATTTGTCCAAATCAACAATCAACCAAAGACTCAGAAAGTAAAAAAAAAAAGACCGAGATGAAAAAAAGGTCAAGTGGAGGCTCTGAGCCTGTTCGTAGCTCATTCTCACATCATTAATTACAAAATTATTGGGTTTTATTTTTTTTCGGTTTTTGCTTCTGCCACACACACCATACACTTGCGTGCGCGTGTGTGTGTATCTACAACTGTCCACGCATTGCCGCAGGAACTGTAACAAGACCTAAGACAACGACTAAAAATCTCCGAAAATAAAACCAAAGAAACGCTCACACAAAACCTAAGAAAACAAAAAAAAAATCAAAATGTTAATTTTCAAATCTTCGTGGGAACTGAAATTAGTAGTTAACACAGATACAAACACACACACACACACATAAGCGCATTGAGTCTGTTGCGTAGGACTTTAGCTTGCTCTGCATATTTTGTATACCCTGTAGAAAGCAAAGCTGATCAAAGTGCAAATGAAGTACATAACCAACTAAATTATTGATGAAGCAAATCAAACGTCATTAAGCTATGTGAACTAAATTTTAGAATTCCCAGGATTTTAATCCTAACTTTTAAATTGAAAGCAATTTCAATTTGTAAGTATAAGACTAAGTTATTATTTCCTTGTCTGTGCAGTTCGAAAACTTTTGAAAGTTGGTTTGATAAACACAAAAGTTATAGGGTAGCTGCTAGTAAAGCATACCTCAAATAAAACATTTAAATTTGTGTATTTTTAAAACTCGCAGACTTGAGCCAGAGCTTAGCCTGCGGGCGGCCTACAGATATTAGCATTGTTGATTATCTAGATGCTCCCAAAATGAAAGAGACAGGTAGATAGTGATAGTGAGGGAGAGAGGGAGAGAGATATCGAGAGAGAGCTATTGATATTGCATGATAATTACGCTGAGCACGCTCTATAAACGAACCATATAACATTCTATATATGTTTCTGCAATAATTGGATTCTAATCTGAGTCACGGCAATGATTGGAGCCTTTTCTCAGACAGTTCAGTTTGTGAGCAATTAAACGATTTGGTTTTCTCTCTCACTCTCTTTCTATCTCTCTGTCTGTCTGTCTGCTGACACGGCTAAAAGCTGAGCAGATGCCATGATTAATATGTTTTTGAGTAGTTCTTAGCTGCAGGCCACAGTCAGGCAAAGTTAACAAGATTTCAGACTCAACTTCAATCTCAGTCTCATCTTCAACCTCTATCTCCGTCTCTTACTCTCTCACTCCCTCTCTCTTTCACTCTTTCACTCGTCTTCAACTTCATGTTGGGCTTCGCAAGTTGACAAATTGTTTGTAAATGGCTGCCAGACAAAACTGGAACACACGCACTCCGGCCGCCGGCAGTTGTCAGTTGTCAGAGGTAATTGGGGTTACGGGACAGGGTAACGCCAACTGAGTGAGCGATAGAGACAGACAGACAGACAGTCAGAAAGAGAGCGAGTCAGTTGATCGCTAACGATTTCATAAGTTGCTTAACTGATTATCTAGCTAAGGCTCCCGTTGAACGCATTAAAAGCATCTTTTAATCATTAGATTAATACTAAGATGCGGGTGATGAGGTAATTCATATTCAGAGATATATTAAATCGAAGTAGCTTTAACCAAGTAGATATTTTATTCAATTGACAAGCTTTAACACAAAGCTTTATTGCGAAAGCAAGCACATTAAGTTCATATTTCAGCAGCTTTAAGCTCATTTGGAAAGCTGCAAAAAATGTGTTGCAAAACAAACGTCTTAAGTAAAAAATTATGTTTTATTGGCTATAAAGTTTTGAGCTTTTAACGAAAGTTTCATTAAGACGATATAGAAAAAGCTTCTTGAGTAAATTACATAGAATAAATAAAAATACCTCAAGGAGATAGTATTAGTAAAATCAGGAAATCAGAACCGAAACAAGTTGAAGCTTCAGTTTATGGTTTCATTCAGAATACAATCTACAAGATCCAGCAATCACTTCAAGGAGCTACTTAAGACTGACTGAAAGCTTGTCTAAATTAAAGCGCCAACTTAAACGTCTCTCGTAATACGATTAAATCAGTAAATTTTTGATTAAATGCTAATGTTAGACCCCAAACTGATGGTTAGCTGAGCTGTGTTAATCCACAGCCCAATGTCAGCTGGCAAACACCTGGGAAACACTTGACAAGAAAACAGAAAGACAAGAACAAAAAAATAAAAAATAAAAGAAAATCGCGTTCCGCAAGCGATGAAAAAATTCCAGAATGGTAAAATGGTAAAAATGGTAATGGAAATCGCATTCAGGCAAATGGCAATCCTATTAAGTCAAGGCGCAGCTTTAAGAAAATCAATTAAAAAGCAAACAAGAATAATAATGTGGCTCCATCTACAGTTGAGAGTTGGAGTTGAAGTTGGAGTCTCTGACGTGACAATAAGCATAATGGCTGGCATGATGGGACACACTTGAGATTCAGTAGCTGAATCTCTCAGTATAATAATAATACGTTAATAATGACTGAATGAATAAGTGAATAAATGACTGAGTGAGTTGTGAGTGAGTGAATGAATAAATGAAATGAATGAATGGTTTGTGCCTGGTGAAGAGTGCGAAACACTCCAAAGACATTAGCGCACTTGAGAGCAATGCAGGCGGTTCAATTCCCCGGACACAGTCGGTACAGACCGGAACCCGTGGAAAGCCGTAAAAACCCGGCGACCGACGACCGACGACCGACGTAACCCCATCAGGATAAGCGGAAATGCGACTGCCACTTATTGAACGGAAGTGTTTTATTTTATCCAAATGTGCGACAGCCTAATGAGCGACCGACCGACTGAGAAAGAGAGACAGGGATAGGGAATTAGAAAGAGAAACAGAGAGAGAGTGGTAGGTCTATTGATTGACTGCCAATTGTGGGGGCTAAAGCTTTTGGGTGTTTGTCAAGTGGTTGCCACAGAGCGCAAAAGTTTTGTACCACTTGCCACGTCGGCAAAGTGCAACAAAAGCGCAAGCGAGATGGCAACACCTGGAGAAAAAGAGATAGCAATGTAATAGCACCCTACAGATGACATGGGAAGAAAGGAGGAGTGTAGAGAAGAGTAGGAGAATTTGCATGCAAAAACGCGCAAATGAGCTGAATAAATTAGGACAAAGCCAGAAGCGAACCACAACAAGAAGAAGAGAGCGATAGAATGAGAGACATAGGGAAGAAGAGAGAGCGAAAAACGCGTTCAAGTTGAAGCTGCAGCAGGAAGAGCAGCGGCAGATCGAGCAACAGAAGAGCAAGAGCAAGAGAAGTAGGAGAAGGAGGAGGCAGGAACAAGAAGAAGAAGCAGCAGCAGCAAATAAAAGAGGGAGTGGCAGCAGGCGATGATGACGATGGCCGCTTGACAAAAGACACTTCAAAACGCGGCTCGAAGAGAAGAAAGAAAATGAAGAGCACAAAACAGAAAAAAAAAGTGAAATAAAAGTTAAACATAAATAAAGATGACGAAGCTTGCCAAACAGAGACAAAGACAGCAGAAGAACCAAAGAGTGCACAGCCAGGGCGGAGAGTGAGTGAGCGAGTGAGAGAGAGAGAGAGCGACAGAGAGGGAGTGAGAAGGCGCTTGAGTGCAGTCATGGCTGGGCACAATGGCGGAAATGTGTGAATGAGGGCAGAAAAGGCGTCAACTCGCCCTAGCCACAAGTGTGTGTGTGTGTGCGAGTGTGTGTGCGAGTGTGTGTGTGTATAATTAGCACTAAAGTGCGAGTGTGAAACAGCACAAGAAGTAAAAGAGAATGAGCAAACAAGACAGAGTGCAAGAGTGAGAGAGCGCAAAAAAATAAAAAGAGCGACATACTGAATGCAATGCGTTTTAAAACGCGCCCAAAACGCACCCAAAACGCGAGCCGCCTTAGCAATTAGTCAGAGCTGACTGAAGCAGCAACAACTTCAATTTGACACTCGACTGCAACAGTGTTGCCATTTTGGCCGCTTTCTATATCAATCTGTCCTTATTACAAATTACTTCAAACATTTCCTAAACGGAACTTTATCTTGCTTTAATCAATCATGAATTGATCAACGAATGCAAATTTTTAGAAATGACATTTTCAAACTCTTTAACGTATGAAATAGATTCGATTCTGAAGAATTATAGGCATCATCATCATACTAAGAAAGATACCCGGCATAACTAATAGCATTATTAATGGAATTGCATATAAAGATTTGCGAAAGTTTTTTGATATATTAAATTAACAAATTTGTTATAAATAATCCAATTATAATATTTATTATTTTATCTTTTTTCACTCATTGTTACAAGTACTTAAAGACTTCTAAGTTATTGCATCACTTATTTTATTGTTTATCATTATTTTCATTTTATTATTATTATTTTATTGTTGCATCAAGGATCAACTCTTAGATAAATACTATAGTTTCCCTAGAAAAATATAAACTACAAATCAACACTTTTCACATATAAAACCCATTTGTCTTATTTTCTGTAAATTTTGTTAATTTTGCACCCATTTTTATTAGTTTTTTGTGGTTGCTTTAACCCTTGGCATCACTGCACTGCAACAATTGCAGGCAAATTGTCGTCATCGCCGTCGTCGTCGTTGTCTTGAGTGCATTTTAATCGTTCTGTCATTTAAGACCAATCACAATAACAATAACCATAGTTTTAGGGAGGGAGTAGAAGCAGAAGATGAGGAACAAGAGAGTTAAGAGGGGGGAAGGGTACTGCAAAAGCTCAGTCAAGGGTTAATTGCTAACCCACATTTCGATCGCGCTCACTTAATTACAAAAAGTTTATAAAGCATATGTAAGCACATTTCCCCCTGCCTACCAACAACTACACCCCCCCCTTTGGCATAATATAAAATGTACAGCACAAATTGCTTTATAATCGTCATCAATAAATGAAGCCGTTCAGTCATTAGGCCCAGTTACTGTGTTAGTTTTATTGACTCGATATATGTATGCATGAGAGTATGTATGTATGTATTTGTCTATCCCCATGCCTATATATGTATGTATATCCTACATACTTCTATTGTACAACAGTTGTGGGCCCTTGGCACACCATTTACCCTCCATGTCCAGGCAATGCCCAAAAAAAAAATACATACAACGAATAAATACAAAAAATTGTTGAACAAATTGAGTTATCAGAGAAGTTTTGTTGGTATGTACTTATTTTTTATCCATTTGGGGGAATTTGCATGTTTTGAGATTTGTTATGGTTTAACGTGGAACATGTGTAAATAAACTTGGAGCTAAACAAACTCGGTTGGACAAACATAACCTCACATTAAAAGGGGTTAGCTTTAGCAAATTTCATATAGGACACACAATTTTTTATATGTGTACTCGTAAATAGAAAATGACTACAAGTTTGAATAACAAAAATTAGTAACAATTTCTTGGATCTGGAGACGCTGTAGAGTTTTGAAGAACAGTGACAGTTCCATCCTGTAAATATCTCTTCAACTGAGAGACATAGATAATAATCACCCCCGATACTAATTTAAATAAGGTTTCATTATAAGTCAGAAAACCTTAAAATACTATTATATTATTATTATTTTTTAATTATTTAACTATCAACACTAAGCATCTGATATATCAGGCCATATTATATAAGCTAGAATAATTGGGTAGTTTTCCTAACTACATATACTCAATTATATGCGATAACTCAAATTGAACTGTTGGCAATCTATAACCTTTGGCTTTTGCTTGATTCTAATCGGCTTACATGCTTACATATGTATGTCGTAATACCCTCTCATGGGTTTATAATGCAACAAAACGCTTGAAAACTTGTACGATTTCCACACTTGAAACTAACTGCATTTGTTATGACTTGAAGGAGACATTAACCATATTTATACGGCATTCAATTGACAAACGGTTCAAGTTGATATATGTATAATGATGAAGGTTCTTTATGTAGGTAGAATACTTTATAATAGAGTTCGTTACCCTGTCAATGTATGTCCTTAAAAACTCTCAATCAATTCAAAGCTATCAAATTCGAAATGTTCCCATTTTCATACTTATTACACTTGATTTTATAGCTTGAAGTGCAAACGGATGCTTCCCATAAAACTCAATTCTACCAATTCCCAAACCCAAACTGGCAACGCCTTGAGATCTCTCCCCCCCCCCCCTCTCCCACTAATGTACATATAACTCTAATGGTCATATGGGAACCCTGAACCCTGAGTTAAGATTTCATTGGAAATCAATGGCCCGTGTAGTACGTGTCACAAATTATTAATAATCTATAATAAAAAGTATAATTTCAATTTTATAATGAGACGCGTGTTGAAATGCTCTGTGGAGGGAGGAGGTAGAATCTGAC
The DNA here is from genome assembly GCA_037043535.1 of Drosophila putrida. Classification (NCBI taxonomy): domain Eukaryota; kingdom Metazoa; phylum Arthropoda; class Insecta; order Diptera; family Drosophilidae; genus Drosophila; species Drosophila putrida. The sequence continues at coordinate 2,243,914 of JBAMBI010000016.1, forward strand.
TGAACAGATCCTGTACAAAAAATACAACTTAAATATATATTTATATTTATATTCATTTTTTTGTTGTAAGTATGAAATTGTTCATTTCATAAATCATCGAAAAATGAAGTTGCCGACGCAGACGCATACTAATTTATTTGGTGGTTGGCCATGTTGCGCCCATTTTGTGGCTCTTGCTGCGTGTGTGTGTTTGTGTGTGTGTGTGTCGGGGGGCAGGGGTAACTGGCGCCAGGCGTGTGCAACTGTAGCGCCAGTTGCGAGTTGTGAGTTGCGACTCGTTGTGAGTTGCATGCGGTCGCCAGTCGCCAGTTGGAAGTCGCCTTCTTCTTCTTCTCTCCGTTTTGTAGTTAAATTTTTGTTGGTTTTCCAACGTGACGCCTGTCAGCTGCCAGCCAGTTAAGCAGCCCAGAGCCAGTTACTGGCCATGGCCGAGACAATTAAATGCCTAATTTTGTATGCCCCGTGCCCCCGACCCTGACAAAACTCCGCTGCCCGTTGCCCTCTCACAGCTACCGCTCCCGCTCACGCTCCCGTTGCGTTTGTTTTTCCAAATAATTCATTAATATTTTTGTTTTCATTTCTATTTCTTTTTTTGTGTGTGTGTTTTTTTTTTGGTAATTATGATCAACGTTTGCTGCCTGAGTTGCATGTGCAATGTGCTTGCCACACACTCAAGTGGCATGCCTATAATTCTCATAGCTCCAGAAATAACAATGCGATGTACTTCTCAATTTGGCAAATGAACTGAAAAAACTTTGAATAATTGCATACTACAAATTTCAGCTGAAATGATTTGGCTCTAAATGAAATAACGCGAGAAAAGCTGTTAAAATGATTTTTAACTGCAACTTGGACAAAATCAATTAATATTGTCAGTTATAATGTCTAATAAATTTTCTACAGATTCTAATGACCATTCACTTAGTTAAAGGCAATTACAAAAGTTGAGAACGAGTTAAAAGTGTTGAGTTATTAATTGTGTTGGACGTTAAGAGCTAAATGTATGCAAATGTAGCGCCTTTTAATAGTAATGTTAAATTTAATGCTAAAACTTGCTTCCATCTAAACAATGCATCCCAAAAAGAAACGGAAAACCGAAAGAAGGAAAGAATGAACATTGAGAAATGAAAAATGTGAATTAGAAAAATGAATTACTTATTGTTAGTTTTGTTTCAACGTCGTTTTTCCAGTGCACTGCACAACAAAAGGAGGGCAACACTGTCGAGTCGAAGCAGGTAGCGCTTTTCATTCAGATAAATACTTAGCTGGTAGTTGCCCCTACCCCTACTCCATTCTCTAGCCAGTCTGTCTGTCTGTCCCTCGTCTAAGCCCAGAGACAGACGTGCGTCGAAGGCGCGAGTTTAAACAATAATTGTTCGCTTTGTTGTTGAACCGTTATTGATAGCTGCATTAAAAAACCAGAAGGTGCCATACATAAAACACCTGATAGACTAACAGCTACCCTAGCCAACATTTCTCAAGATAACTTTGGTATTTCCCTAGCAAACTTTATGCAATTTGTTAAATGTGAAGTGAAGATAAGTAGCTTTGACTCTTTTTTAAGAACTATTAAAATGAGAAAAAGAAGGAAATTTTTTTAAATTCCTATACTAGTCTAGCATACCCTTTGTGTGGCTCTTTTGCGGGGCTAGAGGGTATTGCAATAAGTCTATTTGATGGACTTGTTGGCAGCGCAGTCGACGTTGACAGCGCAAATTAATTTAATTAATTAACGCTAATAGTTTCGTTTTCTCCATATGCACTTGTAATTAGGTTTTTCATTGTATTGTTAATGTTGTTATTGTTGTTGTTAGTGCTTGTTAAAAGCACACTAGACAAACTTAATTATAGAGAGAGCGAGAGAATAAAGTTGTAGCTGCAGATGTAGATGTTGTTGTTGCTATTGTTTATGAATAAACAGATTTATTAACAACTTTATAGAACAAAAGCAAGAACAACACAATACTAACTAATAACTAGACATGAACTCAACTGAACTGAACTGAATTGAATTGAAATGAAATGATTGACGCATTGTTTGATACATTGTTGCCCATTTGCCATGTGACACGCGAAAATCATGTATTTAACTATATATATATATGTTTTAGATATACATATATTCATACTACAACAACAGCAGCAACAACAATTATCATCTATGGCAACGCCACAAAGCATTTCTTAATGAGGCAACACAAAATTTGCGTGACGTTTGCAACGCCAGCAACAAACTAACTAAAAAGCAACATTATTGCTTGTTGTTATTGTATCTATTACTTTATGTTGTTGTTGCTGCTTGTTGTTGTTGTTGCTGCTAGTTGTTGTCCCCACCTGACTGCCAATAGTCAAACAGCAAACGCATTTGACATTTGTCAGTCAATAAAAGTGTCAACTCGCATTAGTTGCAACTTTGTGGGTGCAGCTCGACAAAAAATAAAAGGGAACAAGGCAATCAACTAGGGTGGCCTAAAGTGGGGAAAGAAGGTAGCAAAAGGGGGAGAAGTGTACCTATGAGTATTAATCCGAGTATCAATCTAATAGTTACATATATCATTTTCACTTGCATGACTTGATTTGTCTAAGCGCCAGCAGTGTTAACTCTACACTTGAACATTAGCTTAATCTTGATGCAAAAGTGCATTTAAAAGTAATTCAAGTGTTGAATGTAGCTTTATTATAACTATTCATATACTATATTACAAATATACATTCAATATGTACAAAAGCTCTCACTGGAAATACAAATTAACCAAAGATTTGGCATCGAGAAAAAGCTCTCAAAAGAATTTCATTAAAATGTTGAAAAGAATATTCACTTGACTAAATGTTTTGCTCTTAAGCTGCTTTTTCTTAACCTACTCTAGAAATCAGATAAGCCATAAGACAGGAGAATGCCAATATTAAAAGTGGGAAAGGAAAAAAAAACAGAAGAGATATGCACAAAGAAAGATAGTTAAAGAAAACAACAGTAAGTGAGTTGGGAAAGAAGACTGAAGATCTTGTAGACTTGAAGACTTGAAGAGTTAAAGACTTGAAGAGGAAGAGGAAGAGCTTAAGAAATGTTGAGGAACCTGCTACTGATTAGCTTTTAGGCGCCAGTTGGGAAAAAGATCGTTTCAAAGAGATACAACAAAAAGATGCTGAAATACCAGACGGAAGTCTGTGTACGCCCCAAGCGCCGGGTCTTATCGTGCCGATAAGACCATCTGTCGAAAGAGACGCAAATAGAGTGAGAGAGAGAGCAAGAGAAAGAGGGAGACAAGTCAAACAAAGCGACGAATGGACAAATATCTCAAATTCTCAAATAGAAACAAATGCAAATATAAACACAGGCAAAGACAAAGCAAACGACAACTTGAAACTAACACCGAGACTGAGATTGAGACTGCGACTGAGACTGAGAGAAGAAGATTTGTAGACTGACAAACGGAAGAGAGAGAGTGAGGAGGGGTAAATGTAAATGCAATCAAAAGCGAATGAACGTGGAATGAACCCAAAATGTGGTAGCTTATTTAAGGTGTTTAACTGTCACCTAAGACTTAAGTAGTCAGCGATAATGCCCCAGACAAGTGGCGCTTGGCATATTTGCCCATTCAACAACCACACAACAACAAAAACAACAACAGCAACCACACAACAACAACAACAACAAACAGTCAAAATGTTGTAGGCAAATAAACGACGCATGCGGCCAAACAAAAACGAAAGCCTATTACCAAAAAAAAACAACAACAAAATAATAATAAAAGTGTATAATCGGATTACAACGAATAAGCGATGCCCTAAGTTTGATTGTTTTTTTTTCCTATAATTTTCAATATGTTTATTGTAAATGAAATAGATACTTGCATTTCTTTTTAACTTGTTGTTCAACTGTTTGCTTTGCTTTAGACAAGTTAAGCTTTGTGCACTTTTAATTTTTCACAACAATCCCTATCAATTGATTCTGGTTAAGATAAAGCATTCCTTATAACTCTTGTCTTTTTCACTAATTCCTGTAAATTATAAAGTTCCCTGAATTTTATCCTCTTGATTCACTAAATTCAAATTATGCAGAACTTTTCTCAAAATGTACAAATTGTACTTTCTCGTTAACCCTTTTTAAATAGGATGCATATTTGTTATTTCCGTCGTAAATTGTAACTAGAAATTCTTGATAATTATCTTGTTTTATTCCCGGATTAATTCGTAAAGCTTTATAGAGAATTTGAAGATCAAGTTCTAGCTAGAAAATGTAACTTTTAGTTTGAATCTTTCCAGCAAACAAATAATAAACAATTTCTCTTTTCTTACAATTTCAGGTATTAGGAAATTCCCACTTTAAAAATGTGAAAAAGGTAAGTTTGTCTAAGAAAACTATCAAACATTATAGCTGAACGCTTTCTAAAAATTAAGCTATATAATTTAGTAAGCTACATTCAATTTGATGTAAATTTCTTAAACGTAAAGACTGAAAAATGCAAGAAAACCTCAATTTAAACTTCTCTCTCACCTCGGGTTCATCGATATACCCTGGGCCAGGTTAGTGTATTGCGGGATAAACATGCGTTTAGAAATCTATTTGCATGGCGCTGGCAGCAAATATTGCACTTCCGTTTCAATGCAATGCCTTCTTCTCTCTTCTCTCTCCTCTCTCCTCCATTTGCTTATCCATCTGACTAAGAGGATGAGGTTTGAGGTTGATGACAATGTCGAAATCCAAGTCAAGCTTGTCTATTTGCTTTGGGCTAATGGAAGCGATGACATGGCTAACACAGCTGGCTTCCCCTTGTCCCTCTTCCTCTTTCTTACTTTGCTGGGCCTTCTCCTTCTCCCACTCGCTGCTCTCTATTCCCCCCCTCACTGCCTTTCACTTGCTTTTTGGCAACAATGAAACAAACAACAAAAGGCAACAATAGCGCTGCTAGAAGATGGTTCTTTTTTATGTTTGGTCGGATTCCGGAGGGAGTAGGCGTGGAAAAGGGCGGTGTGTGTGCGTGTGTGTGTGTGTGATTTTTATAGTTACCCACGCACACAGCAGCTGCTCATTTGGTTGCACATATTGTAAATATATGAAAAAGGGGGGCTAAGGGGGCTTTTGTAATACGACTTAATCGTTAGATTTGCTCTGCTTTTTTGTGTGTATTCATGTGTGTGTTTGCGTGTGTGTGTTGCAAGCAGCAGGGGCATGCCACAGTGCCACAGAAGATGCTTGTCCATTGTCCTGCCGTCGGCGTCTCAACGGAAACGGCGCTATAATAAATTTGTCTTCAGCTGTCGTCGGCCTCAATTTCTAAGCATTTGTTTAGACATGCACACAATAGGCAGACAGAGAGGGATAAGAAGGGATAGAAAGAGAGAGAGGGAGAGTCCCAGCCTGCGGCGGTTGCACTGCAGGGCGTCTAAAACGAAAACGAAAACGAAATTCAAACTGTCTGTCAAATGCGGCGTATACTCAATATTGAATAAAAACAAGCACTATTATATTTTGCTCTCTTGTTAATTATGTTGTTAGACAAGCAAGCGTAAGACCCTCTCTATAAGGATGCGTCTTTTCAGCGCCCAAACAACATTACAAAAAACCCTATCAAAAAAACCAGAAGAAGAAAAGGAAAGAAAATGTAAAGAAAACCAAAAATCCAGTCAGCAGGGGCGCAACCAGCAAAAGGGGCGTTTAATCTTGTTTGTGCGGCCAACTAATCGCCACTTTGATCAGCTCAAAAACTGAAGACTAAGTAGAAAGAAGCAGAAACGACATGAGAAGACAAGAGAGAAGCAGGAAAAATGAGTTGCCCGCCTTCTCTGTGGATTTATTTGAGGTCAGCTCACTCTCTACTCTATTCAGTCTCATTTTGTCAATGACAGGGTTCTCTATCACTCTCACTCTCACTCTCTCTCTCTCTCCCTATCTCTTTCTTTGGTAAGTAATCATCTTAGGGATTAACAATCATCGGCTCATCATTAGTTGTCCGGTATTATGGTTTGGGTTTTATTCTTTGGCCTGCTCTGACTTTATGTCGTTCGCTTTGTTTCTGCTAATTCCATTCATTTCAGTCTATAGATCATGCTTCAAATTCACTTGACATCTGTCGTCAGTTGATGTCTTCTTTGAGTGTCCTTAAGATCTGTTTACTCCTCTCCCTATCTCTCTTTACAGTCAGTTGCAGCTGCAAGCTTTCTTATTTCTTAACAGGAACTTTAAAGTAGTAAAGTAAAGTATATATGTTTATTTGAAAGCTCTTTGAAACTGTAATTTGAATGAAATGCAGCTTTAAGCTCTCTATATTCATATATAGCTTATTAAAAATTAATATTATAGTTTGTAGATTTATATTATTGATTAAATCAAGAGGAAAATGTATCCAGAAACATCCTCTATTGTTGTTTTTGTTACGGCTTAATTTGTTCTTTATCCTGAAACTTTCTTACTACTTTCTCTAATTGATATAAACTTCAAGTTCATCTGAGTTATTAAATATTTATTTTCTTATCATGTACTACTGTAATTGTAACTTTCATTTAGTCAGCTTTAAGCTCTGATTCTTTAAGTAGAGTTACAGACTCTGCCCACATCTTTGACATCTGGCATTCATATCGCACTGTGCCAAATACCAAGGCAATTTTTATGTTTTTATGAAACTTGGCCCTCGCTACGCAATTGTTTTCCAAATACCCTGCAGCCAAGGAAATGTTACAATCGGTTGTAGTCAAATTTAAGAAATCTTCAACCGAAGGAAATTGAAAGTTATATCTTTGATTGTTTGTGCACTCTTTGTTCAGTTTAAGAACTCTTTTGGCAGAAAGGGAGACAACTCTGATTCTTAGTACTCTCTAAATTAATGTTATCACCTCTAAATTCTGATTATTTCAAGACAATTGCTTAAAGCTTATTAAGAATGCTCCTTAAAGCAAGTTTGAGTAGCTGTTGTGGAATTGTCTACAGGGTAACACCATGTCGAGTTGTGCCTGCAACTTGCACACTTCTCACTTGTGTTTCTTATACGTATTGCTTTATTTTTTTTGTCGTTCAACGTCTCGACGTACTCGTTAACTTCATTTGAATATTAAAAAATTCCAAAACATAAAAGGTATTTTTATTTGTGATATTTTGTCGCACCTCAGCGACAACGTACTTGCCACCTCGTCAACGTCGACGACTGACGATGAAATTAAGTCAAAAATGTGGCCCATACACCAAGTGGTTGTTGTAACATAGAAGAACCCTCTCTCTCTCCACTCTAAATTGTTCGGCAGTAGCAAGTTTTGTATACGGATCCTGGTTTAATTTAACATAAAAGCGCGTTTGCCATTAGGCGGTTAACTTGGCTAACTCCCTATATACATATACATACATACATACATACCTCCAACCCTTGGCCCTTTTATGGGCAGTGCGCATTGAAATTTATGAGGCATGCTCAGGTTTTTATTAGATTTTAACTAGCCTAATATATACTATACTATAGAGTGTAGAGTAGAGTAGAGGACTGGCGCCAGGGTTAGGGCCATGGCCAAAGGTTGTCCAAGGGTTGGGCTCTCACAAACGTGCAACGTGCTAAAAACATTAAATATGTTAATTAGTTTCAACGCCCCACCCAAAAAGAAGACGAAGACTCTCTACCCCCCTCTACCACCCACCAAAAAATGAAAAAACGAAAAATAAATGAAAAAAAAATCAAGCGCAAAAACTAAATGTTCAAGTTTTAGCACCAACAAAAATTTTTGCCTTTTATTCACATCCCCAAACTTGAAGAGTTTCCTATTTTCACCTCACCTCACTCTTGTTTTTCGCTTACCCCCTCTGTGTTGGTTGACACATTTGCCCCAAAATGTGGCAACAACAAGCCACACACACAGTGAGTGGTGCTGAGTGGTGCTAGAAAGCAAACCAACTCTTAAGTACCGCTGGTCACGTCAACTTACAGCTCGCAACTCGTTTCAAAAATTTGAAAACTTGTTGGGAACCAAAACGAATATATTTATAAATATATATATAGTATAATACTAGTATACTATATATATACATTCATATATGTATATATGGTAATGTCTAATGCTAATGCCTCGACATATGACAGATGTCTGGGCGCAGTCGCATTTTTTACAGGAATCTGATGGCGTTTCATTTTATCTGCGTGTACAAAGCTGTACGCAATTGAGGTTAACACTTGCCCATTGAGTGGGCAGCACGATAAGCCCGGAATGAACGCATTACGTGTAGAGGGGGAGGGGGGAATAAGGTGGCAGCTAAACAGTAGTATGTTAAACAGATCTGTGGATAAAAAGAGTGAGCAAAGAGCTGGGTAGGGAGAAAAAGCTAGAAACACATTAAGTTCGGGATTTTAAGACAACGAGGAGAAAAAGAACTTGAGAAAGAGAAAGCCAGAAAAGGAAATTGGTAAAAAAAGTCAGAAGAGTTGCAAGTAAAAAGACTAAGAAGATGGGCGATCAAAAAAAAAACTATTAAAAAAAACCACCAAAGGAACAAAATTAAGGAGATAGAGCTATAAAAAGTTTGAGTTCAGCAATGACTTTTCACCTCAATATAAGTAAGAAAATCATTAGAAAATTCAATTGATGTGGATATAACTTTTTTCTTATTATTACTAGGAAAATCAATAAGGAGCTTATTAATGTGAAAAGCTAAATATTGAAGTATGGCTGGGAAAGTCTATGAAATTATATCCTGAAGCCCGTGGGAGCTACAACTACGAAACTTAAGGAAACTTTAGATTCATATAGTACTTTTAAACCAAACATAAGACAGTTAAAAAAAATTCTATAGGAGTTATTAGGTAATTTTAATTCCTCTCCTTCCTTTTGAATATAAAACTGGGAACTACTTGAGCAAAATAAACTCAAGTATTTGATGGAAACAATTACTCAGCAATCTAAATTGTAGAATTTTTCCTCAATTTCCCTAAATTTCGCATCTAAATTCTTGCTAAAGGTGCCAACTAGATTTAGTCATACTACAAAATCTGTTAATGACTTTTCCACTAATTTAGCATATTTGCCTGCCAACTCTTTCGCACTCTTTTTCTTTCTCTCTCTGTCTTTCTTTTTGGACCGGGGCCAAAATAGTTGATTGATGAACTGCTTGAAAATGGGGGGCGGAGCATTTGGTAGACTTGTGGCCGAAAAATATGCAGCCAATTAAGGCCAGGGCAACAACAACAACAACAACAGCAGCAGCAGCAGAAGCAACTTGCAACAGCTGCAGAGAACACACCAAAAAAAGGAGTAAAAATCTAAACTAAGAACTCTGAGAGCTCGTTTGGTTCTGAAGCTCATATGTGTTTGCGGTTTAAACAGGCGTTGCCCAAGGATGCAGCCAGGACAACAACAACAACAGCAAGAGCAAGAGTAAGAGCAACAGCAACAGGGGCAACAACTGTAGCAACAACAGCAGATTGATGCCTAATCTTGCCCCAGCATAAACTTGATCGCAAACTGATAGCCAATGGGTTTAGGGTATTTTGTGTTTTTTTGAGTTTTTGAATTTGGTATTTGGGATATTTATTGTAGGCAAGCTGCAGATAGAGATACCCTTTGCACTCAACTCTCCGGCTGCTGCTGCTGTTGTTTCTCTGCCCCTGGAACGTGCCCCTGCCACACAGAGTCAGTGGCCCTTGTCTCTGCTGGGTGCGTGCGCCGTTCAACGTTCAACGTCATGATATACGCTCAGATAGTGAGCCGCAGTGCCGCAATTGATGGCATTAGGCATTAGATAAGAAATCAGACATTTATAGGCAGACGGCAGGAAAGACCGACAAGCTGACAAACCGACCGACCGACCGACCGACCGACCGACAGACAGACAGACTAGTTGAACATTTGCTGAGGTAGCATCATCATTTAATAGCACAGAGCCTTTAGGGTTAGAGTCCTTGAGGGTTGCACATTATTTGCCAAAACGTTGCACGATGAACCTCGTTTTATTTTTCAGGCTCTTAATATCAGCCATTGATATGCCGATTTCCATTGATATGAGAAATTTCCTTACAGATCCTTTCACAGGATCCTATTCACACAGTACAATAAGTAGAGGTTCCTTATGAAGAGCTTAAGTCAGAAACTAGATTTAGAAGCCAATAGGCAATATATAATGTGGTTGATGGAGCAAGCACATTACCAAAAGATAGAATATCTATAGAGTTAATAAAGTAGGGAATTTCTGATAACTGAGAACTTTATAGAACAGTTGATAGTTGATATTAGAAAAGTGCCAGAGTAGCTAGAAATGAAAGCAACTCTATCTAAAAACAATTCAGTAAAGATATATCTCAACAAGCGGTTGATATAACTTAACTATTTGAAGGAGTTTAGTTCTCTGGCACTCAGAATCAGTAAATTTGTTTCCCATTCAGATACATTATTATTTTTGACCACGAGCCATTGGGGTTCTGCTGCTTCTTCTTCTTCTTCATCTGCTAGTGCTGTTTCTTCTTCTTCTTGCTGTCAACATCAAAGCAACCTTTTAAGTTGTATTTGGGACAACACCTAGCAGGCAAGCAGATACCAGACTACCTGACTATGACAGACAAATTGGCCATATACCATACACCACACACAAACACCCGCATATAGACTTCACACACATACACACTACACACACACAGTCCACACACACACACTACACACGGTCGCACTTTTGCCGGGCCGCCTTTGATTTTCTAAACGAATTGTTTCAAGACAGGCCACAAGAGAGTGAAATGAATGACGAAGGACACAGGACAACAAGAAGCTGTAGAGAGAGTAAGTGGACGGGGGGCTAAGGGGTTGCTTAAGAAGGGGGTAAGTATGGAGGAGGAGGAGGAGGGGAAAAGCCTGCCTTTGCCTTTCAGGACATGTGAGCTTCAATTAATTTGATTTTGCGTTTAAAGGTTGCGTCATGACATCGCTGTCCGGAAATGGAACTGAACTGAACTGAACTCCACTTCACTTTATTTGTCAACTTGGCTGTGATAAATTTTTTGCGCTTCGTCTGCTGTGCAGCAGAGAGCAAGAAGAAGCAGAAGCAGAAGAAGAAGAAGGAGGTACGACCACTTGACATGGCTCAATGGTCACAGAAGAGTCGAGAGATGGCCAACTATGCTTTGAACTACCATGAAACTAATGGCAGCAGACAGACCATCTCCTCAACTTCTCATGTCCTGATTTCCTCCAACTCCCGAGTAGTTTTGGGTTCGTTGAGTTCGCCCTTTTGGATTTGCCCAGCCCACTTGACAACATCTTCAGCTCATTTTCAAGTACCAAATACCAGAGGGGGGTCTACAAGGGGCGGGTAGGGAGCACAGGTTCCCGGCTAATTGGCAAAGCTATTTCCCTTTTTTTTTCTTTTTCCTATATTTTTTTGTTTTTTGCCAGCTTCAGCAATTAAACGCATTAGGCAACACCTCAGACACAATGTGCAAGCGAGTGGATTTCTCTCTCTCTCCCTCTCTCTCTCTCTTTTTCGCTGGAGAATTTGAACCACCCCAAAATAAAACAGGGTATAATAAAAGGCAACGTTTCCATAACTTTAGGGTTGCAACATGGCCGACAGGCACAATCACACACACACACACACACATGTGTACATGGAGGAGCGTTTTAAAACGCGCGCGTTTTTTTGTATGTTTTTTTTTTGACAGCGCCTATTGCAAAATGCACAAGGAAAAGGGTATCATAGCTTTGGGCAAAGGTATGTAACAAACAGGTAAGAGGTAATTGTTTAACTATAGAGTTTAAATAAAGCTATAAGTTTAATTAAAAAAAAAACAAAAACTATATGGGTTTGTGTAGGAACTGTAAAATATTTTACAGTCGCTATAGTTTGAATTGTCATACTTTTAAAATTTGCATTACAATATCTAATTGCTGGATATGTCCTAGTCTAGCACATTCAACTCGAAGCCAACTTACATGTTAATTTTTTATTGTTCACAATTTTAACTAAGTGCATTTCAATGTATTAACCCAAAGTGGGGAGTGAGGGGACAAATAAGCATGCAACCATGGTCAGATATATACAATTATAAGCTGCAACTAAAGAAGGGGATGAGATGTGTGTGTGTGTGTAGGGGTGTAGCTAGTTTAAGTGTAGTGTAATATGGTGTGTGGTGTGTGACAACGACTTACTGTTGTTTTGACACGCAGCCAACGGGCCTGAATGCTCCGAGACAAGGACAAGGACAGAGAAACAAGGTATAGACATCGTCACCTGACCTGACCACTCAGCTGACCTCACCGCACCTCACCTCATCGAACCTCACCTTACAGTTCTGTTCTCTCCACCCAGACCGCAAAAAAGTGTTAAATTATAGATTTGGAGCAGAGTTATTGTCTCTCCATCGCATGACAGACGCTAAAGGGGGCGTAGACCGATGCGGCTGCGGGGTTTTTCTTTCTTTTTTTTTCATTTTGTCTTTCCTTTACCTATATGTATAACCTGAGAGCGACAACAGCTGGCAGCATAGCACTTTTGTGGTTACGCAAAACTTGGAAGCAAGTACCCGAGTGTATGTTTATTTTCCTTTCATTCTTATTATTATGTTTTTTTTTGTTTTTGTTGTTATTTTGTTTTTTTGTTTTTTGCCTAAGTATCCAAAGTACCTACGCCGAATTGGAAGGAAAAACTTTGAGTCCAAGACCAAAGAACACACGCAGCGCTTTGTGTCGGCACGCGGCGTTTGAACTAAGCGAAATTAATGGCCAACACAGGCTACTTAGCGGAGGCCGAGACTGTGAGGCAGTGGCAGAGACGCAGAGACTGAGGCAGCGACAGGGACTGAGGCAGCGACAGGGACTGAGACAGAGGCCCACGCACACCGGAGGAGAGCACAAGAGACGTAGATGTAGCCCTTATGGATGTCTGTGCACACACACTGCCTTGTTCAGTGTGCGATTTATGACTTGGCATGCAAAGAGTCAGGCGCCCCTCAAGAGAAAGAGACTCCGACACAGAGAGAAAGAGAGAGAGAGAGAGAGAAAGAAACTGCATGGCGCCCGCCAGCGTCGCCATCGTCAACGACACAATACCCAATGTTGAGGCCCCCAACGGGTGGGCAAACGGCGCTGATCAATAAAATACTATAAGCGCATACATATAAAAAAAAAAAAAAAACAGAAATGAAAATTTGCGCAGCAGTTGATGAAATTTACGCGATCGGCGTCGGCAAAGTTCAAAAGCAGCGGCCTTGGCATCAACCGTACAACCGGACAGCTGTACCTCGGACCATGGGCCATGGGCAGTACCGAGAGTACCGAGGACCACCGCGCGTCAAATGAAAAATAAATAAAGAACGCGCCGCCAATTTGTTTGGCGCTCGATCGCTCGCCCACTCGCCAGAATGAATGGCGAAACCAATGGGGAAAGTTGTCGTCGTTTGTCCCGTAGCTAGAAGAAGACAACGACAACCGTCGGGTTGCGTCCGCAACCGAGAAGCCGTCTTATCCGTGGTAACGTCTGCTGCCTGCGTGTGAGAAGTTTTAGATAAGGTTGCTGCGACGCAGCGCGGCGTTGCATGGTTGCCATACTTCAAAGTGGAAACGCTTAAGAGCTGAGCAGATGCAACGCGAAATTTGCATTGATAAGGCCACCACCACCACCACCAAAGTGAATGAAGTAAAGCGGTAGCCGTACACGCATTGACAGGCGGCGCCCGATCAAGGGACTCGAGACTATCTAGAGGTAGTGTTAGGTGCCCGACACAGCTTCCTCTTTGATATATGTATATGTGTGTTGCCCCGTCCCGATATAGATTGATAATGTTTGCTTTGAAGTTTGCCAGCGCAACCGCACGCTGTCATATGACAGTACGATGCTCTCTCATAAATTTTAGCACCGATAGGTACCGATCTGTACTGCCGTACCGCTCAGACTATCAGATTGATTCATATAAAGTACATTGCTCCAAATCTTTACTTTAAGCTCATAATCTTTACACTAGACGTATAATTCATACTTAACCTTTTTGTAAACGACCTAAATTAATCCCAAAAGTGGAATACAGCTTAAAACTTCAAATCAAACTCCACATTCAAATCATTCATATTCTGTTATTAAATAGCATTCGAAATTCTCTACTACGTAAAAACTCTGAATATTTTCGAATTACTCCGATAGTTTCCGAGTTACTCGCAATTTATTTAGAAACTATTTTTTAACAATCACACCAAGTTTTCTGTTACACATTGCCGATGATTAGGTTACGAATATAAAATGTTTTGTGTTAGATACGTATTGGGCATCTATATGGCTTAAATAACTAATGCGGTAAACAAAGAAGACGTACAGTACTTACAAATCCATGTTTATCACTAATATTGTTGGTCAATTTTAATTTGTGAAATGAAACAACTTTTTGCATCCATTGCTCACCCGTTGTGGGCGAATCTGGATGGATGTACATGCGTTTTGGCATTTCAGGATCCGCTTTACCAGCGACCATCCAACGACTGTCAAGAGAAACATTTAAATATATATTAGTTTAAGAATGATTTGTAAATAAATATTAGGGTATATTGGGGGAAACTTACCTATTATGAAATTTATAACGATAATCATCCGCCGCAACGATATCCAGTAGCAGTATATATTTAGCCTTGGCATCCAGACCCGAAACACGAAATTTCATTTGCGGAAACATTTGTCTGCAAAAAAACGAAAGAGATGGAAAAGCATCTGGTTAGCAAATGAATAAAAGAGGGAGGGAGAGAGAGATAGATAGTTTGGGGCACAAGTCATTTTGTGGGGTAATCAAATAAAACATTAATCAGCACGGTATAAAACCTAAACGTTGCACCAAAGAGTTTCTCAGGGGCCACCAGAGCTGTGAGAGAGACAGAGGGATCGCAAGAGAAAGAGAGAGAGAAAGAAAGGGAGAGAGAGAGAGGGGAAAAGAGAGAAAGGTAGCCACAAAATCATCATCATTATCGGTGCAGGGGAAAAGCAAACAAAAGTCGGGACGCGTCGGAGCCCAGGTTATCAAGTGGCGCCAAGCCGCAAATTGTTTTCAACTCTCGCAAGTCCGAATTCAAATTGGCCAACTTCATGGGCCCATGGATCCATCCCATGGTCCATGCCATGGTCGTTGATTAGCCTCAGTCCATGTTCTTGGCCATGTTGGTGGCAATGTGCAAACTCGAAAATTACATGGGGCAAGGAAACCACACAGGCGATCATTCCGATTGCAACAAGAGGCATGGATGGAAATGGAAATGGAGATGAAGGAGCAGGAGGAGGAGCAACAAGAACCACAGAAGACGTGGACTACAACTTGAACTTGGTCAGAGAGCTCTCTACCCACCCAAGGTAGAGCTGCACCCTCACACACAAACAAACACAAACACACACGCACACACACACACACACACATACACACACAAAGATAAATATGAAAATTATAAGTTTAAGTAGCAATCACTCAATCGCTGCGACTGCGCCTCAAACTGAGCGCCAGGCTACAGATTCAAAAAAAAAACAAAACCATCCTTAGTCGAATTCTCCAACTCAGAGTCTCCAGTGCGAACTTCATTCTCAGTCCCATCTTCAGTTCTCGTCTACATCTTCGTCTCAGTCTCATTCTCAGCGCCAGCGTCAACGTCAACGTCAGCGCCAGCGCCTGCGCCTCATGAATCAAATTTAACGAACGTCTTGTTCATGTTCACAGATCATCATCAGCTGCGCCTGCATTTTGATAAAACCAACAAAAGGCCCCCAAGAACAGGCCAAAACCCAGGCTCTGGCTCTGACTCTGGCTCGGACTTCAGCTCAGACTTGAGCTAACAAGCCTGACTGATGTCTGACTGCCTAAATGACTAACTGACGAACGAACGAACGAACGAATGTATGAACGTATGGACGGACAGAGTGACTATCGGACAGACTCACTGACGAACTGACAGACCCACGAACGACTGACGAACGTTCCGATGTTTCTATTTAGAGCTGCAGAAACTCATGGTTTAACTCTCGCTCTGGCTCTGACTCTGACTCTGGCTCTGGACAGTGGCCCCTGTTGAATGCCAGGCAGCAAGTGGCAGCAGAATGAATGCCACAGCCTCAGATGCACTGAGAGAAACTGAGAAACGAAAGCATTATCTATCATCAGAGCAATTTCCTACAGCAAGTTCGCTATTTATAAAAGAAAATCTAACATTTTTAATGGAAATTATATTAATTTTTTAGGGACAAATGTTTTTAGCGACAGATACAATGGGGAGATTAACAAAAATAAACTGTAAAATCTGTTTTCTAATATTTGAAACAATTTTTAAAATAAGCAAATAACATAAACATATTAAACAGAGACGTGTAGGAAGATCTAATTAATTAATTAATTAAATGCTGGCTAAACTAATCCAAACTTTGCTAAGAAAATATTTTGTCAGAATATTATTTTTAATCAATTTCAGTTCCATTTTAGAATTTTATTTTCATGTTTCTTAAATACAAATTCTTTCTTGAAAAGCAAGGAAACATTTGACTGCTGCCTTCGATTTGCCAAAGTCAACAAACTTTCTTAAGTTCTGTTTTTGCTCAGTGTAGGCATCCTTTAGGCATTTTGGCTGACTGCAGCCTCAGTTTGAGCCTCAGCTGCGGCCACAGCCCACGGTCTACAGTCTCCGGTCTACGGTCTGCGACTGCCTTTTTCGACTGCAAATTATTTTTTATTTGCGGGCCAAGAATCGAGACTCTGAAGACAGAGAAGACTGGCGACTTTACAGTAGGGGTGGGGGGCAAATGGGGAGTCGGGAGTTGGAAGAATTGGGGAGGGAAGAGAGAGGACGGGGGACAGAGGACGTTTGTGGCACGTCTGCCTGGTTAGTTGGCTTTTGCTTGGGTTCCTTCTTTTGGCTGCGTTTCTTTATATATTTTCGTTGTGTTGGTTTTTTTTTGTTTTTGGTTGTCTTAACTGAATAGCTCGTTAACATTATTGAGCACTTGGCGCCAGTTGTTGGCAGCTTGTTATGGCCATGGCCAAGAGACGCAAGTCGCGCCATAGCCCCAAGCAACAACAACAACAACAACAAGAGCAACAAGAACAACAAGAAGAGGAGCCTCGAACTGAGCTTGAATTTGAGTTTTTTGAGCTTGGGCCCCCAAAACAAATCGGCCCACCACACGCGCAACATCTCTGGGGCAACGTGTGTGTTGCAAACAGGCGGAGGCAGGCGTGGCAGAAATGGGTGAGGGGGACAGAAAGGAGGTAGCCCCTGTTCTTCCCTTTCCATCTCTCTCTCACACACACACTCTCTATCTCTCTCGCTCTCGGTCTCTGTCGACAACAAAACGATTTGCTCTCGTTTGTGTTGCAAGCTCTGGAAGCTGTAGATTCAACTGCTGTTGCTGCTGCTGCTTCTTCTACCTACTCTTTCTTCTCCTTCTCCGCCGCCACTTGCAGACTTCTTCAGCTGGCTTCTGAGTTGGTGCTTCGTGCAAATCGTTACGTGTAAAACTTGCACCTTTTGACCAAAGTTGTTTGTTTTTGTGGCTCGAACTTGGAACTGAGCCGAAGGCCCCACACATTATTTCACCGCGGAGCTGAGCTAATTCAATTTCCTCATATACAAATGCAACTGTCTCACTCTGTCATTCGTATTCTCTCTCTCTTTCTCATTGGTTAGCAGCTAGCTGGTTTTTATTGCCCAGCAATAACAAACAACAACGAGCTGTTAATGTGGCTTGAAAGTGTTTTGACCAGGCTACTTGGCCAACAGTCCATGCACAGTCTTGGCCACGTTCAAACCCTCAGCCCATAATTAAGCCTAATTAAGCCGACTCTCTTGAGTATGTACGAGTGTGTGAGTGTGTGTGTGTGCATTGTTGTTTAGGTGTCGCTGTTACCCTGCACTCAACCTCATCCTTAACTTGCTCCTCTCTCCTTCTCTCTCTCTCTCGTCCCTATTGAGGTTAATGGCTAATCAATTAGCTCTGGGTTTTCAAAAACTCATGGGCCTGGCCCTGTCCCTGACCCTGCTTCCCTTTTCCTCTTCTCCTTTTTGGTTGTTGTCCTTTTTGTCGAGGCAATGAAATACATAAATGTTCAACGATTGAGTTGTAATTGACATTTCGGGGCATTGACGTCGCAACGCAACGCGACGCAAACTCAGATAAGACTCTCGAGCCCAAAAGATAAACTAATAGCTTCCCATATTACGTAATGCTTGCACAGCTAATGTTAGCTGGAGTCCTGCTAACTAGCTGAGGGTGAAAGACCTAAAACTTGCAACCTTTTTCTAAGAGACAAATATAAATAGGGAGAAAGAGAATAATGCCTGAGCATCTTAGTTGTGGAACTAATTTTGGTACCAACTTAAAATTGATTAGAGAACTTAAACTTCCAACTAGACTTTTCCGATAAAGCATATCCTTTTATAAGTTTAGGACTTTAAAGTCCCACTTGGTTTCAGTTCCAAAGTCTTTTTGTTTCTATTAACAATTCGTCATACCTCACTTTAGCTTTCGCTAAAGAAGCCCATTGTCTGTTCAAAAAAAGAGCCATCTTCTTAAGTAGCATCTTGGGTTTTAACATAACTCCCATACGACTTGACCTACTTGCCTGCAGAAAATTACCAGCTGAACGGAGTTGATCTATTTCCAAATCTCTTATCCTTTTTCTTACAGTCGTTGACAACTAGTCGTTTAGGCAGACAATAGATAAGACTTGCCGCAAAAAGATCTAGCCTACAAAGAAACTGTACCACACACACACACAAACTACCAATCTCCCTTCCTTATACTCTTCCCATTCCGTTCACTTCTGCTTTGCTAAGCGCCTATCAGTTTGGGACTAAACGGTGTCTATTAAGGCACCTGTGCGCGTTGCTTTTAAAAGGTTGACAAGATCTCTTCTCCGCTCTATCCCCCGTCCTCTGTTGAATGCCAAAGGAAGCGTCAATTGTCATCGCATTTTATCTGTGAGTCAATCAGAAGCGGGTACAAAATATACAACAACAACAACAAAAAATGATGCAGACGGCAGCCGCAGACGTCAACAGCTGATGATTTGACTGTGTTTATAGTGTGTGTATAGTGTGTGTGTGTGTGTGTGGGTGTGTGTGTGTGTGTGAGCAAACATGACGAACGTAAAACAAAAGGCCCAAACTCATGTTGGCTTGCAAAACGCAGTCGAATGACGTTCTTCCAGCCCCTCTACCTCTCTCTCTCGCCTTGCCTTGGGTTTGTCAACAAGCGCGGGGATTAAAAGTAGCACCTGCAACACGGTGCAAAGGTACCGACAACAACAACAGCAACACGACTGCTGTTGACAGTTCTCCTTTGTGACAACAAAATTGTTGTCCAACTTCGTTTTTTTTTGTGTTTTTTTGCTCCTGCTGTTGTTTTAGTTTTGTTTTACCTGTGATGGGGGTTGTCAAAGAGGGGGACAGAGGGACAAGCGGGGGGGGAGCGTAATCTTTTGGGCAATTTTGTCAACACATTTTGAGCGGGCATCGCATTTCGATAACTATCGATAACTCAATAAACAAGCAAGGGGTGCATATTTACAAGGTTTTACATTAATCCTAAAAACACACAGAAAAAAATACGAGAGATGGCAAAAAAGAATGACAGCAAAAAACATTGCCAGCTGTCTTTATTTTAATTTGAATTTTATTGAATTTTATTGAATTGCAATTGCATGCAAATTGTGATTCCCCAACCTTCCCCTCCCTTCATATCTCTCTCTCTTTCTCTTTCTCTCTGGATCTCATGCAAAATTTATTTGACAAATTTCCAAAGCAGCTGCATCATAAACGCTAATTACCTGAAGACAGCCACAAGGATCTTCTGAAACGAGGATCATGTAAGAGGGTCTTGGCTACAAGTCTCTATCCCTGTCTCCGTCTCTGTCTCTGGGTATGGTTTATAGGGGCTTTGGGGCCTCGCTTGTTGCAGCCAAATTAGTTAAACCAATAAACTGACAGCGACCGCTTACGTCTCTCTGCTTATCTGCCATATATTTCAAGTCTATATAATAATAAAACAATTTATGAAGGCATAACAACTGGAAACCAGCCTCTGTCTCTCTGTCTCTCGGTCTCTCTGTGTCTCCTCCCCCGTCCGTCCACCTAGTGAACCTTTCCTTTCCCTTTACGTACGTACGTTTGGCTGTCAGTTAGCGGCAACGCCCACAAGCGACTCTCTCGTTGTGCCTCAAAATGAATGGCCATGTCATTAAGACGTGCCCCAGACCGACAGACCAACAGACTGACAGACTGAATTCGGACAGACCAACAACTTGAACAGGGCTAAAAAGACAAGGCAGTTAGACCCTGTGCAACCCGTTGTGTTGATGCCTCACAACAACAGCAACAACAACTACTACTACTAAGGCTATCCTACACACACTCTCGAAAGGAAGCTTGTGTGGCGCTACCTCGCGCTGAGACGTGCCACAAGGATTGAGAGCTCAGCTGTCGCCAGGCACTGTGGGAATTCCAAAGATTCAAACCCAACTCCATGGCGCCTCCTAACTCAAACAAAAGCCACAACTCAACACACACTTACACACACACACACACATGCACAGAACTCGTAAATATATTCCAATATATAAATCAAATCGCATGTAATTACAATTTGGGCGCTTAATTACGGAAAATGCGTGAAACGAGCGCTGAAAAAAGATGCAAGGATACGAATTGAAAATACTCTTTAATTTGGGACATTTACAGAATTATAAAGAAGATTTAGTGAATAATCTTTTGATTCTAACATCAGCCTAAAACCAATGAAAGTGTTGAAAGAAATCAATCAGCTACTCAAAAAACTGTTTTTAAATTCCAAAATCAAGATATAGAAACTATTTAACGATCAGTGAAGATCTCAAGTTAAAAGAGTTACAAATTTTCATAGACAGGCAAAGTCAGCAAGAAAACGTATATGCCCATTGCTGGGAAAGAGCATACAGCATCTGAGACAAGCAGAGTGTAGTCTTATCAGTCAATGATGATAAGAAGGAGATTGAAAGACTGAAAGGGGAATGGGGAATGGGAAGAGCATTCCCTCGGCGACAGCTGTCAACATTGCCTAACGGGTGATCGTGTTTAGTGGCAGGTTCAAGTGTGTTGATAAGTAGGGAATACAATACACTTCCCAAAACCCTCTCGGTACTGCCAAGAGAACCCGTGCTGAACCCGTTGGCCTTGTTTGATTAGAGACAGCGAGACTTTGTCTCCAGCTCTATCTTCAAATCCCGATTCCCAATTCCTGATCCCCCAACTTGCTTCGGCAATTCAAGTTCCAGTTCCCAAATCGCTGCTTGAACTTGTTTTGTTTTGCTTGTTTAATTTAATTGTTATGAATTGAAATGCAGTTGTCATCCAGATAAGACTAGACTTTCGAGAGTTATGAGATTGAGAGAGAGAGAGAGACAGAGAGAGAGGGAGGAAGGGGGAAATGGACTTGGGTCAGGGGTCTCAGCACGCGAGTGTGTTCGACTTTGGGTGTTGATTTATGTGACATTTGTTGTGTCTGTTTTGTGTACTCGAAAATGACATCAAGATCTATGTTTTGTCTGCCATTGTGTGAATTATTGCGCTAAAGATAACTACTACAACAGATATATTAACCAAAAAACATAATAATAAAACACTTTAATAAAAAAATATTAAGAAAAACTCAAGTACTTTTTACAGCATTTAAATAACTTTATTTATTTGTAGCTTTTTATGCCTATTCTTATTTATTTTAGTCAGTTTTGTTTATACAACACTATATTATATTAGTTTACATAGGTGTTTATTAGTTTAGTCTTCTAAAAAATAGTTAATCCGTCAGCTAGTACTATTAGTCCTTTAATTTAAAAAGTCAATTTATATTCTATAATTTAATAAATAAATATCTTCCTGTATATAAAATATCATACAGATATGAGATGTTCCCTTAATTACTACTATCACTGTTGTTTTATTTATTTAAAGTTTCTTTATTTATATTTTTATTTAATTTATAACTAAAAGAAGTTTTCTTCCGTCTATAAAGGAGTATATTTTTTAAAATGATTTACAATTAATATTTGATTATTATAGTATTACTTTCCACATTTGTACAGTCTTCTATCAGCTTTTACTCCAAATACAACTACTCCCATTATCTACTACACTTTCAATTGTATTTCAATGCGCACAACATTCCTAAATTCACTTTCCATTTCATAATTATTAATCATATTAATTACAGACACATTTTTCACTAATGTAATTATAATGTTTGGCATTTAAATGGATGTGTTACCTTCAGTCCAACCAAATACAAAAAAAAACATCCCTCAAAAATAAAAAACAAAAACTCGATGTCAAATCCGTAAACGTATCTATATAGTAAAATATATGTATGTAAATACAAATACAAATTTGTACGCAGCTCAAATGGCCGTCGCTTTTGTTTGATTGTTTTTGTAGTTGTTTTGTTTCTCGTTTTGTTTTTGTTTTATTTTATTTCATTTCATTTTTTTTGTCATAATTGCTCATAATTGCGGCTGCTGTCAAACACACACACACACACATTTACACACACGCCATTTTAGCTGAACATTTTGGGTTGGCGTCGCCATCATTTTCGGTCAATTGACACAGACAAATACACAAAACGCCGTTGACGCCGACTGCGACGCCGATGGCGACGGCTGGCAGATTGCACACCCTAACCTCACACTGACCCCTCCCCACGCCACACCTCCTGCTCACTAGCTCACACACACACACACCGACAAACAAAGCAAAAGTTCTGCACACATCATCTTTGCTCTCGCTCTCGCTCTCACACTTTTTCCATGTGACGAAAAACGCACGCAGTTCATTTGCGTTGCATTGGCCGTTGGCTAGAGTGTGAGCGAGATAGCATACGCCCCCGCATATAAGTTTTTATTTGTGCTTTTGTCTCGATTGTCTGAGTGTGTGTGTGCGTGTGTGTGTGTTTGTTGGCATTTTGCTTTGTGTGTGCTTTGCTAAATTTTTTTGTCGCTGCTGGTCAGTTGTCGTTGTTGTTATCCTGCTAGCAGCCGCCTCTCTCGCCGCTCTCTCCTCTCTTGCCAACACATATGTATGTGTTTTTTGCTCATTTCACTACACTTGTCACGCCGTCGACTGCGACTGCGACGTCGGCAGCGCTGCTTGGTTAACATGCAAAGCAGCGCGCATTGTTTGCTGCTTAATTTTGATTTTGATTTGTCAGTTTTGTTGCTGTTTGCTTTTGTTTTTGTTGGGGTTTTTTTTTTTGCTTTTATTGTTATTATTATTATTACTATTATTTTTTATGATTTCTTTTTCGTTTTGTTTGCGCTTTTGCCGCCCTTTAATGCTACTTGTCGCTTATTTACAGCAATTTATTAATAATTTTATGCATATTATACGTTTGCTCTGTTGTTTCATTTATATTGCGTTGTTTTTTTTTTGTTGTTGTTGTTCCTCCCACACACAGACATGCTGGCAAACTGTTTAATATGCATGCCGTTGGCTCTTTGGCTTGTGTGATTTTTCGCACAATAATCAAAAGCCGCAACGACGACAACAACAACAACAGCAACTGAAACAATTTAGCTGTGATTTTTTTTTTGTTTATTTCAATTGCAAGTTTTAAGTGCTTTCGTTATTGTTTTTGTTGTTGTTGTTAGTCTTTTCAATGTGTTGCACACGCAAAAATTTAATTGGAATTGACAAACTTGACAAAATAGATAGAGAGAGAGAGAGAGACAAAATAATACAATTGCTACAACAACATCAACAATAATAACGATAACAATAACGATAACAATAAATAAAATAATCTGTCAAATTGTTTTACGCTGCGCACTGAAGCAGAACTTGTTAAGGATTGCGAGATGTTTGATTTGGTTGAATGACAAATTTTCAAATAATAATGCATTTACAATCCACACATTGAAACCATTTTAGAGAAAGATTGAAATCGGAATCAATTTTAAAGTATTCTCTTAAACTAATTTAGCCTAGAATTATAATTTGGAAATAATTGCTTTTTTTATCAGAAAATGTAAAGAGGAGACCCTTATCTTAAATTCTAACAAATGAAAAAAGTTAAATATTTGATAAATAAACAATATTAAATGTAGAATTAATAAATAGATGAAATCATGACAAAAATGACATTCCGCATAAAAATCGGTCTGGGTTTGACAAAGTTATGCAAATTTAAAGATACCGAAAGATAGACAGACAGAAGTAAGCAATAAAGAAAGAGAACGCAGGGGGTAGTGCCAGTGTGGGGTTGAGGGTAGTGTAGGGTAAGTGGCCTCGGTTTTTGTGCTTGCTCTTAAATTATTTATGGACAAGTTATAAATATACTATTTTTCTTTTTTTTGTGAAGCAATGCAATGCGCAGGGTCGCGACAAGTTCGCTGAGATAAAGTGGTGCGGTGGTTGGGGGTGGTATAGTGTCCTGGGGGATGCTATAGGATAGCTAGCTCGTGGGCTGCCGTTTTCTTGACTCATCTTATTTTTAATTAAATTGTGCGTCAAATGTTTTCAGCTCGTTGAATTGCGCGGTGGCTTAGAACTAGGGGAAGTTTGGGGTTGCTTGTTTTTGGAGAGGGCGGCAATTTTTGTGGGTTGTTCGGGGGATGGTTTGGGGTCAGGGGAGGGAGGAGGCGTGGCCTCTGCGTGTCGGCGCGCTGTCAATGTTTGCTTGGCAAAGTGTAAGTAATTTATGCGCATTTAGCGCTTAAGTGAGCTTAAAGCAAAGCCAAAGATAAAGAAAACGCTTAAGAAACCAGTGGGCGTGGCAGCCCAGAGCCCACAGCCCACAGCCCAGAGAAGTGGTGAATGATTCTCTCTTCTCCATACATATATCTCACTCTCAAGTGAATTTGTCTAAAAATAGTAGTAGATGAAATTATCCAAGTAGAAATCTAAGGTCTAAGAATTCAATTAGTTGGCATTTTTTTATGAAATTCTAAGCATGCCACGCCCACAAATTGATGCAGGCGCCCACATTTAATGTCTAAATTATGGGTGCATGCAGCATTAACGCGTTCTGTTTGCTTAGCAAAAGATAACTAACCGAAGGAATGATGAGGATGAGGTTGAGAATGAGAATGAGGCTGAAGACTGTAGAATGAAGACTGATGATCAAGGCTGTGGCAAGAAGTTGGTCTTGTTTGAGGCACATATCCGTACATCCGTTTAAAGCGATCAACAAGGTAGTTGGCAAAGAACAAGAAGAAGATCGAGAGGAAGAGGCAGCAAAGAGACAAGGAGAGGCGTGAGGCGAGAGGAGAATGAAGGGCAACGAGAAGGAGAACGTGGCTGCGACTAATAACAGTCATCACACACGTCAGACACTCATAAATCCTCAAAGTCAACAAGGTAACGAGGCTCTGACTCCAACAGACAGTGGGAGAGAGAGGGAGACAGGGGAAGAGAACAGGGGAGAGAGAGAGAGAAAGACAGAGCTGAAGCTGGAGTGACAGAGAGGCAGACAATCAGTTTCTAAACGAGCTGCGTTTAAATGTTGTTAACATAGGAAGACAAAAAAAAAATAAAAAATAAATAAAAGGAACCTGGATGCGACTTGCAACTTGTGGCATTGGAGGATGTTGCCACAGCACATTCACATTCACATCCATATTCACATTTTTCTAATGTCCCACACACAGCGACAGCGTATAGCTGGCTCAACTTCTTCTTTTCACTTCTCCTCCTTCTGCTGCCTCCTCTTCCCCCTCTTCCCCCTCTTCCATCTCTTCCTACAGCTCTTCTTCTGCCTCTTCTTCATTCATGGGTGGCTCAACCAACGCATGTTTATAAGCATAATTCTTATTTATGATCGAACAGCGATAAGTTTCTTTCGATTTCTTTTCTTCCCCCTCCCTCTTCTTCTTCTACAACATCATCCTACTCTTCTTTTGCTTATTTGTATTCTTTTTCCTTTGTTTTTGTTTATGTCGTTTGCTTGTTGTTTAAATAAATCAAATCAACACGATTCGCAGAAACTGTGCAACTCCTCGAAGCTGATAAGCTCTCTCGAAAGACGCGACAACGTTCCCTAAAAATCCCAGTCGAAAATGTAGGAATACCATGGAGTAAGAAGAGGAAGATGGCTGGAAGGAAGAGAGAATAGCTCTGTGTACCTGCAATGACACCTGTTGCGCACAATCTGCAGCAGTTGGGGAAAAAGCACAAAACATTTGCAAGTGGGCAGCTCCAACTTCAAGTCAAGTTTGCCTTTGAGCAATGGAGATATTCCAAATAGAGATATATCTGAGCAGAGGTACGAGATTCAAGTACTTGAAGGTATTAAGGATACGGAAAAAGTGTGCAGCTTCAACTGCACAGCCAAAGGTGATCAGCAAATCATTTGGAAAGCTGTAAAATTATTGGGTTGCATTCAAATAACTTAACTTAAAATAAAGCTTAAAATACTTCAAGTTCGGATCAATATAAATCGGATTCCTTGGATTTATTTTAGCTCATCATAACATTTATAGTATACCCTTGAATCCATTATACTTTATCAAAGTTATCAAAGCTTATCATAACTATCTTACAAACATCCAAGCAAACTTACAGATACTTCCAGGAGATATATACCTCTTAGAAACTGATGATCAAGGACTATATAGATAGAGGTCGGGGTAAATAGATAGAGAGAGAGGGAGAGAGAGGGAGAAAGACGGGAGAGCATTGCGTGTCTTGTCAGTGGCGTCAGTTGTGCTCAAGGACTTGTTTGGTTGCAGGTTGACTTGTTGTGACTTGTGACTTGTGTCTGTCATAAGGCCTAAAAGGACGAAGGTGCGGGCCAAACAGCCAGGTAGAGGGCCAAAACAGACGAACGGACGGACGGACAGAGGAGACATTGAGACAGACAGACAGACAGACAGAACGAATGCTACACGCATATTTCTTGCGGTTGCAAGAGGAGTTGACTGAAAAGGCAAACAACAACAACAACAGCAACAACAACTTACAACTGCTGCCGTTTTGGTTGCCTTTGGTGGGACTTTCTTGCCCAAAGCCAAAGTCTACAAAAGGTGTTGGCCAACAACAACAACGACAACAAGAACAACCGATGGGGGGAGGCAACAAAGGGGCAACGGGCAACCGGGTACACGCGTCTTAACAAGAACAACAACTTGGCCAGCAGCAGAAGAAGCAGCTAAAGAATGAGCCAAAGAGCAAGTTGTAGTCTCAACACTTTTCTCTGCTATATGGGAAGGTGTCTGTGGCACCGGTCTCAGTCTCAGTCTCTGTCCCCGTCTCAGTCTCAGTCACAATCCCCCGATACAAGCCGAGGCCTAAAAGCGACTGGTGTTGGCCTGGTTAGCGCATAAAAAACGTTATAAATAACACGCTCGAGCATTTAACGCGCCAAACATGTGTTCCACTGTCCAATTTGTGGTATGTTTACTTTTCATCAGCCACAGCACGTACCGGGCGACCGTTCGGCCAACAGGACCGACTGACCAAGCAGTACCGACCGAAAGAGAGACAGTGAGAAATGCAGAATAAAAAGAAAAAGAAAATTGTGGTAAACACACTGATAAAAGTATGGCAAGTTTCTAGCCAGGATTAACACAAGCTCGATCAGCTGGCTCCTATAACTTATTAAGCTTTAAATGCCAAGGAAAAATGTGAATCAATTGAGAAAGTAAAACTATTTTGTTAAATTTTATTGGATCAAAGTTGGAACTAGAACCTAGGATTCAAAATCTATGGATCGAAATACCGAACCGAACCTCTTCAAATATTTTTGGAGGTTTTTAGCCTTGAACACAAGGGAGATTCGGGCGTTTTGCGGAAGATCGGACGGTTGCAAAAAGCCTAGCGGCTGATGATGATCATGAAATGCAGATACGAGTGCGCACAGACTGTACGCAGCAGTTGGGGGAGTTGCATGCCACAAGGCTGCAAGGGGGAATAATGGAAGGGAAGGGAAGCAGAGCAATGTGATGGATGCCTTGCGATCATCGCTTGAATGGACACAAAAGCAAACAAGCCAACAAGCAAAAAAGCAAAAGATGAAAAGGTAGCACAGACAAGACAACGTGAATATGAATGTGAATACGTATTGCGAATGTGAATGTGAATATGAATGTGGCTTACCTGGCGCTCCAGGCCCATTATTGAACGATCAACAAGCAAACAAACTGGGATAAAAAAGTAAACAGGGTTGCATGTTTGCTCTGGCGCATAAGGATGAGGGTTGCTGTTGCCACGATCAAAGCAGAAAGAGCAAGAGAAAGAGCAAGAGAGAGAGAGCAACAGGGAGAGCAAAAGAGAGAGAACGATTAAGGGACAGCTGACCGGCTTAAAAGACAAGCTAACAAAGCGTTCACAGCAAACAAAGCGACTGCACAAAACAGTCCGAAACTTTGAACAGACGGACGAGTGAACAAAAAGAAACGAGAGCAAATTTGTAGACTTGAAAGAGAACGCGTTTTTTTGTTGTTTTGTTTTTGTTTTGCTTTGCTTTGGGGATATTCAAGATTGTTGTTTGGATTTGCAGACAATCTTTAGAAACGCAGTTTAGAGGCGCCTCAGCAAGCACAACAGGTTGAGCGAGAACGAGAGCGAGCGAGAACAATTAATTAATTGGGCTATATATCTTTTGTGTGTGCCTGCTCACTACTCGGCTAATTTCCTGTATTTAAATTAGCAAGTGACAACTGACGAATGACAAGTGACGAGTAACGTATAACGAGTGACAAGCTGACTTCTATGAAGCTTTGTACTGTCAATTTGAAGCAGTGTTTTGATTAAAAAAGCTAAACTAACATGCAGGGACAGCAAGTGGGTTGGTAGAAAGTTAAACTAACGAGTAGCAAGTAACGAATAGCAATTGGCAGCATTAAACGCGCTTGCAACGAGTGATTAGTTAGTTTATCATAATACAATTAAAAAATAAGTAAAAAAATATGGGGTCAAGAGTTACAAGCTAAAAGTAGCGAGTAACGAGCAACGAGTAATAGCTGCAAGCAATTGACATAACTTTAACACTTTATATGGTGCTGTTTTAGATTTGCATTATTATATTTGTAGACGCCCATTTTCCAGATGGTGAACGTAACAAGTAACGAGTAGCGATTAGCGAGTAATGTATAACGAGCAAAGTTGGCAGCATTAAATCAAAGTAATTAATGCCTGCTATAAAGCTGTCAATTGCTATTCAGATCAAAACTGTGTATGCCTGCCCTTCCCGCGCTCTCTACATATCATTATCTCTTCTTCTCGCTCGCTCGTTGATTGCACACTTGCACTTCCGCTTACGTTGTTGTTCTTGTTGCTTGGCATTGGCGTTGCCACTGACAGTGCAACAAAATAGCAATTGACAAATTATGGCCAACTAAAAGTAATTACACACAACGAGGTGCTCACACACACACACACAAACACACAGACAAAAATACAGACACACAGATACAATGAGAGACAGTAAATAACGAGTTCTCAACGCGTTAATAGTACAAATAATGAACGAGTGCAGCAACAACAACGACAACACTGTCAACACTAAACATACACTTTATATTAATTGTTTTTTATTAACACAGTCGTTGTTGTTACTGTTGTTGTTGTTGTTGTTGCCTAGGACGTAGCTGAGATTCATTAATAATTCAAAAAAAGCAAAAAAAAAAATTGCACATGGCCGGCGGCAGCGCAGTCGCAGCGTGTAATCGAGTTGTTAACTCAAAGTGACAACGACGACGACGACGACAGCGACGACAATTAAATGCAGTCAACACACGATCACACATCAAATGCAAAGAGAGAGCAAACGAGAGAGAGAGAGAGAGAGAGAGAGTGAACTGACGAGAGTGAGAGTGAGAGAGCAGACCTGTCGCTTTGATTGCTTTTGTTTTTGTTGCTTTGTTTTTTTTGCTTTGCTGCAATTGCATTAATGAAATCAACACTTGCTGAGCGACGCGTCGCTTGCACGCAAGCTTTATTGTTGTTATTGTTGTTGTAGCTGTTGTTGTTGCTCTTGTTGCTGTTGTTGTTGTCGTCAAGCTTTTGGGCGCTTAATTAAAAGCCAGATTGGCCGCTGCACCAGCAGCTAAAACATATTTCGCGCCTTTGTTGATAACAATTAAAATCAACAACAACAAAAGCTCAACTTCACACTCAATTAACACGACGCAGGCAAACAACAACAACAACAGCACACACAAACAAAATAAAAACAGCAAAAATGCAAAAACTTTTGAGCTCTGCTGCATTTTGCCCTTTTACCACCCACCCACTCTCTCACACACACACACACGCAGACAAACGCAGGCAGCTTTTGTTTGCTGTTAATTGACTGCACAAACACACGCACACAAATGCACATATGTATAACGAGAGAGTGTATGTGGGAGAATGAGAGTGAGAGCGAAATTCGCCAACAGCCGGCTTCTGCAGTGCTGTCAACTTGCACTCAAATAGCTAATTTGATATTGCAATGTAGCTAGAATTAGCTAAAAGGATATCTGCTAGAAAGTATGCTAATAGTTTTATACATCTTACTAATATTGCTTTATTAATATATTGCAATACCTGAATTATTACAAGTTTTATAACTTTGACTAGTTGAATCTTTTTTTTGAAAATTTGAAACAAATCAAAAATTAAAATTAAATAAATAAGATTAAAATGTCTAACAACTAGCATTTCATTAAGTTGAACTTGATAGCTAAAATGGCAACACAAGGCGTCAGACGCATGCAACAAAGCAACAAAAAAAACTGAAGCGTTAACAAAACATACACAACAACAACTAAAGCGGCTAAGTTACGAGTGCAGTTGTTGTTGTTGTTGTTGTTGCTGTTGCTGTGTAGCCAAGTAGTTTGCAGCTAAAGCCAAAGGTAACGGTAACGGGCATGAATGAAAACTGATAGCGCACGTCATTGACACCTACAACAGCAACTCCATTTCTCCTCCACCCATTGGATTCGGTTCGGCTTTCGTGTGGCGCTCGTGTGCGCATTCGGCATGCCATGACGAAAACGAACCCAGTGGGTGGAGAGATGTAGGAAATGAAGTTGCTCTCTCCCGCTCTCTCTAAGCTACAAAGAGAGCATGCATAGACTTAGGCTGTGACTCTCTCTGGCTGCTGGTTCTTCTTCGTTTTTCTTCTAAGTCGTCCACCAACTCCTTGTGTGCGTACGTAATTGCTTTTATCGGTCCGGTTTGGTTTGTTTTTTTTCTACTTATTCTGGTTCGTGTTAATTTCAATGCAACGTTTTTCCGAGGTGCTACATAAATTTGATATGTATTTCCCAGAAATAATGAAATTTTATTAATAAATTTCAAGTGGCTACATAAATTTCTGAGTGTGTGTGTGTGTAGGTGTGTGTGTGTGTTACGAAAACCTAAAAAGCTGTCGTCGCAGTAGATGTCGCATTTGTGGTCGACGTCGTGTCGCTCTGTCGCGCATCAGGCAAACAAAACACGCAGCGCAGTTAAAACGCAACAAATGCTCCATACAATTTGTATAATATTTAACTTCTTCTCGGCTCCAGAAAAATATTAAATAAGTAGGTACACACACACACACACACACACGCGCGCATAAAAAGAAAATAAAACCAAAGCAGCAGCAGCTTGTCAATTTTTGCCACTTAAAATTCATAAAACGTTCTCAGAAGACAACATCAACAACAAGCGAGAGAGAGCGAGAGGTATGTACATTTGATGGGAGCAGCATTAAAGAGTTGAAATCAAAATTAATAATGAGAGACAGCTAAATAAAGGAATCGCAGCACCAACAGTTGCACAACCGTTGACTGAGAGAGCCAGCACAGACAAAGAGAGTGTGTGAGAGAGAGTTCATTAGCTGCTTATCTTAAGTGATTTGCGCATGTGAAAATGAATATAAGTAAAATACAAATTTGAGGTTCAACTCTGACACACATCTGTCGTTAAGTTTTTCCGCGAAAATTGTGCGGTTCAGTGAATTGCTTTCCCCCTCTTTTCCCCTCCTGTGCCTAAACAAAGCACATCCTTTCCTTTCTTATTTTTTGTTGTTGAGTCAATTAGCGTTCTAATCAAGTGTAAACTAATGCTAAAAGCCAAGCCGAGTTTGCGCTCAACGCGTGAATATGCCACGAGACAAAATAAAAGAAAAGGTAGAGATAAAAAAAAGAAGACAAAAAGAAGTTGGAAATAAAGTGAGGCGCAGGAGTTGCAAAACTAAGAAGAGAGATGAAGAGAGCGAAGGATCAACGACAGCTCGTTGTGTGACTATGCTAATTTGACTAATTTGTGAGAAAGACAGAGATAGAGAAAGCGATAGAGAGGGTGAAAGAGAGAGAGAGAGGGGGCACAGATGAATGCTGTTCATCTGTAGATTGTCGCCGTCGTCTTTTGCCGTTTGTCGTTCGCTGTCGCTGTTGTTGTTGCTGCCGACGTTGCCGTTGTCGTTGTTGTCTCTTTGTCGCCGTCGCGTTCTTTGATCTGCCAGCGCACATCTAGGAAATGTTTGTCAAATTCATTGGACCGTTCTCATTGTTTTTGACATTTCTTTTAGCATCGCTGCCTGATCAACGACATCTTCTCCTCTTCTTGCTCTTCTGTTGTTGGTGCTGCTGCTGCCGATGCTGCTGCTGCTTCTTCTTATTTTCATGCCTGTTCACTTTCTCTCCGTGTGCTGTAGGAGTAAAACAAGCTTTTGCTCAAAGCTCGCTCACAGCTTGCATTGTTCCCTGTGCATGTCTTTGTCTCTCTCTTCGCTTACACCCACCAAACCCATGAAAAAAGCACGACCTTCTGCTGCTGCCTCCCTTTTACTTTGCCTCCTTCTCCACCTCCTCCTCCTGATCCTTCTGCTGGCTGCTGCTTCTTCACGCATTCATCAGGCATTGTCGTTATTTTTCTGGCGCCAAAAAGACGCCGTCTTCAACATCGCAGCTTTTTTTTGCTCTTCCCATTCTTCCTTTTTGGCTGCTTTATTTTTATTTTTTTTTATTTTTTTTTTGGCTTTTTTTTGTGTCTTGTCTTTAGCCTCTTTTTGTTGTTTTGGGGTTCCTCTCGCTCTGTGTTCCATTGCTGCTGGTTCTGGTTCTGGCGAATCGAACTCATGTTCTTCATTATAAAGCAGCGCCTTTATTATCATTATGATCATACATTAACATCATTATCATCATGTCGTTGTCATATTTTCTTCTTCTTGTTTTTTCATTTTTCGCTGTGTTTTTTTTTGTATTTTGCGATCTTCTCTTTATGCATTTCATGCATACTTCAAAAAATTTATACAATATGCGTTTAATATTCAATTCTTGTTCCTGTTCCCTTGTCTTGTCTTGTGCGCTTCTTCATCTTCTTCTGCTTCTTCTTCATTCTTCCTTTTTGAACTTTTTGGGTTTTCAAAAAAGGAACAGAAAAAACGACAAAAAGCGAAAGTTGCGACTAGAACCGTGTTGTTTTCGTCTCGATTTTGTTGATTCGATTTCGATTTCGATTTTTGTGACTAGCCTAATATGATGTGTGGTACAGTTGCCACCTGCCACAAGTTGCACGGTGACGTTCCCGTAAACGTAAACGCCTTTTAATTCATTTTTCAGGTGTTTCAAGACGTTTTTCTATTTTCTTATCAGAGGGTTACGAGATAAGCATTAGAGATGGGTTATTTACATGAGAGGGAAGGGGAACCGGGGGCCGGGAAAGATACTCATTAGCCAAGCAGAGCGTGTAAACAGCGGAATTCTCGATTAGTTAGCCACTTAGCGGCGTTTTGTTACCAATTTGAGACAGTGACGGCCGTTAAATTTTTCGTTGGTTTCAGTTTCGGTTTCGGTTTCGCTTGATGACCAAATTTGGTGGCCATTAAAGCCAAGCTTTGACTTCCGCTGCCAGCGTAGGCGTAGGCGTAAGCGGCGACGACGTCGACGTCGGCGGAAGCAGCTACTTAATTAGCTGGCGCTGGCCAAGTTAACGTTTTATTTTCGAAATTAATTTTCATTTAATTTGTTGTGGGCGTAAATGCAATTTAAATTAACAGCAAACGCGATTCCCCGTTAACAATAAACGTTATCTTAAGCTTCTGCTTCTTCTTCTTCTATTATATTTATTTTTATGATTATTATGTAAATTTTTAGTTGCACAGAAAGGTCTTTAATTTTTTTTTCTGCTTTTTGTACGATTTTTGGGTGGTTTGGTATCGTGTAGTTTGTTTGTGGCACCAGCTGCTGCATGCAACATAAAACTTATGGCCATGCAACTGCAACTGCCACACGGAAAGATACCACTTTGCATACAAATCAAGCTGACAGAGAGACCCGCAAAGACGGTGCCTTTGATTCGCACTGCAACTAACTAACTTGGCAACACAACTCATAAAAACATGAACGCAACTTGCAACTTGTGGATGCAACATATGTACTGTATATAAGCCTTATACCCATGCCCATATGACTGACAGTTCAGACACGCTAAATATCCAAAATGTCGCGCATAGAAAACGATATATCATGCATCCATCTATCCATGACTTTATAGAAAATAATACATAAGATACATCTAGGGAAAGAAATATATTTAAATTTCAATTATTATTTATTTATTCAAATTGTCACTGCCTTTATGCTAATTGTATCTTATTTTTATCTTTATTTTTAGCTTTTTTTTTGAGTGAGATGAAAATGAAGTGCTGTGAAAAGTGTAGAAGTGTCACTAAAACAGTCTTGGCAATGCAATTGGTGAGTTTATTAAAAGATATTAACTACGCTTGTAGTTCTATAAGTATGACTATGATTAAGTACTTTCCTGTATTAACCTTAGTCTCACTTATCCAACTTTAACCTCGTTTATAAATGCAAATGTATAAATTTCATTTTTATCTTTACTTTCAGCTGTTTTTTTTTAAGTGAGAAAGTAAAGTGCTGTGAAAAGTGTAAAAGTGTCCCTAAAAAAGTGCTGTGAAAAGTGTCCCTAAAAAAGTGCTGTGAAAAGTGTCCCTAAAAAAGTGCTGTGAAAAGTGTCCCTAAGAAAGTGCTGTGGAAAGTGTAAAAGTGTCCCTAAAAAAGTGCTGTGAAAAGTGTAAAAGTGTCCCTAAAAAAGTGCTGTAAAAAGTGTCCCTAAAAAAGTGCTGTGAAAAGTGTAAAAGTGTCCCTAAGAAAATGCTCTGAAAAGTGTAAAAGTGTCCCTAAAAAAGTGCTGTAAAAAGTGTCCCTAAGAAAGTGCTGTGGAAAGTGTAAAAGTGTCCCTAAAAAAGTGCTGTGAAAAGTGTAAAAGTGTCCCTAAAAAAGTGCTGTGAAAAGTGTCCCTAAAAAGTGCCGTGAAGAGTGTAAAACTGTCCCTAAGAAAGTGCTGTGAAAAGTGTAAAAGTGTCCCTAAAGACGTCCTGGCAATGCAATTGGTAAGTTTATTAAAAGATAAATTACTAAATACATATACATATATACACTTAATACATTATCATAGTTCTATAAGTTTGACTAAAATTAAATATTTTCCTGATTGATCTAACTCTAACCTCACTTATAAATGCAAATGTCTACAAATGTTTTACAAGCTATTATATCAAATTGTTGCTGTATTTATTCTAATCCTTTTCAATTTTTATCTTTATTTTTAGCTGTTTTTTTTTAAGTGAGAAAATGCAGTGATGTGAAAAGTATAAAAGTGTCATTGAAAAGTCCGGGAATTGCAATTGGTGAGTTTATTTAAAAAATTAATTACTATATACATATATATAAAATATATTATCCTAGTTCTATTATTATGACAATGAATAAGTAGTTTTCTATAGGATTTTACTTGAACCTCACTTAATTATTATTGAAATTAACGACAAATTGCTTAAAAGAATTTAAATGTGTTCATATCAAAGTTGGATGACAATTCAGTTGTTGAATTAATTTATTATTCGAATTTTCATAATTAAATTAAAGCAATTCCATTGTTGATAAATAGTTACGTGAAATATTCTTTTGTAATGGATTGTATTGCAATTTGGTTTGACTATAAAAAGGATCCAAACAATTTGACAACAAATTACGCACAAATTACGAATGGGTCGCATGCATTTTTCCGTTGCATTTGCAACGTGTAAGTTGCAGCAAGCGTGTGTGTGTGCGTGTGTGTGTCAAAGGATGTACTTGCTCACTCACTCAAGCGCCTCCATTTGTTACTTGCCTACTGCAATTATTATGCATTTTTCATGGGTCAAAAATGATAACAAGAAGAAGAATAAAGAAGAAAACAAGTTTAAACGACAACAACGGTCATTAGAAGGAGGCAACAAATGCCAACAGTTGGCAACGTTCAAATTACTTGCAATTTACGTGGCAAGTGAACGGCAGGAGGCGTGGCAAAGGGGTCAAGGGGACTGACTTTGACTATAGCTATATCGAAAGGTCTTGCCACGCATTTGTCAACTTAGCACATCAATAATATGCCCCCACAAAAAACTCCTTGGTGCCTACGCTCGTCATCCATACGACAATTTTCCACACAATTATGAAAAACGCTTTTACCGACCACCGACCAGAAAGTGGAAGTGGGGGGGAAACGGAGGAGCAGTTAGGAAACTTCCAACGCCAAGGGTTGCATTCTAACGCTAAATGTAACAAAATTTACAAGGCTCTCCCTTCCACTCTCCTCCTGGATGCCACCCCTAATGACTTGGTTTTGGTGGAAAATAAAAGAGCAACTACTAAACTTTACAAAAAAAAATATACATAAATATATACAAATTTATAGAAAAAAAAGGAAAAACATATACGTGCAAGGAAAAACTTGATATAAAGGAAAAGAAAACGCGTAACGCCCATTTAATTGAGGCATGCCACAGAAAGAGGGAAATGGAGGCGTGCCAGTGCACTTTGATTGCCCCCAAACGTCAGCTGAGAATTTACCCAAAAGCAGAAACTTGTTACAAACAGGAGAGAGGAGGCAGCAGGAGTAAAGGAAAGGGAGGTCATTTTTATTTATGAAAATTAAACAAGTGAACTTTGACAGGCGGTTGCTCAGACTCAGACTTATTGTCAGAGGGTTGACCGACCGAAAACTAGTAGCGGGGGGTGTAAAGGGGCGATATGGGAGGGTTTGTCACTGAGGTCGTATCATTAAACATTTGTCGACCTGTGTCTTGGCACGGCCCTTTAACACATTAACGCACGAAATGCACACACACACATACATTCACACAAAATAGACATGGTCTGGCATCAATTAGAAGGCGCCGTCGAAAATGGGAAATAGAATGGGGAAGGGTAGGTAATCGTAGGGAGGGAAGGGTAGGTGCTACCCCAAGTCCCAAGCAAATGTCGTTGGCATTATTAATTAGCATCAAAAGGCGCAAATCAAAGCAAAAAGTAAAATACATTTCGTCGATTTGGGATTATTTTTATAGCCCATAAAAATACTCTGTACACATTAACCTAACAAGTAGGCTATGCTAAACAGAGGGAAAATAATAACTATATGAGTTAAAACTAAGAAAATAAGTTAAGGAAAAAAACAAAGCTGTTAAAAAAGTCTAAAAGTTATGTTAAAAATGTCTTAGCAGCAGAGGGTATAAACATTTGTAGGGTAACTGCCAGTCGTGCAGTCGTCGTCTGGCAATAATCACATTTTTATTGAGCTCTTTTATTTTGCACTTTCACGCGACAAAGTGTCGTCAAGTGCGTACACAAGAGTCGAAAAGTCGTCGAGAGTCGAGAGTCAAGAAGTCGCTTTATTTATTTGCGCTTAGGCAACAATTTCAATTAATTGATAAGTCAGCAGCAACAACAACACTAAGAAGAACAACAACGAGAAGAAGTTTAAGACTAAGAAGAAGAGTAACAACAACAACAAGCAACAACAACAAGAAGAAGAAAGCGACAACATTTCACGCAATTCGCTTTGGCGATTTAATTGCCAGCGACATTTTTGGGATGAAGGAAAAAGATACGCCGAATGAATAACGAGATTCAAATGCGTTGCGCTAATTGAATCAACAGTGAATAGTCTGGATACACTCGCGCTTGGTCACATGAATTAGTTGCTTGGTGTTTTGGTGTCGACTTTTGATTGGTTTTGACTTTGCACAGATACAAAATCAGAACGGAGACAGAGACAGAGCGAACGATAGACATAGAGAAGTAGAAAAAGAGGCACATAGAGAGAGAAAGAGAAAAAGGAAGAGAAAATGAGGAGGCTGTTCAATGAAGCAATTATGACGAGTGCGTCGCACTTCTTGGGAAATGTTTATAAATCAAAAGATTCAAATTAATTCTACACATTTTGGCATTGGCTCAAGAAGTTTCACAAGAAAAGCTCACAGAGAAAATGTGAAAATTGCGAAAAGTCAAATGGAAAATCGAGTAACAAATATGTGAAAATTTATATTCATATTCATTCGAATTCTGTTGCCTCAAATCATAAAAAATTCATTATAGCAAATGCTTCATCAATTCTAAAATATTTTGATAGCTCGAATTAAATTGTGAATGTATTGAATACTATAATTGAATGCAAGTACTCAATACTAACTAAATAGTAGAATGTTATTTTGTGTAAGTAAGCTTATTTAAACTATTTACTGTGAATATGAATAGCTCTATTATTATCATGATTATTATATGCGAGAATATGAATACCTATTCATATAAAAAGACCAGAGAGATACTCTATATACTAAAAGTAAGTAATTTATGAATACCCTCAAATATATTCAAACTATTCATAAGCGCGTGAATAAGTGCTTTACGAGTGCTCCCCACCACAACACTCACCTCATTTGCACTCACAAATGATTTGCAGCTAAGTGAATGCAATGTGTGAATACCCAAAGTAGAAGCTAACGAAATGGCAATTAAAACATTCAACGTGTGTGCCAAGACACACTCACATGAGTGTTGAGTGGGTGGTGTGGCAGATGGTGGGGGGGGGGGGGGGGTAATAGAGGTAAATTCGAAGGGGGATTAACGCTGCTGGCAATAACAAAACAATAATTTTGACATTGATGATGATGATGATGTTGCAACAACCAACCAACCAACCAACAATAACAACAAAGTTGTTGTAGTTTTCGCACTTGTTTTGGGGCATGCACCACGGCAGGCAGTGCGGAAGGGAGGGGAATAGGAAAAGTGGGCAAGAGATGAGGCGGGTTTGTGGCAGCTCCTACAATGTCGGAGTGCTTAACGTCTCAACGTCTCAATGCTTTTTGCATGCAACAGCAACAACAATAATAACAACAACAATGTGGCGTGCAAAAAAGTTGCAACTTACATATGTGTGTGGCAGCGGCAGCAGCGCCGCTTGTTGCCACAAGTTGTGGCACAAACAGAACAAACGAACGAAACGAGTACTTAAAACTTTTACAAGCTACTCAAATGACTGCACAAACAAGTGCAACAGAGACGGGGCGAAAGTGAAAGAAAGCGAGAAAGAGCGAGAGAGGAGATAGACTAGAGGAGAGAGGCTAAGGAGAAAGATCGAGGTGGAATAAGGGAGAGTTATGGGCCGTGTTGTTGCAACAATTGCATGTTAGGCGCAAAAACACTTTCGCAGCATTCAGCTTCTGCTAGCAAACACTACTAAGCCCCACACCCCTCCCCACCCTACACCCTTGTAGCACACACTTTTACAACTGCACTGTTAGGAAAAAGGATCTAACTTTAAAATTTTGGTGTCAAAATATGGGTCTAAACATAGAGAAGACAAAAACTTGAATATATTCGGGACCACAAATCTAATAGATGAAAAGCTCTTCATATTTTAAGAACAAATTTGCGAAGCTACCAATTTGAAATTGTCAAGTGAAAACTAAAATGGTTAAATGGTAAATTTAGGATTTGTATTTTAGCATTGATAATTTCAGATTATTTTTAGATGAATTTGCTTAGTTTTCTTTTAAGAATAAAACATTTGAGTAGAATATTTTTGATTTATAGAAGGTAGTTTTCATTTTTGCAGTGTACTTCGCCCCTTTACAAGTGTTATGCTAAACTCATTTGCTAGCGCGCTTTACACATTAGCACAAGTCAGAGAGAAGAGTGGAGAGTGGAGAAAAGAAGAAGCAAAGGGAGAGACGAGACGAGATATGGGGAGGTAGGGAATGGGGTTGAGAGCGAATGAACTGCAGCGAGTGTAAAATTTTTCGTTAGCCCCGGAAATGTGTGTGTGTTCTCTCTCACTCTCTCTCTATCTCTCCCTCTCTCTCTCTTTCTCTGTTACATCATGTTTCTACGTCTCTCTCTCTTGGCCAAGTTGGCTGCAATTTCGAGTGGTTATGTTTATGGATGGCCACTTGGTTTAGTTTCACACTTGAGCGCCGGCTGCTAATGAGCTTAAGGATTAACGAGCAAAAACAACAACAACAACAAGAGCGAGTATAAACTAGCGAGTGAGAGAGAGAGAGAGAGAATTCATAGCGAGAATGTGAGGTGCAAAAATTTGTGCAATAAACTTTTCTCAACAAGAAACAACAACATCAGAAAATGCAAGTTACATATTTATAAAGCCAGGCGCGCCTCTTTTGTTTGGAAGCGTCAATAGATGGGGATGGGGAGGGAGAGGGGCGGCTAGGCGAAGGGTGGGTGGGCGTGGCAGCGAATATACGCCCCAGACGCGTTGTAGACGCGTTCAACACTCGACTCGAAAACTTTTCAACGCTTTTGCAAAACTATTTTTGCAAATATTTGTTTAGTATTTTTGTTGTTAGCCAAAGTCAAATGCCACGCCCACAGAGAGAGAGAGGCGTACAAGAGGGGATGTGGGAAGGGGAATTTAAGCCACGTCGAGGCGTCAAACAAATTTGTAGCTTTAAAATGCAACAGTAAAAAAATAGAAGGAGGAAAAACAAAAACAACGAGTGTGTAAAAAACAAGGCAAACTAATTGAATTTGTGAATGAATCATTAAGTGAATAAGCGAATGTGGCAATGAATAACTAAGCCGAGTGTTAGAGAGAGAAAGGGAGAATTTGGACTAAACTGTAAACAGCATTTAGTGAATGCAAGTGAATAAGCTGGCGATTAGAAAGCATGTGAATATATATGTTCAGATTGTTTGCATTCATAGTTGTTGATTTGAAAACAAATGCAGATGAATATATATGTATTTATTCATGCTAAATACATTCATGAATACTCAAATTAATAATCTTTTCTTTATGCAATATAAAAATAGATATTTAAGTAGATACATGTGATTATTTACTCTATTTAAAGTGAGTACAAATGAATAAGTTGTGTATTTGGAAAATAGATGAACAAACTAAAGTTCATTCATTGGCCATCTTATTAAAAAAGTACTCATACTTTTGAGAGAATGACAAACAAATAAACAT
This sequence comes from Drosophila putrida, assembly GCA_037043535.1. Classification (NCBI taxonomy): domain Eukaryota; kingdom Metazoa; phylum Arthropoda; class Insecta; order Diptera; family Drosophilidae; genus Drosophila; species Drosophila putrida. The sequence continues at coordinate 2,285,098 of JBAMBI010000016.1, forward strand.
ATGAATAGAATGATTACATTTTGAATATATGTGAAATTTCAAGAGCTATAGACTTTCAACTAAGCAAATAAGAACAGTATATTAGAGAAATATCTAAACAATTTGGATTCACATTAAGATTCAACTTGGATTCACAATTGTTTGATTGATTAGCCAAATAGATTTCATAAATTGCTTTAACTTGGAGTCTTGTGAGTGTGTGAATGAGCAGAGTTGAGTTGAGTGTGTTGCGTGTTCTGTCAGAGAGAGAAACACTCAGAATCAGAATCAGATATGTGAGTCATTCAGTCATTCAGATTTATTCAGAGTCATTCAAACAGCGACTACTCTGAATGCCTCTCCTTCAAGTAGGTGTGAAGCTTAAAACGCATTTTCACGCGCGAACGCAACTTGGATGACAACGTCGACCTCCGACGTCTGAAGAGCACGATGATGATGATGATGATAATGGTGATGATGGTGATGATGATGATAATGACACGCTTTGACTACTCATGAGTATGGATATGAGTGTTTACAAGTGTCAATGTGTGTGTGTGTGTGTGTGTGTGTGGAAGACATAACGATTGTAAAATGCGTTTTTCACCTACTTTCCCAAAGACAATTCTCTTCCTACATTATTCTCATTGTGACAAAACGCATCTTTCTCTCTGTCTCTCTATATATCTCTCTCTCTGTCTCTGGTTCTCGCTCCCAGTGTGCCACATTAGCCGTTGATGCTGCTTGAGACGCCACACGTGCTCAAGTATCTGCCACTGGCATTGATGCAACACTAGCAGGAGAAGCAAAAGGAGGATAAGGATATGGATGATGAGGATGACGATGACGATGACGACACTTGCTTCTCAAGTTCTAGCATAGCTTTGACCTTCGCGTGAAGCGAAAGAGAGCAGAAATCAAGAATCGCATTGAAAGAGAGAAAGTGTAGCTCCAATTAAGGATATGGAGAAATAAATATATAGAAAGAAATGAAGCTTTTCTCCATCTGAAGAAGACTAGACTACAAAAGATGCTCAACTAATTACGGAAAAAAGCATCAAAAAAGTATTTTGAAGACTTTTCCGAATATTTCATTCTTGTAGGGAATCAATCCCAATATTGAAATATTTACTCGATAAATATAGATGGTAAATAGAATTCTATAAGAGTTCCTAATTAACGTTTAAAAAAGGATTTTCTGAAATACGTTTAATATAAGAAGATTCTAATTATTTGAGCCCAGAATTCTACAAAGATTCTAAATTGGTAAAACATACAATAGGTTTTTTAATTTTAAAATTTGAATGAGAATCTAAAGAAGTTAAATAATAATTATTATCGTTGACTTTAGAAGATTTGATTATTGGATATCATCATAATCAATATTAAAATTTTAACGAGAAAATTTTCCAAAAGTCATTTTTAAAGGATTATTACTGTGGCTCAGAAGTTTTAATCAGACTGAATAAAATTTAAAGAGTTAGTAATTCTTAGAATCTGGAACAGAATTATTACTGTGATCCCAATAAGTGTTTCACTGTGGTTTATGAACTACACTAAGCATTAAAGGGACAATTCAAAGAAGCTTTCCCTAGGCAAAGAGACTAAATTCTGCAGAATCACCATTTTTTGAGTTTTGACTGTGAGACATAAAACGGGAATTTCCACTAAAGACTTGAGGATTTTATTAATATTAAAATTAGCTTGAGAAGAGATTGTAGGACTAAAGTCTAAAAAAGGATAAACTTTCAATGGATGATCCCTGGCTACTTCGAAAAGATTTCCAATATTACAATTATCGCAAGAGCATACTTCAAATAGGATTCACGAACTACACTACACACAATTGAGAAAGAAGTGGAAGGGATTCACACAGACTTATTTGATGAAATATATATCACAATTTTTCGAGATTTCGATTTTCACTGTAAAGGATCGACTGAAGACTTGAGGGGCATGGGTTGGACTGTAGAGTCTACAATTGAAAGATGCTTACCTGCCGCTTTTGGTGATGACCATTTCGGTGCCGAGCTTGTGAAACTTCTCCCACAGATCCTTGCCCTCGAGCGTAACCTTGGGATCATCAACGACACCATCGTCCTCGGGTTGGAGGGCGCGGAGCGGTCGCATCGCCGGATGCAACTGATGGGCAACAGCGGATGCGAGGACCACGTCCTCGGCGGTGGTGTAGGCGGTGCCCAGCGGATGATGGGCGTGCGGATGTGCGGGATGTGGTGGGAAACGCAAACCGCCGGCACTATATAAGCCCGGATGATGTGGACCCGCCGGACTGCCGGCTAAAGCGGCTAATGCCGCAGCCGGAAAATACGGCGGTGGTGGCGGTTGTTGCTGTTGTTGTCCCAAATGCTGTGGCGGCGGTGGATGCAGACCAGGAGGTGGTTGCTGTTGCTGCTGTTGTGGTGGCGGTGGTGGTGGTCCAACAACGCTGGGTGAATGATGCGCGGGTAAAGACGACGACGACGACGGCGGTGGCGGTGGTACAGCAGATGATGTTGGCGGTGGCGGTGATTGTGTTGTTGTTCCTGGTGATCGCGATCTTGGTGAACCGCCGCTCAATGATTCGTGATTTTTATTATTATTATTATTGTTGTTGTTATTATTATTATTAATATTATTGTTATTATTGTTGTTGATGTTGTGATTGCTGTGATTACTTTGCGGCGAGAGCTGCGACGGCGAGCTACGATAATTGCCAGCTCCTGATCCTGATCCTGGCGAGCTTAAAGCTCCTGCTGCTGCTGCCGCCGTCGCTGCTGATGCGCTGTGGTTGTTGTTGTTACTGTTGCTGTTGCTGTTGTTATTGTTACTGTTGCTGCTGCTGTTGTTATTGTTGTTGCTGTTGGTGTTGGTGTTGGTGTTGCTGTTGTTGCTACTGTTGCTACCCGCCGTCAACAGCGACGAGACGCTGAAGTCAGTGGGTCTTTGCGATAGCTGCAGAAATGGATGATATGCCATCCCATTTGCGAACCTGGCGAATGGATCCTCAGCAGACTGATGAAGTAGCAGCTCCTGGACGTCGTATCTCATTACATTACAATTTCATCAACATGTGCGTCACGCAATAAAAAAATCTTTCTCTCGATTCAATTTTCCTCGATTCTCTTAGGAAAACTCAAGAAAATTCGCTGCTTCTTTTTGTTCTTTGAAATTTTTCGCAGATACGTTTCTTTTGAAATCTCTTTGCGAAATCTCAAATCTCAACTCGAGAAAATTCGCCGTAAATTCGATTGAAGTTTCTTCAATACTTTTTCCGCTCAGCTCTTGCTAGGAAACTCTTCAAAGTTTTCAACTGAAAAATATGCTTCTTTTTCAATAATTCCGATTAGCTTTTGCTATGGGATGTTCCACGAAATGTGGCTTCAAAATTTCGATCTAAATTCGCTTTAATTTCCAATTATTTTCGCACAGCTTCTCCTCGAAATCTAAGTCGAAAGTTTGCTGAAAATTTGCTTTGATTTTCAATACTTTTTCTCAAAATTCTCAACTCGAAAAATTCGCTGCGTTTTTTGATAATTTTTCGCACTTGTTGCAGTTGCTGCTGTTGTTGTTGTGGTTGCTTTACTTCTCTTCCTCTTCTACGGCAGGTACTTTTATGTTGTTGTTTTAGACTTTGTTGCTTTTTACACACACTCTTTTACACACACACACATACACACACACATATAGACAGCGCACAAAAATGTGTGTTTTGTTTCTGCACTTTTCGCTTTTCTTATTATTTTGTATTTTTGTATTTTCTTGAATTAATTTTTTGGTCACCAGCTTTTTTCTTTTTTTGTTGTTGTTGTTACTTGCTTTAAAGGAATCGTGCCAAAAAAAATATAAAAACAATTTGTACGTTGTTGTTATTGCTTTAGTTGTTTTTTGCTTCTTTGTTTTTTGCTGTTTTGTTGCTTTGTTGTTTTGGCGGCGGCAAAACGTCAACGGCGACGGCAGCGGCGACGGCGCGACGCGTTTGTTTGCAAAAATATAGAGATTTCTAAATGACAATTTGTAGTTGTAGTTGCTTATTTGTTGTTGTTATTGTTAATTGTTGCTAACAAATTGTTGGTTCAAACAAAAAAATTAGATGGGCTAGAACAAAATGCAGTTGAAAAGCTGCTGTTGATATTCTTATTGCAATTGCTGCTGTGGTTGTTACAGTTGCTGCGGTTGTTGTTGTTGGTGGTAGTGGTGTTGTTGCTGCTGTTGCTGGAAACGACAACTGCACGGAGACGACAACACAACACACACGGGAGGCAACAAGAAACGACGACGACGACGCCGATACGAACTACACGCCGGTCGCTTTCAAACTGGAAAATACACATACGGACACAGGCAGCGCAACCCCCGAAGAAGACAAAAACACACGATGTACCCGCTGCGCTGCCGACGTCGACGTCAACCAACGAGAGTAGCAGCAAAAGCTAAAACGAGAGTGAGCGAGCGAGAGAGCGTCTGTATAGATGTGTGTGTGTGTGTTCGTCGTGTTGAGTTTTTATAAGGCCGAGACCGAGACGACTGGGCGTGCGAGTGAGTGAGTGAGTGAGTCGGATTGGGTGCTGCCCTCTGTGTGTGAGTCTTGTGTGTTTGGGTGTGAGAGAGCAGGGCAGACTGAGAGACTCGTGAGACTCGACTCGACTCGACTCGTGTTGTGGGAGAGAGCGGACGAAACGAAACGGTTTCCAATAAGAAAACCAAAAACCCAAAGTGTTGAGTTGACGCTTTCTGTCTGTCTGTGTGTGTGTGTGTATATTGTTGTTTATCCGCATACACACACACACACACACTCACACAGCAATGGCAAACCAACCAGCAGCAGCGCAGTCAACGTCAACTTCAACGTCGGCGTCAACGTCAACGTCCAAGGCGTGTGACAAGCAGCGTGAAGCGTGTTAGAAGTAACAAGGCAGCTGACACCAAAAGTGCAGCGCGCCAGAAAAATGCCTCAAAATGTAAGCGACAACAACAATAGAGAGGCAGCGAAAGAGAGAGAGACAGACAGACAGAGAGAGAGGGAGAGAGAGTGAGTGTAGTAAATCATAGTCCGAAAAAAAAGCTGTTAACTGTGACTGAGACTTTGGGTGGGAGGGGGAGTGGTGTGTGTGGGTGGTGGGTTGGGGAAGGAGGCAGGAGGCAAGTTGACAAATGACGCGCAAGCGAAAAATGCGCTTCAATGGTCAAATGTTGTGATAAATGTGCGCTATAAAGGAGCGTCAAAGAAGTTAGAGAGCAAGAAGGAGCAAAGTGGTTGAGGAGAGTGGTGGAGGGGGGAGGACTGGTAGGTGAGCAAAGCACAGTAAATGCGATAAAGTAAACGCGTACACTGATAAAAACTAAATAAAGAAATGCATCAAAATAGGCTGCTCTACTTTTCTCACCTTCATTTTGGCAATTGGATTGCTGGTCATTTTAAATTAGGTAAAATTTCAAGACATCATTTTTATATAGTAAAATATATTTAATTGAACATATTTAAAAACTAAACACAATTTTTTGAAGAAAAACTGCAAAGAACACAACGTTATAATTAAGAGCAGGCAACAGGAAGATGACTCAAAAGTATATATTTTTATAAAGTAGAAACAAACAAAATAAAACATTTGAAAAAGCATTCAAAATCCGATATTAATATTCTTTTTTTATCAGTGTAGCAAATAGCCGCCAAGAAATGGTAGGGATGATGAATAGGAGGAGGGTGGGATAGGTAGCCGACTGGAGGCTGTAAAGCCAACAGCTTTTTTGTTCAAAGTGAAACAAAAGAGAATACGGAATGGCTGACATGACCTATACTGACCTTTTCTGATCAGAATATTGCGAGAGAAGCAGTGAGAGAAAGAGAGAGATTTTAAAGTGCAATGGTAGAGCAAGGACAGAGAGAGAGCTTTTAATAAGTGCGATCAGAGCTTTTGAAAAGCAAGCATCTGAAGCAACTTAAAGCTGTTGAGCAGGCAGGCATGAAGCAAAGCAAGAGTCCTGCAGCATCAGTATATTTAAGCTGCCAGGATCAGACAGAGCTTTACAAAGCTCCAAAGCTCGATATTGATGTTGAACAGTAATTTGAGGTATAAGGTACTTATATACTTTTTACTGTACTATTTTTCACTTTTCATAAAAATTAAATCTAGAAAACTTCGTTAAGCATTGTAAAATTAGTATAACATTCGCTTTGTAATGATGGATGAGCAATGAAGCAAATGGTATTTTTTTAAACTATAGTTTAGTTAAGTCTGAACTTTACTTGATATTTTAATGGGTTTATTTCGTTTTGTCAAAAGAATTACTTGACTAACTGTATGGAAAAATATCTCCCAGCTACTAATTGTATTAGACCTTAACAAGATTTTGATTAAATGCGACTTAGAGACAAATAGTTTTTTTTGGTTTTGTTTATGTTTTTTTTTGTTGTTTTTTAACACAAAGGACAACAATAAAAGTGAGGCGAAAAGACGATGATGAAGAGGGGGTAATAGGCAGGGGAAGGAGGGTGTGTAGAGAGTGTTGCCTCCATAAAAGTTTAACGCCTTTTAGCCGCTTTGGCAGCTTTTATGTGTCCAAAAATGTAAATGCGCAGATTTATGCTGCGGCAGCGACGTCAACGTTTCGCAGTCGACGTCGACGGCGACGTCTAAGCAGAGCACAAATTCGCAAGTGCGAAAAAGCAAAGCAAAAAGAAGAGCAGCAACAACAAGAACAACAGCAACAACAACGACAGCGACAGCAACAACAAAAACTGGACGATAGGTGGCGCGTGTGACAAACTTGACGCTAAGTTTGCGCAAATACGGCCAGTGGCGGTGGGCGTGGGTGTGAGCGAGACGGCAAGTGATGGGGCGTGCAAATGAAAGGCAAAGCTCAAGCAGAAGTCACACAAATACGAACACACACACACACATACACAGAGACAGACACACAACACATACAGCAGTAGCAGACAAAGAAGCTTTGACGACGACGACGACGACGGCGCCAAAAAGCAAAAACGGCAACGCAAATGTATTTTGTCACACGTTTTCACACACACACACACACAAACATATATAAGCTCTGTCTGTGCCTCAGTGTGTTTGTGTGTGTGAGCTGGCTGGCAATATGGGCGCTGCATGTGCGCAAGAAGAAGACAACGACAACTACGAAGGCGACGTTGAACTTGCTACCCGACTCTCTTTGCTGTTGTTCTTGTTGTTGTTGCTCAGCTTGTGTGACAAGTTTAACCACAAATACACACACACACAAACACCACACACCACACAGAGAGCATACACACACACATATACACAGAGCGACGCGCCAGCTAGTTAACACCACACCTCACAATGGCGGCAATGTTAAATCCTCTCCTCTCTCTCGCCATAAGCCCACACTCTCTTTGCCAGCGACAGAGCGACAGAGTAAGTGCTCAGCAATGTGAGTGCGAGTGAAATGGCGCACATTTGAGCAGTGCTCTACGTAATATGTTGTTGTAGTTGTAAGAGGTGACAACATTTCTTTACATTTGTATTTGTATGTGTGTGTGTGTGGTGTGAAAAATTACAGCAGCAGCGTCGCCGTCGCTGTCGTTGTCGCTGTGGTGAAGAAAAGACAATGAGGATGCTGAGAGTGTTTCTTGTTCTTGTTGTTGTTGTTGCTGCTGCCTTTGTTGGGGCGGTGTGGAGTGAAAGGCGATTAGTTTTGGTAGCCAGTGTAAATGAAGCTCTTCTTGGTCAAATGGGCAAGGTTCGAAAAACAAATCCATGTAAATTGTAATACAAATACCAAACAGCATCTATATGTAACATATCTATATCTATATATAACATATCTCTGTATTAATATTTAAAAATTACTCTTTACACAAGATAACAAACAACAAAAATGATAAATTCACAAATTCCATTTATTTTCATTCATTTTATTTAGTTTTCTTGTTTTATTCTAATTGCCCATGATTCTTAAAACAGAAATTGAGATTTATTGTAGTCAACTAACTATTAAAAAATAAATTATCAATAAATCAAGGCACTTTTTTGACCAACTGAATGTATGTTCATATGTTCATATGTTGGAAATGCACTTTAAACAAATTGGGAGTTTAAACAAAGAAGAAGAACAAAGAAATTCATTCTATAATAAGATTCAAGCTTAGAGTTGCTGATTTGTTGATTTGAATATGATCAAATTACGAATCAAATTTTTCAAAATTCAACATTAAATTCTATAAAAATAAGTGTGTTTTTTGCCTTTACTTTTGAGACTGTAAGTTTTTACAAATTTTAGTTGTTGTCATTGCCAGAGTCCAGGATGTTGTTGTTAAGATTGTGGTTCGATTTGGTTCAATAAAATAAAATAAACTTTCAATTCAAAACAAAATTTTGTAAACTATCCAAAAATGTAACAATTGCAATTAAAAATTGTTGGCAAATGATATTCTATTAAATTTAAATATTAATCATATGTACTAATTTTATTTGTTGCTATTAGTTGTGCTATTAGTTGACGTTAAATAAATTCATAAATATAGCAGATAATCTGCTTACATGTAGAGTAAATGTTTCGATTTATTGTTGAAGCGCCGCTTAAAAGTTTAATCTCTGCTCATTAAGCGTCGCGTCGATTGCATTTTTGGTGTCATCAATATAGTTATTAACAGCTTTACATTGCTTAGACAATAACAACAACAACAACAACAGAGAGAGAGTTACAACGACAACAACAACAACAACAGCAGCAACAATAACAAAGAAGCAGGAGAGCAAACTGCTCTTTATGGTAGGTGTTAAAAAACAACCAACCAAAATGACGCCTGCTAAACTTCTTCCTCTTTTTCCTACTTTTGATGCTGTTGTTGCTGTTGTTGCTACTGCTTCTTCTTCTGCCTCTCACTCTCTGGCTTCTTGTTTGTATATTGATTAGTTCCACGTGTGTGTGTGTGTGTGTGTGTGTGTGAGAGAGTGTGGTGTATTGAAAAGCTTACACCACAGCATCCCAAAATCCGGAGAGCGCGCCACATGCTCTCTCTCTCTCGCTCTCACTTGCAGTCTCTGGATGTAGCTCTCTCGCTCTCTCAGTCGCGCCTTTGGCTGGCAGAATATTTCGTGTGATTTTTTTGTTGGCGCTTTGTAGCTAATTAAAAGTTTATGTGTGCACACACAACACACACACACAGCACAGACACACACCTAAGCTTACACCTACGCTTACAGCAAAACACACTCACACACACAGTGAGTGCTAGACAGACACGGACACGAAAGCTGCTTCATAATTATCTGAAAAACTTTATTTGACGGCATTTATTTGACTGGCTGCCTTCCCCATGGGGGCCTCCTATCTCTCTCTCTCTCTCTCTCTCTCTCTGTCTCTCTCGCTCTTGCTCGCACTTGCTCTGCCCTATGCTCTGCCCTCTTGCTTGTTGTTTACCTCTCGCTCACACGGCTCAGTATGTGTTTATTTGCTTAACATGGTTTAGTTGCCAGTGTGTGTGTGTTTGTGTGTGTCTGTCTGTCTGTGTGTGTGCGTGTGTGTGTGTGTGAAAATTTACAAGCGGCGCGCGTTAAATTATCCAAATATGTTGGGGGGCAAAAAGGTGACGACGAATGGGTTAACACTTTGAATGGCGCGTGTGTTTGTACATACAGTTGGTGCAGTAAGTCTTTTGACAACATCAGAAATTCACAGACAGAGACTCACAGCTGATTTCAACCAGATTTCAAAAAAGCAACTTTAATCAAAAGCTTCAATTACAACTGATTAAAATACAAATCTAGTCACAAGTATTTAGACTAAAATAAAGTGAAAAATTCGAAATTTTGTGAAAATCAACTACCTAAAGAATCTTCTTACTAACTGTTTTTTAAAAGAGCTTTAAGCTTAGCTTCGTTTATAGTTGAGATCTCTTGTGAATCCTTTGTTCCCATTGTAACTTGAGTATTAATGCTGCGATCGAGCTAAAAATTGTTGGAGACATGTTCGAGCATGTTTGCTTGTGAATTCTAATGCTTTGGCCACGCCCATTTGCCTAGTTAAACAGTTAACAGTTATTGCCTTTTGCAAAATTGCTTGGGCAATCAATAAAATTAGCATAAACTTGAATTTCACGCTGTCAAAAACAATGTATGCTTGTTTGCATACATACACACATGTGTGTGTGTGTATTTCTTATGTAAACACAAGCATAGCATAGATAGCGCATAAAAGAGAGAAAGAGAGACAGAGAGAGGGGGAGAAAGAGGAGAAAGAGAAATCAGCAACAAAAGCGCCATAATAAATGTCTAGCCTTATGTAAACACAGACTGAATGAATGTCCTTATATGTATGTATATGTATGTGAATGTGTGTATGTGTGCGTGTGTGCCGGCATTTCATGTGGGGTGTCAAGCCAAACACACACACTTACACACACCTACACACACACACTCATTCTCAGACACATACACGATTGGATAAGAATCCCAGCATTTACATAGAAGGAATAATGTAAACTTCAAAAAGAGTCGAATTGAGAGGGAAAAGCAGAAGTAGTAGATAAGGAGTAGTAGGAGACAAAAGAACAAGAAATAGAAGACATAAATAGAAGAAAACGGAGACACAGAAAACAGGGAATCAAAGAGACTTTATTATCGGTTCGCAAGGCTTTCACAATCGATTCCCCATGAACGTGTTCACATTTAAGACCAGACTTATGACCTAAGGACACTTTTCAAATGTTTATAACACATGTCTCCGATAACTACTTCAAAAGAAGTATTGTTTTTGAACATAACTAAAGGATTTTCAACTAACTGCATTTACAAAAGAGAATTTAGAAGAAAAGACAACGATTAAGTCTCCTTATGGATCATCAGGGCTTGACAATTCGTGTTAAAATCTATTCCCTAGACTATGATTAAATCTCTTTATGGATCAAATCCTGATCAAAATGACAATTCATGTTAATATCTATTAACTTTTAATCGAGTTATGCAAGTTTATTGTCCTTCAACATCCTTAGACCATGATTAAATCTCTTAATAGATTAAGTCCTGATCATAATGACATATTCAGATCTCTTAACCATTGATTGAGTTAAGCAAGTTTGAAGTCCTTTGAGAGATCCTTAAAATCCAATTTTGTCCTTTGGAACAATTTGTTGCAGTTGCTGGGCAAAATTTTTGCAACAAATAATTGTTAATCAACTATTTTTAGAGATGAAAACAAAATACTCATACTCACACACGCACACACACACTTAACACAGAGGAAGATCCTTCGCTTGAGTGTTGCCTACTTTTGAGCGCCAAGTAAATTGACGACTGTTGGCAAAAAGGCCGGCAGTCAAAGCGATTGCTCAATTACAGTGAAAACAGGCGAAACAACAATGTTGCACATACATCAACACACACACACACAGACACTAGCACATATACTATCACACACACATACAGCATGTGTGTGGTGTTGTGTTGAATTTCACGCCAAGCTGCCAAGTGTAGTCCGTAGTTTTTCGCCATTTTTAACGCGTCGCTTTGTGTGTGTGTGTATGTGTATTGTGTGTGTACTGTGTGTGTATTTATTGTTTAATTAACTTTACGCCTGTCTATCACACACACACCCACACACACACACACACACAACACACCCACACACAGTCTATACTGACATTTCAACACAGACGCCGCCAACATTGTGCATTGTTTGCACTGCCATGTCTGCCGACTGATGTGTGTGTGTGTGTGTGTGTCTGTCTATGCATGTGTCTGTGTGTATATATATGTATGTATGTGTATATGTATAAAGACCACGCATAGCAAAAGCTGCAGCTGCATTGTTGTTGTTGTTTTTTCAGCTCACACAAAAGTTAATCAGTTAGGGCAATGTGTGAAAAACAAAGTGCATTTCGTGATGGTTTTAATACCCTAACAAGGCCTCAACTAAAACGGTATATCAGTTTAGGGAGACAATCTAAACAGTTGCATAAAAATGTTGATAGCTTCCCTCATATAATTTATACTATAATACTATACAAAGTTTTGTTAATTAATATAAATAAAATGTTATTAATATAATGTTAATTATTTAAAGAAAATATAGTTGCTGTCTTTAAAATGTTTTGAGCTTGAGTTAAAGAAAGATCAAGAAATTCTATTTATTGTTTTGCAACTGAACAAAAATTGCTAATTTATTTCGTACAGGAAGTTACCATTATTTTCGACCAAATGCATTTCTTTAAAGGTAAATAATAAAGAGTTTCATAATCAATAAATGTAGGGTATTAAAGTTTCCTCATAGCCTAAAAATGGCAACCAACAAAAAATATGTGCGAAATTTAAGCAAATGTAACTTTTGCTAACAAAGTGAATGTGTGTTTGTTTGAGAGTTTGCTGTGAGTTAAGCTGTGACTAGTTGCAGACAGTTATTCGACACATCAACCTACAAATACAAACATACTCTACTCTACACACACACACACACACACATATGAGAAATGTAAGCTGTAAAGTATGCAACATTTTGAGCTGTTGCCAAATGAAATTAGATGAAACTTTTAGCACTTTGATTATACAACACATATTTTGTTTGTTTGTCTGTCTGTGTAGAAAGAAATTCTATGTTATAAAGGTTAAGTTAATTAGAGAGAAGGGACAGATAAAGGATAAAGTGGATAAACTGACTGAAAGTGACGCAGCAGTTATGAAAGTGACGAAAGTGATGAAAGTTTCCTTTGGACAAAGTGTCGATAAAGCAGTTAACAAAAAAAAAGTGCACAAGTTGATGAAGAAGAAGAATTTCAACTTTAGCTTTGTTCGCTTTTCTATTTTTTCTTTTGCTATTTGTACAACGATCTTCTGCTTTTTGCAGTTTATATATGTATAGATATGTATGTGTTTTTTTCCTTCCTCTGTTTGCTGTTTCTCCCTTTGGGTGTTTTTTCTTCTTCTTTTGGTGTGCATTTTCCATTGAAAAGCGCTCTTCACAAGCAATTAAACACACAAAAGCGTTTTGCGCGCCGCGCCGCAAGGCGAAACGGACAACAACAACAAAAACGAGGAGAAGATGGAGAAGTGCGAGGAGGTGGTAGGAGTTGGTAGGAGTAGCAATAGAAGAAGAAATAGCAAGAGAGAGAGGGAGGGATAAAAGGAGCGGGGGGAAGGCAGCTGTGTGGCACCAACAATGTGGCAAGATAAATGGATGGCAAAGCACAAGCTGCAATATGAATAATCACAAAGTCGTACACTGCAAAAAATATGACAAACAAAAGACAAAAGAGAATATTCAACTTAAGTATTATTGTTCTTAAAATGAGAACACTTTAAGACAAAATTAATTAAGTCAAGAAACTAAGTTTTAAGATTCAAAAGTAGCATTTGAATTTTCATTTAACAAACGGAAATTAAAATAATAATCTTTTTTTTAAGTTATTGTCTTGGTTTATTTAGAAGTGCCTTGGAATTCTTTACTGGTTCTAGCGGCACAAAAGTGACAACTTAGGAGACTGTCATCTCCAGAAATAGTTGTATACTGTATATCTTATATGTGTATGTATATATGTATATGTATAGTTGTATATCTTTTTATTTGTTATTGACATTATTGAACTACAAATATATGTAAAATTAAATGCTACCTAGGTTCTTATCAGTAAACTGTTTGATCTCTAAATAGGAATTGCATAAGAATACTATTTTAAGAGGCTTTCTAATGGTTTATGTTTTTAAAAATCCCCTATTTTAGACCATTTATTTTTGTCAGTGTAGGGGCATATAAAGAGAAAGAGATAGAGCAAGAGAGATTTGTAGAGCGAGAGGTGGTGCTAGGAGAGGCGAGAGCTGGACAGCCCCAAACACTTTTTGTGTGAAAAACTCAACTCAATAGGTGACGCCGACAGGGTGTGAGGAGAGGGAGGAGGAGGGTAGGGAAGGGAGTGTTTACACAAGCGATTGGCCAAGACGCCGTTTTGCAAAAATGGGCGAACTCTGGGAAACGTTGGCATTGGCGTCAGCCAAAGGAGTGGCTAAAAGTACACAAGATTCACACCGACAACGACACCCAAACACTTGACAATTTAACCAACCCCTCAGTTCAAAAGAAACCCCTCTTTGTATATATACCGACATGTAGAGGCACTCTCCAAGTTTGTAAACGAAGAAGAAGCAGAATAGCAGAAGAAGAAGTTCGCTGGCATTTGTTGGCCAAGTTGAAATCGTCGTTGTCTCTGTCTCTGCAGCAGCTACACCAACAACAACAACAGCAACAACAGTAACAGCAACAACAACGATGCTGCCGACGCCTTCGCTGTCGCCTGCCACACGCCCCCACCCACACCCACGCCCACTGTCAACCGCCTCTCGTCTTTGCCTTTGCCACTTGCTTTATTCTCAATTCTCAATTCCATGAAGTCGCCTACAACGCATTCTCCTTGTTGTCTCTATATTCAGTGTCCGTCTGTGTGTGTGTGTGCGTGTGTGTTGTCTAACTTTTAGCAGCCACTGTTGCTGCAACCTACACAATACTTCTTCTAGCCAGCATTCAAAGTAGACAATTCAAATATTCCAACAGAAAAATATATACCATTGTAAATGGAAATTATCTTTAATCTTTTGTTCTAGAAATATTGTAGTCCTCAGCTTATGATTCTACAAATTCTACAATCTTCAGTTCTCATCAAAATATAAATTGCATAAAAATATTTCTTTTAATTTTCAAATATTATAGTAAAACTTCTTAAGTTCGCTATGTATAACGTTTATTCAACTTCTCTTAAGTTGAGAATTTAATTAATATATTATTTAACATATTTTTCTAACGCATCCATAGATAACCTTAAAACAGCATTAATGCTAATTAAACTTAAACTCCTAGGACTTTTCTGAACCTAAGCACGTCCTTAAGGCTGCTATTAAAGCAGCTCAATTTTTTTGCTCTTTGAAGCCAATAGTTTACGTACCTCGAAACCTTTTCAATTATAAAGTAATCAACGTTTTATAAAAACTAAATAAAAATTGTAAAAAATGTTTTAGGCTTCGCTCATTATAATTGAAAAAAGAGTTTTGAAAGTGTAGTTTTGAGTTTTGAAAATGAAAACGCACAAAAATATTGCAGTTAGTTCTTGATATGAATTTAAATGGGAATGTACATGAAAGTTTTCTTGCTAGTCGCAAATGAAAACACATAAAACAGCAACAGACAACAGCTTGCAATAATAGCTTGCAACAGACAGCGGCAACAACAGCAATAACAACAACAGCAACAACAGCAATAACAACAACTGAAAGTGTAAATGAAAACATGACACCTAAGCGCAACTTTTGTGATGCGCTAAAAAGCAAAGTTTTGCATACCATGAAAAGGTTGAAGAAGCGAAAAGAAAATGGATAACAACAAGTGTAATAATGCAAAGAATAATAAACATGTAAAAATGTAAAAAGTAATAATATTTAAAATATTAATTAAATTATTGTAAATCACAAAATAAAACTCTGCGCAAATTGAACAAACAAAAAACACTTGAAATTGCTTGCAACAACTGCAGCCAGTGCGTGTGTGTGCGTGTGTGTGTGTGTAGAGCATATGTAAAGTTATGTGAGTAAAAGAGAGAGAGAGAGTTAGAGTGGGGTAGAGAGAGAGAGAGAGAGGTAAGTAAACTAAGCTTTTGGTAGGTGCAATAAAAAAGGCGCCAGCCTGACGACGCTCTCAGCAATTATGCCACAGGCTCTGTGGCTCTGTGGTGGCAAGCGGCATCAACATCAGCACAGCACAGTGGCGCCCTCTTCAGGTCAATAGACGCCGCCGCTTGATGCCGAGGTGCGATTGTAAACAATCAAATATGGCAACAGCAGCAGGAGCGAGGGAGGAGGGAGGAAGAGGGTAGAAAGTTGAACTTTGCGTGTTAGCCACGTCAATAGACGTCGAATGAGCCATGATTTCTAAGCTAAAGGCACAGGCCAACAACGGATCAACATCATACTCGAGGAGTAGAGTGTTGAAGAGCGGTCAAACTTGTTCAGCAAAGGAGGGAGGGGGGAGGGGGGCAGAGTGTTAAACGAGGGGGGCAATCAACTAAATGAGTGACCAAAGGACCAGCGGGCACATCAAATGAAATCGAGCGTGTTCCTTCCATAAGAGACGACAAGCGACAAATATCACAAAACAGCACAACATGCTATAAATGTAAATACACTTACAACTAAGGGAGTTTGAACGACTAGGAGATACTCTGTATATTATGTAAAAAGCTGCCTTGAGACTTAGAGTTTGTGTAAAATGTTCTTTATATAAAGTTTCCATAGAAATCTTCCAGAAAGCAGCTTCTAACTCTGAACATTATTCACATTTGAAAATAAATACTATAAGCATACTATACATTTTGAAGAAGAAGAATCATTGATTGCCTTCAGTTTTAATATCTTAGCGCTCAAAGTTAAGTTTTAAACAGCTTTAATTGGGAAGCAACACAAGATTGATGTGAGTTTTGTGTTACAATCGAAGTCGAATTCAAATTTGAAGCTTTTCAGAGCGATTGGAGGCTTTTCCTTTATAAACCAGGCTACCCATTTGTTGGTACAACTAATGGTTACAGGGTATAAATAGCGTCAAATAGCGAGCCAAGGAAGAAGGCGACAACAAAAGCATTCGAGTCCAAACAAAAGCATAAGAAAGAAATCAAATGAAATGAAAGCAAAAGAAAAGCGCTTAATAGAATAGAAAAAAACGAAGAGGGAATAATACTAAGAGAAATAAGAAGAAGAAGAAAACAACATAAAGAAATGGAAAAACGGAAAAAGAGAGAAGAGAAAAACACTTATAAATAAAAACATGCTCATTAATGTAAAAGTCAGACGCAATACCCAAAGCCCAATTCTGTTGTAAGCAAGAAAGAGACGAGGGACGAAACAGAGAGAAAGAGAGAGAGACAGAGAGAGAGGGAGTGGGGGGGAGGGGGCTTGGCTTGGGGTGGACGGGGATGCGACTGGCACTCTTCAATTCGCAGACAATGCGAAAGGTTCTCTCCTTGGACTTCTCGCACTTGGAATTGAAATTGGAATTCACTTTTGTCTGTGCGACAACACAGTTTATCCCCCTCCCCCACCACCCCACACCCCCGCACTACATCCCTAACCTCTTCTGCTGAGGCAGCTCCTTGGCCATTATGATATTGTATTAAGAGTGCCAAGTGATGCTGTCAGAAAAAGTAGCATTACTTTTGCCCTCCCACCGAGCGATGAGTCAGCACAAAATGTTGGCTCCTAACTTGGCTTCGAGGATGTCACAGCGGGATGTCTGTCAATTGTCAATTGCAAATGAACAACTAAAAGCATCTTTTACGATCACAAAAGCTTTCCACGAGAGCTTTTCAATTATTCAAGCCTCTCAAAAGCAAAGTCCATTAAAGCTCAGCTTTAAGAAGCACTGAGGTTTTGTCAAAATAGAGTATAGAGTATTTGTATCAAAGTCAAGCATGTATATTTTGTGCAACTAAAAGCTCCATGCTTATTACTTGTTGCTAGTTTCCTAGTTTCCTGTCCACTTTGTGTCAATTTCAGAAGTGGAATTCAATATCCTGTCCATTTAAATTACAACTCTTTTGAATATTTTTTCACAAAGTGCATGCCATTAAAAGTTGTTGTTAACTGCTGAACCTGAAACCAGTCAATTTTATTAATGCTGCTAAAATAATTATGTATCTTTAATGGGAAATGTTTAAATTTGGAAAAGTCTCAAATATGTAGCTAAATATTTTACTCAAAATACATTCAAATATGTAAAAATGTAAATCTGGCAAAAGCTTTCTTTTGTTCAACCAATACTATACTGAATTGGTCTTCTTTAAGGCTGTCGAAATCTGTAAATATTTCCAGTTAAATTCGAATTTTTTCCCATGTTTGAAAGAGTCTTTAAAGTGGCTGTAAAAGCTCTCAAAGTAGAAGCTTTAAAGCTGTTGGAAACTGTCAATCCGCAAGGGAATATATCCAGTTAAATGAAAATTTTTTCCCATGTTTAAAAGAGTCTTTAAAGTGTCTGTTGTTTAAATAAAAACTATAAACGTTAAAGCTCTCAAAGTAGAAGCTTTAAAGCTGTTTGGAAACTGTCAATCCTTGACAGGAACTTGATCAAGCGCCTTGTGGCGACGAATGAAATTCAAGTGAAACAAAAGCTCGCACAATTTGCATAGCAATTAATGAAAAAGTCAAAAACTTGTCAAGTGTTTTTCCTCCATTTGGGCAACAGGACGACAGGAAGACAGAGAGAGAGAGAGAGAGAGAAAACGCAAGCAGAAAACAAACAAATAGCGTGAAAATGCGCCAAATTGTTAGACAAAAATTGTTGTATACATTATGCAGACATTTTTCGAGGCGAAGGCGGAAGGGAGGCAAGGAGGAGCAGCAAAAGAGATGAAAAAGAGTGGGACGAGGGAGGGGGGGGGGGGGTATAAGGGGTATGCGGTATAAGCGTATGCACAACTTTTGTAGCTAAATCATTTGAGCAATGTCAAGAAATGAAAAAGAATTTTGAGTTGGTTTTCTCTGCTCTGTGGTAAATGACGGGGGCGAAAAGGGGAGAGGAAGAGGCAAATGGCAGGAGGATAGATGAAAGAGGAGACAGCAGGAGGAAAAAAGAAATGAGAGCAGTGCACCTGACATTGTCAGACTTGCTGCTGACTTGAGTAGTTGTTGCTCCATCTCATTTCTTTTTGCTCTGGTTACTTTTGGTTTTTTTGTGTGAAAGAAATGAAGATGCTGCATTGGACTTGACAGCTTTTAAGAGCTCAATGAAGTGCTTGAGGAAAAGCACTTGAGCAAAATCAATATGACCAAAAGCCCCCATCAAAACAACAACAACAACAACAACGAGAACAACAACAACAACAACAACAACAACAACAACAACAACAACAACAACAACCACCCCCTTGTGCTACAACTTTTAGCTCCAACATAACCACTACTAAGTACATAGTACCCTAAGGGCTGCTCTCTCTCTCTCTGTCTCTAAATTTCTTGTTTCCTGTGCACGACGCGCGCGCTCTGTTATAAATTAAATTCGTAATTGATTCCTGAATCCGCAATCCTGCAAATGGGATTACAACACGTTGGGAAAATCAGCAAAACCCAACCCAACCACCCACCAACAACGACTCACCCACACAGAGCCCATAGGCAACAGCAACCACCAACAACAACAACAACAAGAACAACAGTAATAACAAGGGTACAACAACAATGAGTATGTTGTATTCTCTATAGATACAAAATTGCGTGCGCTGTAAATGAAACTGAAGTTCTCTCAAACCTCGTGCACACAATTTTCATACCCCAGAAGCAGAAGGAACTTGAAGAGACCCCCTTCCCTTCCCTGCCATTCCCTCTCGTACCCAAAAAGGGATGGGACGTCAGCTGGCGCGTTAGTCAGTCAATAGATAGATAGATAGATACAACAACAACAAGAACAACAACAACTACAATGAATGCCCATCTCAATGTCTCGAATATATATGTATATATATATTTTAGTTAAGTGTGTGCGACGTCGTCGTCGTCGTCGTCGTCTTCATTCACATTTTTCAACCCCGATAAGTGCAGCTACATAAAAAGCATCCATCCAACGGCAATTTCATTCTTCCGCCGGTAATAACAACAACAACAGCAACAACAACAACAGCAACAACAAGAACAATCGAAATACAACACAACACTCGTGCATTTATAGTAAGATTCTAACTCCCAAGTTCAATTTCAACTCCAACTCCAAACTCACACTCAAACTCCGAAACGATTGAGAGATATTTCTCGACTATGACTCTGACCTCGTTCCCTTCAACATCTCCTCTGCCACATCCTCTCCTCCTCCCTCTTGGCCCATTTCTGTATATTTCGCTTAACAGCTTACAATAATTTCAATGCCAAAGTAATGCGAGCTGCCCAAACCAAACTCCTCTCACACTTCTCCCTTCTCCTGCTCCTTCTTGCTCAGCTTCATCCTCAGCTCATCTGGATGTTTCTGGAGCACTTCAATGATGTGCTCTGTATAGCAAACGTTTAAACCTTAATAAGTCATGGCATTTTTAATGCACTGTCCATTGATGCCCAATGGGGATTGAGAGTATATATGGTATATAACAAAAGTCGACTTCTTTTAGCATTATCAGCAAAAACGTTTTTGAACGTTTAATAACCAAATTGCAATTCCAACACAACACTGCTGCATAGAAGCAACAGCTGTAATCAAATGAGTGTTGAAAATTATCAAGACTACATATAAGATCTAAGAGAGTCTGAGAGTCTGAGAGGTAATTAGAGGTAGCTGGACTTTAGAAACAAGCTGTGGAAGTTGAAGAGCTCATCTCTCATCTTGATCTCTCTATGGAAAGAATTGTAGTCGGACCGAGTAAAGCCAATCAAGTTCTTGCCACGCTTTTGTGTGTGGCACGTCGTCGGGTTGCGCCTCACAAAAACCGGCTAAACAGAAACAGAAACAGAGAGGATGAGAGGGTTTCTGATATGTCTATGTCTCTATGTGTGTATGGCTTTGACTTGCGGGCGTATTATGTTTTCCACAGCTGTCAAATTTGATTTGACAAATGTAAATGATACACAAGCGCAGCGCTCTTAGACTCAAACTCGTATTCGTATTCGTATTTGTACTTATATTCGTATTCGTACTTGAGACAGAGACCTAAGTACTAATGACAGTTGGCATAATGCAACTGGAACTGCAAATTTGCATACACATATTGTAAATATCGTTCAGTATCGTTCAGTTTGTATTTTGTACTTTTTTCGAAATGCGATTTTACATTCTCTATCTCTGTCTCTGTCATGGTTGAATGCAGTCAGCAAGTTGCGATCCAAGTCAACACCCAGTTAATTCTATTGATAATGTCAACAACAGATTATCACATTATCAAATAAACAACAACACTTTTCAACATTATTCGAGCTAAAATTAAGCGAGGAGAGGAGAAAGAGTTTAATCATCTGAAACTGTTTGTTCAGAAAGTGGAAAGTTGTGATTACTTGAATTGAAATTTAGACTTTTGTATAAAGATGTCAATGTCTATATAAGGTAAGCTGATGTAAAATAATACTATATAGAAACTAATGTCAAATTTAAAGATATCTATCAAACGAAGCTTATATGGACATTGAAAAAATGTGCCCAAATATTACAAATTGAGTATTTTTGGAATAAAATGTTTTCCAAGTTGAAAAGTTTTCCTTTGACTTTAGATTGAAGGGGCAGCATAAGACAGGACAGAAGTTAGAGATATACCTATTAAAGATTATATTAACAAGCATGGGAAATTATTGGAACTACCAAGTTATAGTGTTAGCTGACGGAAAGTTAAGAGAGATTTAATGCATCGAAAGATGATTAATTGTTTAAGATTGATATATTGATTGATACAACTATGAACAAGAGTTAAGAACTTTAATAAATAGAGTATGTTTAATCATAGTTAATATCTGCTATGGTGACTTTTAGGCTTAACTCTTAATCAACTTAAATCTAAGCTAACAGACAATCAACAAATTGATAAAAAAACAGACAAAAACAACTCTTATCTATTCCAGAGATTTTACAAAAGAATCTTAAAGGCAGAATTTTATGTGACATAATTCATAAGCATTTAAGATTCTGAAATTGTTTATATTTATTGTATTTATTGCCGTAATCCAATGTCAAAGCCGCTGACGATGCCGTTGCCAAAAGAAACCGTGAAATTCCAGCAAAAAATCCAAAAGTTTTTATATTTTTTTTTGTTATTTTTGGGCCAGGTCAAACCTTGAGTTGAACGTAGTTTGTTAATCGTTGAAACACTGTGTAAAACCCTTTGCAACACTGTGCAGCACTGTCAAACACTGTCAGATTATAGCGCGTTTTACATATAAACAGTTTCCAACGCGCCAAAGATAGCAAGAAGACAAAAAACAAAACAAAAATGTTTTTTACAAATTTCAAATTGGAAATTTGAAAATTTCAAATCCAAAAAAATTATGGACGAAAAGTATTCGCAAGAAAATCACAAGAAAACAGAACGCGACGTTGCTGATGAATGAATTTCGATTTGGTTTTGGATTTTGATTTCGATTTGATTTGATTGAAGGGAACGCAAGGCGATAACGACGCAACGCAACGCGACGCGACGGTAAACGCAACGAACGCAACGCAACGAACGAAAAAAAGTACGCAAAAGACGTGAGAACGTGAACGTGAGATTGTGAATGTGATGAATACGTGAAAATACGGGATACGTGGCTGTGGCTGTGTATAGCGACGACTGTAGGCCGAAACGTGTCCAAGCCAAAGCACCAGGCAGGCAACACAGTCGGGCCGGGTTAAGACAATCGCAGCAGACAAGTCCAAGTCCAAGTCAAAGTTGGCGACAGCAGCGCAGCGCAGCGCAGCTCACGTTGACGTCGGCAGCGCCAAAGCCAAAGCCAAAAGCTGTGCGACAAAAATCAAGCACAGCAGCAGCAGCAACAACGACACCAGCAGCAGCAGTTGCAGAGAGAGCCGGCAACAAAGTTGCGACTGTTTGTTGATGGTGACAGAGGCAACGTCGACTGCGACGTCGACGTCGGCATCAAATATGTTCACCACAGCCAACATAGATGTTAAATAAAAGCTTAGCCTAGCTTAGCTTAGTTTTTTAGCTGTCGCTGTCGCCGCGCCGTTGCTGTCGCCAGCGGCGGCTTTCAATGTGCGACAAGCATTTTGACACCAATTTGTTGTTGTTCGTCTCCTTCTTCTTCTTGTTGTTGTTATGTTTCCACTTCTTCTTCTTCTTCTTCTGCCACTACTTAATGTAATACGCCCACCCACGCGCCCTATTTGACATCATGGGGCAAGAGAACAAAATGGCCGACTGCTAGTTAAAAACTGATCCTCTCTAGGAGAGAAGAAGAAACAGCCGACGGCAGCCGATGCATTAAGATACAAATAAATAACAACAACAAAACAGTAGAGAAAAAAGAAATAAAAAACTGTTGCACTTTCTGTCTGTCTGTCTGTTGTCCGTTGTCCGCTGTCCGTCGCCTGCCGTCGGAGGGCATCAAATGACAATTCCGACTGAGTTGTCATTGTTGTCGCTGCGCATACGCAGCAAACTCACCACAGCAGCGACGTCGACGTCGACAGCGTTCGCTATTTGCTCAGTTAATTAGGCAATGGCGTCGCCAGCTGCAACAGCAACTGCGACGGCGACGGCGACGCCAACGTCAGCGTAGTAGTATATGAACTGTGAGTGAGTGAGAGTTTGTGTGTGTGGAATTCACTCCAAACCGGTTTTCAGGCATTGCCCACGCTCTCTCTTGGACAACACTCTCTTGCTCTCTCTCTAGCGCGGTGTCTGCTTCTGTGTGTGAGTGTGTGTGTGTGTACGTGTGTGTTTATGTGTGTGTTGTAGGCCGTCTGGAGCCAGGCAAGGATAACACACGCATCAAGAAACGCTACGCAGCTTCGCAGCATACTTTTTTTGTCCCCCTGCCCCCTGCCCCCTCTTCTTCTTCTACTGATGATGCCTGCTGATGGTGCTTCTTCTTCCTCTTCGACTTCATCTACTGTTTTATTGCTCTCCTGTTGTGTCCTTTTGCGGTAGCCAAAAACCCAAAAAGCGCAGCGCCAACGAAAAATTGCGACGTCGTCGGCAGTGTTGACATTTTAGCTATTTTATTGCTAGATTTAGCTTATTATGTAATTGCAAAAACTTGTAAATTTACATGAATTTTTCTCAGGCAGTCAAATAAAATACAGTAACTTAACAAATTTAACATATTCTCTGTTAAAATAAGTTATATATGTGGTATTTTTTTTAATCATTGTTGGAGTAGGAATATTTAAAAAATTGAGTTGCTTATAATATCTCTTTAATATCTCCTTAATCTGAATATAAACATATAAAACACCTTAAATAATGTATTTGATTGAATTTTCTAAATGCATTTAAAGTAATCAGTTTATTTTAATTTAATAATACTTTTAATTTACCCCATTTAAGCCAAAGGAAATGCGGACAACACTGGTCGCCAGTGCGTGTGCGTGTGTGTTGGGGCCATTTTGGTCCTGGGGTCTCACAGGAGCACTTTTGGCCTGGCTGCATGTCCTTTAAAGACAGCATAACAGATTTGTCTGTTTGCCCATAATGTTTGCTTTATGTCGGCCACTGTAACTGGAGCAGCAATCAGAACATCTCGGGAATGCCTTAACACACACACACACACACATCCACAAACACACACACGCATGTGTGTGCAAAAAGTTTTCTTTGGGTGATAACGAAAGCTCCTATATGTATGTACATACATACACATATGTATGTTTGTTCATATGTGTGTGTTTGTGTTCACTTTGAGCTGAGTTTGCTAAAAGATCTAACTAATACTATAATGCGAATATGTACTGTAACACAACAAGTTTGTGCGTGTCTGAACTTGCTGGAATTTATGTATTTTTCAAATTGATGACTTTTTTTTAAACTTCTTATCAAATTTTTATATATTTAGTCTGCTTAAATTTTGAATTTAGTTATAGATTATTCTAATCACATTTGAGAAAAGATTTCCCTATACTACAAAAGACTTTTCTTATATTCCACTTTGTTAGAAGTTTGCTTAAGACAAACTTTATTTCATTTTACTAGTTGATTTCCTAATACCTTAAACTTTCTCAAATATACTTTTAAATGTGTTGTGAATATTTTGTATTAATTATCATTTCTCTCTTTTTCTTTTTACAGAATCCAAAAATTGGTAAGTTTACTTTTAATTTAAATTTCAGAAATAAGTTGCTCAATGAACTCCATCAAAGTAAATATATTTGACAAGAGTTGCAGCAATAATTCATAGGTAGTATTTAAGGGGAGGATAATAGTTTAATTGCTTTTATCTTTCTCTTTTAAAGTTCATATGATAATCTCTTTATCTATATTTTATATCATTTTTTAACTTAAACTAAACTAAAAAATTGAGTTTCTCAGTTAACTTTATCAATAATATCTGTACAACTTAAGGAGAATAGAACATTTTTAGGTACATAAAATCCTTGTATTTTTCAAAATTTGTGTGGAAAAAAAACAAATAAAAATAAATGATCCAAAAAAAAAGTTCTAAAGGACAAAGGAGAAAATAAAAGAAATGGTGTCATTAATGATAAAAACAAGAAAATCAAATAAACAACAGACAGGCGAAAGCAAAACCAAATAGCCTGGCAGCAATTGGCGAGCTTGACTTGGAGGTGATACAGAGACAGGGGAATAGGATGGCGGGAGGAGGGGGGGGTGCTCAGCGAAATGCTTTTGTGAATGCCTTATCACACTTTGATGGGAACAGCCACCGTTGGCATTGGCGTTGGCGTCGCTGCTGCTGCTGCTGCCGTTGAGAAGCGCCAGAACGTAATGAATAAAATATGCAATAAGCATAAAGAAGAAAAATATGCAAATTCGTTAACGGACGAGAATCGTGTACACACACGCACACACAAAGAGCAGATGTGTGTGTGTGTGTGAGTGTGTGTGTGTGCAATTCTCGCTCTCTCTGTGTGTGAGAGCGAGCGAGACAACAGCTGAGCAACGCCCACTGCACGACGACCATTTTACATTACGGCTCAGTTTCTGGCATGGGGCAGAGCGAGAGCGCAATTGCGTCTGCGTCGACGCTGTGAGAGCGTACAAGACATCGGGGGCAGCATGCTGTGCTGCTCGCACACACACGGCCAAAGATTGTGACTATATTCGATTTGTCTTTTTTTCTTCCCATCATGTGCCTGTGTGTGTGTGTGTGTGTGAGAGAGCGTAATTTTTGTTGCTGTGGTGAGTTTCGTTTGAGTTTCACACAAACTTGGCCAATTTTGTCAACTGCCTCAAAGAGTATATACACACACACACACACACACTAACTCACACACACAGCAACAACAACAATGCGCACGATCGCTTTGTGGGCGGAGTTTAACCGTTAGTATGCGGTGGCCCAATGTGTGCAAGCGAGACGCAAACAACGCCTCAGACAGTCAGAGTTCCTCAATCCTCAATCCTCAATTCTCAGCAGTCCTTAGTCATAGCTCGACCCTCACGCATCCTTTGTCCATCCACATTTTGTTGTTGTTGTCTCACAGCATGTCCTGTGGCGTCGATACGAAGTCAGCGAGCAAAGTCGAAGTCGAATCCTGCCCAGAACTCTTAAAATATCCTTTGGACGCACGCAGCTTTTGACTTTTCGCTCCTTCGCACGCTCGTCACGCTATTTTTTGGCGCCAAATTTCGCGCTGAAAGTGACAATTTATCGAATGTAAATCAAAATGAAATGAAGTAAAGAATATTGCAATTTATTAAAACTATAAATTTATAGTAAAAATTGGGTGCTGAAGTTGTCGAGTTTTGTTTTAGTTTTGTAAATTCAATAATTATATTTTAGCAAGTATAACTTACAAAAGTTTACAATTGTGCAGAATAGACAGCTAAAGATTTAATAAATTACATAGGCTATAATGATTTGTAGGTAAATTAATGGAATAAGTTTAATCCCCTTTTATTGCAGCTTTTTTTAAATTAATTTCTTATATTTTCTTTGGTTTTTTCTTCTTCAACTATTCACACAATTAATAATCGATAGTCTAAAGACCAGTCTATGATTTAAAATGGTAAAACAAGATTGCATTGCACTTCTTAAGCCGTTCCTTTATCATTACATATAAGACGCTCTTTTGTCCTGACTGACTGATCAATTTGTATTTTTTCTTTTGCTTCCTAATTGCTGAGCATAATTCCTCGTGCAGTGATTTTGTATAACTTTTTTTTAAGATGTGGATTGTTATTCGATTATTTGTTTAAATTTAAATGTCAAAAAAATAAATGCAGACTCTACAATATTTATTTCTGCAATCTAATAAGTGAACGACCGCTAATACATATTATTTGTTCGATCTTTTGACTCTGCTATATACTATATACACTGTACATAGAATTGCTTGCAACTTCTTCAAGTTAGAACTTGCACTCCAGGAGGCAGACTGGCGCGTTCAATATGCCACAAAATGGCGGCAAGTTGCAGCTGCTGGCGAGAGAGGAGGAAAAGAAAAAAACTAAAACAGAAATACTGAAAAAAAACGAGCAGAAAATTAACTGTAAAATATGCCACAATATGCAATTGTTGATAATGAGGCATGTGGCGCGCATATCCTACGTGCCACCAAAAATAAAAAAAAACCAAAAAAAAAGAGTTGCAGGCAAAAACCGAAACCGAAACCAACTCTGGCGCCTGCGCTCTCGGCTCTGCTAATTAGTCGGGAAGCGGGAGACCGAAAGTCGGAAATCGGGAATGAAAGATGCCCGGGGGTGGGAATGGGGGATGTAGAGGGGGATGAGAGGGAGGTTTGGAAAACGTCAGAGATCTCTGTTTGTTTTTTTTTTGGGGGGCGCCGTTGTTGTATTTGTTAAACTTTGCATTAAATTTTGGGGCGCTGCAGCAGGCGGCGGCAATTAATTTGGAGGCGCAACAAGCGTTGAGAGCGTTGAAATGAAGTGTGACGAGCATTTCTTTTTTTTTATATACATATATATATTTACGCTGTCTGTCTGTTGAATGTGTGGCAACTGTACTCATGCCACCATCTCCTGTTGCCTCTGATCTGTCCCTACATATGTATGTATGTTGTTGTTGGGGGGGCAACGTTTTCCCACCTTGCCACATTCAAATTGTGAATGTGGCATGGCTTTTGAATGTGCGTGCGTGACAATCTCTCTTGCCGCCCTCTTTCGTCATACATTTTGGTCTTTTCCAGTTTGCATCATTCATGCATGACAATAAAAAGACTACTTATTGTCGTTAGTTGTTGTTGTTGTTGCTGCTGTTGTTGCTGCTTCTGCTGTTGGCCAAACACTAGGCAACAAATTGTTGTAATTATGGCTTCGGTTGCGTTTCGCTTGTCGCTTCCCGATGTCATAATGTCGGTGTTTGTCCTCTGCTCTGGCCCTGCAATTATGGTAAAAGTTGCATGAAACAACAACACAAACAACAACAACAACAACAACAACAACAACAACAACAACAACAAAACGTTTCATTTTTCAGTTATGAATTGAAATCATTTTGTTGTGCTTTTGTTTTCGCAATTGCCATTGACGCAGTCCGAAAACCAAAAACCAAAAAATAAGTCAAATAGAAAACACACATAAAAACTGCAAATACAAATACAAATTCAGCTCTCTGGTCGCACCTAGAAGCACCCTACAGATCTACAGATCAGTGTTTAAAATTAAGAAAAATTAACTAATACTTTGCTCACAACAAATTTTAGATAGTTTTAAGAGTATTTTAAGAACGGCTTCTGTGATTTTATCTAAAACAAACCATTATAATTTGACGCTTTAATTCAAGTTAATAATTAATTGTAACTAGTGCATTTACAATAATTATAAGGGAGATAAATAAATAAAGAAATCAAAGTTAATTTCAAAATTAAATGTACATAAAGACAGCCACTATCTAGATTAAAGCATTTTTAAACTGGATTTATTAAGTTATTTTGTTCACTCTAACAAAACTTATGGTACAATAAAACAACTGACTTTTGGTAAATGTATATGAAACTAGTAAGAGCTTTGATATTCTAAGGACTTACAGGCAAAGTTTTCAGCTGATATTATTTTAAAATATTATTCTTACTATTTGCTTATCAATTTGTATGTGTTAGTGCTTTAAAATAATAGTTTCAACTTAAAGAAAGGTTTAATTACACTATTCTTATTTTAGGCAATTACATTTGTTAGTTAAAGAAAGTTTTAATAGATTAATCCAATGGTGGGGAATTGTTTCTTGTATGGAAGTTGCACACATAATTTAAACATTTTATGTGAATAAAACTGAAACTTGTTGGTAACTTTCTGTATTAACTATAGTAAGTTACTTGAATTGTGATTAAAGAATTTACTCACCATAATTGCTTAGCCTAATTTACGTACAAGTTAAAGCTACAGTTTGCAGCAAATTTGTGGCATTAGTCAGTTAAGAATTGAGATCTTTTCTTTTGTTGAGCGCTTGCTCGTTGCTCGGTGCAACAGCTGACACATGCAGTCAAAATGAGCGTAGCGTGTGTGTTGCATACCACACACTCTGCACATTCTGCACACATGCAACGCGCCACTGAAACATGCAACAAGCTAAACAGACATCTACGTGTCTGTCTCTCTATCGGTCTGTCTGTCTGCCCCTTGGGCCAAGTTTGCATCTATCTTTCTACCTCTACCTCTCTCTCTTCCCCTTTGTGGGTCCCTTCGTTCTATTCTGGTTGCGGGGACAACCCTCGATGGCTATTTTGATGATTATTAAACTGTCTCCGTGAGTCTTCAGAACGGCAACGAAGCGCGGAGATAATTATGAGATGCGCGTTGAGCTGTTTTGACCTGGGTCACGTCTAGCACATAACCTCACTTCCTACCTATCCCTAACTTCTCCCCCCCCTCACCTCTTTCTTCATGTATGTTAGGCTCAAAGTGGGGACATTTTTTAACATACTATATCTGTATTTATAGCAAAAATTCCACCTTTTGGTAACATAACATCAATAAAAGTGTTAAAAATTAGAGTTGAAAAATTTTTGGACAAACACAAAACATACCTAATGGAACCCTAATTGTTATATTTCAACAAATTACAGGCAGTTAATAAACCAATCTATTTTATCATGATAAACAGTTTAATAGTTTAAACTACAATACATCAATTAAAGTACATTAAAGTACATTATCAATTTTCAGATGCAACACTTGAGCTTGTATCTTGATGACACTGGAAACAGGTTCTAGGGTTTTAGCTGTAGACCGTACATATGTCCAAATGATCTGTTTGGATTAGTATAGTAAATCCTATTGTAATTAGCGATATCTGAACCAAACTTATATATTACAATGTTGTATATTTGGTATTCTATTCTGAATTAATCGAGCTTAAATTGAATCTTTTAGTAAAAATCATATTCGTTTTAAACGTTATACGTTTTTTTTTTTGTTATTTGACAATAGTTTCTATACATTTTATGTCAAATTGTTCGTATAGTTATATGAGATCCTTATGATCCTTGAAAGAATGGCCTTACTAATAACATGCTGAATTTTTCATGGAATTAAACCTTTCAATCTGATCTATTATGGTTGTAAACAAAACGATCTGATGAAAATTAAATTATTAAGTGAATATCTTTTTCGTTTTTCAATAGAATCTATTTTACTCAATAAAAATTTTGTTCTCTTATTTTTATAAACGTTACAGTTTTGATGCAACTTTCTGTATGATTGATTTTTTAATTAACTTATTTTTGGTCACCTTTTATACAGAATCCAAGCAATATTTGCTGTATAAAAATTGATGGACGTGTGAACTTTAATTTTTTATAAGCTGCTTTTTTGTGGAAGTTAGCTTTCAGCCACAGCCTCCTCGTTCTCTCCTCCTTCGCTCCTCTTTCTCTTTACACTTTTGTATAGGCTTTGGACAATGTGACCAATTAGCCCAAGTGCTCAGAAGCGACAATTGTCGTCCTCAAGCGTCAGTTGGGTAGGTGAGTGGTGTGAGATGGGTAGGGGTAGGGGAGGGGTAGGGGGGTAGTTATGTGGTTAAGGAGTTTGCAGCTAGACGTGGGTTTGGGGATGGTTGCTTACATATGCAAGTTCCGCTTTCATCGACTTTGAGCAAAATGTCAACCAGGTCAGCCGCCATCCCCTTTTCTCTCCCTTTTCCTTACCTTTCCACCCCACCCGACTCTCTCTGTTTTTCTCACTGCCCTCTAACCCTCTTGTTAGCTCCCTTTTTGGGATCCTTTTGGACCCTTTTGGGACCCTTGGCATCGCGTTGAGTGTCGAGTGTGTTGCTTGAGTGGCCTTCTGCACTTTACGCTCTTCTTGTACAGCTTCTCTTGTTGCTGTTGTTGCTGCTGCTGCTGTTGCTTCTTCTTCTAGCTGGTTCCTGTGAGCCGTCGTCTAATGTGCTAATAATAATCATGGCAGTCCCCTCCCTCCCTCCACCCCTCTCCACATATATGAAATGGCATGTTAAATTTTTTGCACATTTCAGTTGCAGTCGCCGTCGCGTCACCCGGAAATATTTTCCACTCATTGCCAGTCTCAGGACTCCCTCCTCTCCCCTCCACTTCTTGGCCTTGTGCCTGGCATTATTAGCTCTCATTTAGGTAAATCCCATGCGAAAAAAGGCAGAAAAGCAAAAACAAGCTCATTTGACGTTTGGTTGGTTGCATCAAAGCTCTTCTTCTTGTTGGTTGCTGTTGTTTCATTTTTCATTTTTCATTTAGGGTGTTTGCTGCTTCTCAAGTTGCCTCGTGATTTTTGTGGTAACTCACAGCTTATAGCTGGTAGCTGGAAGCTGGGTGGTGTTAATGCAAAGCCATTTAACCACCCAAAAAACGTTGGCCTCAATGTCACCAAAGTGTGCTGGGAATACTCGTAATAAGCATAGCGGGTATTTCCTCATAATACCAACTTATTTATGTATAAGAACTTTTAAAAGTCAGTTTAATTGCCTGATGTAAAGCTTAGCAATCGATTAACATTTCTAATGCATACTTTTATTTATAAATTTATTATATTTATATTGTTATTATAAAGAACTTCCACTAAAAATAATTGGGATAATTGGGAATAATTGTGAAGATGGATATTAGTTTTACTGAGAGACCCTTGAGGATACTAAAAACACTTCTCAGTACACATTTACTGTCAAATTACTAATTATATCAAAGTTTATTATGTAATTGAAAAAAAATTTGTACAACAGTTAAACCGTTTTATATAGCAAATCAGGGTATAAGTTTTAAATAAAAAGCTTTAAATTTAGATTATATGTTAATTTGATTTATTTAATTTAATTTAATTTAATTAAATTTAATATAATTTAATTTTAATTTAATTTAATTTTAATTTAATTTCAATTGTTAATTACCAGAGTTACCACAAAAATATTATTTTAAATTTGTAAATATTATAAAAATTCGAAATAAACATAACTTATACATTTTAGATCTACATATGTAATCATAAATTTTCAGCTTATTTCAAAGTCTTGAGAATTTTTCAAAAGTGTCTATTCTCTATTCGCATCTAATACAATATGATGGCTTTGGCTTCTTTGGCAGCACCTGTAATAATCGAATCAAGTGTTGCCTATCTGAAGTAGCTTTTCTCTGCTCTCCTTAACCCTACTCTCCCCTCTATCCTTTGCTGTTTGATATGCTAATGATGTCTCAGTTATCGCCTCAGCTCCTTTTTGGATGCACGGCGTCATCGTCATCGTTATGTGTGTGTTTAACCCTTGACTATAAGTACAGTTGCCGCACAAAGAGCCACAAAAGCCAATGAGCATGCCACTCCCCCCCTCCCCCTATCCCTACATTCCCTATTTCAGCACCTCAGGTGCATGCGTGTACATCCTTACGAAGTGGGCGTGGCAACAACAAAATTGCACATTAGATTCTTGTGACCAAAGTCGGGTAAAGAGTAAAGAGGAGTAGAGGAGTAGGTGGAGACGGCTGCTCCTACTATATTTAACCGTGTTGCCACAACGAGCGCAGAAAGCGTTGCAACCGAGTGTGGAATTACACGGAACTCTATTTCCCCCTTCTGCACCCTGTCTAACTGCTGTTCCTACTTGGCTGCCTAAGTATGAGCTTTGGGTTTGAGGTTTTTGGACCCAGAAATTGTGCAGTTTGCAGCCATAATTATTTTTACGGCACATTGCGTCGCTGTCGGAGACGAAGCGAAAGTGGGAGGAGGGTATGAAGAAGGAGGAGCAGAAGGAGGAGGATGATGGAAAGCGGGGTCATTGCGGGGGTCGACTTTTTTTTGCCGTTTTTTTTTTCTCGCTACCGCAAAAATCTCTGACGACGACGACGAGGGCGAAACACACATAGAAAATAATAATAAAAATAATTGATGCATATGCCACCGTTGCATAAATGTGTGTGTGTGTGAGTGTGTGAGTGTGTGCCACTTGCCACACCCCTCCCTGTTGTTGTTGTTGCTGTTGTTCTGCTAATTTAGATGAGCATGCTCGACAGTAATTTGCATGCCAGTTGCAGTTGCAACAGTTGCAGTTGCACACACTCTCTAGCCGGTTGCACATTCCCAGACCCCCAAACTGTAACCGTAACTGTGCCCACTCTGAACCCCCTTGAACCCTATATGTGGTATAGACCTGCCACCCCTCTCACCCTCTCACCACTCTCTCCTCCTTTACATATATCTCTGTCTCTCAGTCAGTTCAGTGTTCTATGAGAGAGTTGACAAAGCCGCCTCCATGTGTCGTCGTTGTTGTCATCATCATCAACGTAGCAGTTGTTGTTGTTATAGCTCTCGTTGTTGCTGTTGTTATACCTGTTAGTTTTATTATCAAAGGGTATATGCGCTGCAATGTAATTCAAAAATACTTAACAACAATTTCTAAGATAAATGGATTCATTGTTGGTGAATGTTGATAAATATTAATAATTGTCTATCATCCAAATTAATCGTGCTTAAATTGTATATAGAAAACAATAGTTATAGCTCTTTTAAACTTTTGAGCCGTTAGAGCGCCTAATAGTATGCATTAATTATTATAAGGCTACACATTCATAGTTACCACTAACAATATATTTAAATTGTACAATCTTTTATATTAATCTTATTAATTAATATGAAAATGGGAATTCTTATGTAATTTAAATTAATAGATCTATTAACGGGTATTTTATAGTCAAGAACTCGTTGCAAACTTTGCTACTTGTTGTTACTGCTGTTGTTGCTGCTTTTGTGCACATGTCGAGGTTGTCTTCTAGCTGCGACTGTTGCTGCTGCTGTCGCAGCAGTTGTTGATGTTCTTGTTGTTGTTGTTGCAATTGTTGTTGTTGCAGTTGTTGTTGCAATTGTTGTTGTTGCCACTGGCTGCTGCTGTGCCATGTCATTCACACACAAAGTGTGTGGCTCTGAGCTAAAATGGCATACACTTGCACACTTTGCTTTGATTCGCACAACGCAACAACGTTTGCTTGCTTTGCTTTGGATTGCTTTGGTTTGCTTGCAACGTTGCAACCTGCAACGTTGCAACGTTGACAGCGGGGCGACAACGTTGTCTGTGGGCAGAGGCGTGCCACTAATTGAGGCAACCAACTGCAGCAGCTATTGCGCACTTCAGGCACGACTGTACCCCCATCTCACTCCATCCCCCACTCTCTCTCTCTCTCTCTTTTTATCATATTCTCAGTCCATCTATGTATATTGCCTGTGCTCGGGTCAAATTCTCATTTACTGGAATCCTCGCTTACAATTAAACACATTTGAAGAAGCATTGCAAAAAGAGATTCTAGAAGCTAAATATTTTGATAAGATAATATCTTATATACGTGTAAAGATCAGGTATAAGTTACTTCAAGAACTACAATTCCCATTTCCACTATTCTATATGAATTAGAAGTTTCTTAAAGCTAACTGTTTCTGATCTGAGTAAGTCCAAATGTTTGAGATAAAGTTTTCGGTATAAAATATAGATACACAGAACTATAGAAACAATTATTGCTCTATCTAAATTCGTAACTTTAAAGTTGAATGTATATTTTAGTTGCAACTATTGAAAAGCGACCTCAATGTGAGCAATTGGCTTTAGTCCAAAGATACTCAAGATAAACATTCAATTTATTGCTAAGTTTGTTCTCCATTGAAATTGATTAAATTTAATCAAGACATGTTGATCTACTTTTAAAAGTATTAGACGTAAGTCGAAGGGGGGGGGGGAATCAGACTTCAACTCAGTGGAGCTCAATTAAAGCATCGAAAGCAATGGATAGAATTTGATTAAGTTGCAACGAGTGTGTGGCCAGCGGACAGACAGACAGACAAATAGGGGGACAGAGAGGAAACTGCTCCTAAAACTCAAAAGGGGCGTGGGAAGTGGGCGGCGGGGGGCGGGGGGCGTTTTGATAGACAACATTGCGTCAAATGCCTGAGGTGGCCGTTTTTGGCGAGGGAGGTGGCAAATTGTGCGCTTTGGGATTGGCTGTTTGTTGTTGTTGTTGTTCTAGATGAAGAAGGCGTGGCGAAAGGGGCAGGCAAGGATGAGGGGGGAGGTAGTGACTGTGACAGGCGCATGCAAATTGAATACGAATGTGGCACGACGTCTAAATGATGCACTGTGTGGCCTGGCACCTTGTAAAAGCTAAAAAGTAAATGTTGAACAAAAAAACGAATAGTGGAAAAACGGCTGCAGTCGAGAGAGCCTGACTCTTATAGACCCTGTACTTATTCTTCAAATACATTGCATTAAATTGTTTCTTGAACAACTGCCGATTGTAATGACAATTTTAGGACAGTTCTGTAACAGAATATATTTTATGCCAAAGAAAAAAGCTCCTTACCGTGGCAAAATTATAGTGACGAAAGCATTTACAAGCTCCAACGTTTTTGATGACAAATTTCTCATTGAATGTCTTTAAATTTTTAACTGTACTTCTGTTAATGTTTCCTTTCGCACTCTTCGCAGTGCTACGTCACTAGCGTGGACTACCAGAAGTCAACTGTGAAATATCAAAATTAAAGAACTTATATGTCAATTGGTTCTTGTCATAACAGTTTCTTCAATGGATCTTCGGGTACGAATTTTGATCTACTTGGGATATACATAGAGGAACCTACAAGCCATGTTTGGTGTCTCTAGCTCTTATAGGATCAAGTTGTTTACACAGACAGACAAAGATGTCTCCATCAGCTTGGTTTCATGTACTTTATGGGGGCTCTTAATAGACCCTTTGTAGGTTTTTAAATACAGGGCTTTTGTGAAAAGAGGAGGTGGAAAAAGAAAGGCGACTGCAACGGCAACAAATCATGGCTGCAACAGAACGGAAGCCATGCCAAAGCAAACCAAACACACAAGCACAGAGGGAGAGAATGAGGAGGAAGAGGGAAGGGGTGATGGGGGAGGCAACTGAAGCCTTGCAATCAAACTGTAAACTATGGGCGACGCCATTGCTGATGTGTGTTGAGCGAATTTTACCGCCCAAAGTGCTGGCAGCGACGCCAAAGACCAAAGCCAAAAGTGGACATGAAGGTGTACACGATGTGTGTGTGTGTGTGCGAGTGTGTGTGGCATGTGGCATGTGCACCGCTTGAAGGTGGCGTCGTCGCCGTCGTCGTCTCAGACTGGGCGACAGCTTTTTATGCCACTCAACCGCCTCATTGTTGCTAGTTTTTCCTCCTGTTTTTTGCCTCAGTTTGGTGCAACTTCTACTTGTGCTGCTGCTGCTGCTCGCGTTGAAAGCGTTACAATGGCGTGAAATAATATGCAAAATACTTGCACACATGTATGTGTAAAGTGCTATGCACACACATTCATAGACAGAGCGAAAGAGAGAGTGAGAGAGAGATGAAGTGAAAGAGAAGGAAAGTCTACTCTATGTGTGTGTGTTTACTGTGGCAAGCAGCATTAGCCACTCCATAAAAAACGGTTGACGTCGACGGTGGTGCCGAGTGGTGTTGATCGCCGCACGGTTGCTAATTAGGCCACTTAGAGCCCGGGTCTGGGCACTTTTTACAGGAAATCACAAGAATGCAAAAGGCGGACTTACATATATACAAATATACATATTCCTATATGCTAAGAGGGCGGGCTGTACCTAAAATGCAAGTCCCAAAAGGGGTTGATACTCCCCCACCTACCCCTTCCACAGCTTTTGAACAGCCAAGTCGAGCAACCATTATTGCCTAGTGCCATGTAAGTGTGTGTTGTTTGTTGTGCCTTAGTGTGTGTGTGTGTGTGTATATGTGTGTGTGTGTGTGTGCTTGTTGTGCAACTGTGTGTTTGCGTGTGAAGGAGGTCAATGCATTGGCTCCGCCACTTGACAGCAAACAAGACGTTAACATAGACGTCGATTGCAGGGGGGTGGTGTAAGTGTCAAAAAAACAAAAAAGGGGGAGGGGGAGGGGGAGCAGTTATGAACTTAAAGCTAAACAGAAAAACATATCATGTGCCGCTAAATATTCGTTTGGCACTCATTTAATATTACAACTGCAGACGAAAGTGGTTTCAAAACACAGGCAACCAAAGAGAACTTTAAAATATTCATAAAATTTAAGAAAATTCAGAGATTCTTTTGAATATGTAACGTAAATGAAGTAATAAATATAGAAAAATCTATAAAAATCTATAAAAATCTGTGAAAATCTATAAAAATCTATAAAAATCTATAAAAATCCATAAAAATCTGTAAAAATCTATAAAAATCTATAAAAATCTATAAAAATCTATAAAAATATGAAAAATCTATAAAAATCTATTAAAATCTATAAAAATCTATAAAAATCTATAAAAATCTATAAAAATTTATAAAAATCTATAAAAATCTATAAAAATCTATAAAAATCCATATAAAAATCTATATAAAACTATAAAAATCTATAAAAATCTACCAAAATCTATAAAATCTATACCCAGAAAAGCAATCTACTGAAAAGTTTCTGAATCAAATCATTTGTCTAGCATTTGTTCTTTAAAATGTATTTAAAATATATATCTTTCTTCGATATTTAAGAAGTTTCCCAACTTTTCTGAAATATCGATTATGATCAACAACATTCTCCTTGATTGCCTTTTAACATTTTTGTTGAAAAAAATTGTTAATTATAAAGTTCAAAAGGGGCAACCTTTATTAATATTAGCGAACATTTTGAAAACATTTTTTGTTTAAACTGTTTTAATAAGTTGATTAACTTATATATCAAACGATGATCTAAAGGACATTTCGGATGATAATTGGTTTCATTTTAAAAAAAGTTATGCAAGTTTGAGATCTAAAAATCCTTTGAACAGGAAACTTTACAAGTGAATAGGAATATTTAAGGAATAAGGAATATTTACAGCTTAGCTTATTAACTTACAAGCTAATGAAGAGATTTAACAGCTGTGTAAAGGGAAAAGGACATCACACCTGATTTGTAGACTAGGCACGCAACAACAGCTGCTGACAAGAAAAACAATGATTTAATTAAGCATCTATTAGCATAAGTTCAACTCGAAGGATAAGCTTACACAAACAGAGAGAGAGAGAGTGAGAGAGAAAGGTTATTAGTGGAAGAGAGAGAGAGAGAGATCTGCTTAGTGAATGAATGAAATTCAAGCACAGGATATTGCGGCACTTTTGATCCACATTTTGAGACGACAACTGCCTTAAGAACCTTGACAACAACAACAAGCAAAAAGATCAGAGAAACGCGACGCGATGAAAGAGAAGCGAAAGCGAGAAGCGAGAAGAAGTGAACTCCGTATGTGTAATTTGATCTAACTGAAAGGATATACATATTGTACAGTAGGTTATTCAGGCTTATTATTCAGCAGGATAACTCGATAACAGCGATTCGAGTTCGCGTCGTTCAACTGGAGAGGAGTCAAAGAGCCGCCGATCCCAATTTTGTTTTTCTTTCTTTCTTTTTTTGTATTAGCTAATGATCAAAGCGAAGGTGAAAATAAGACGCTATGCCCAGCAAATCATTGAAAGAGCTTAAAAGCTTAGCTATCAATTAAATTTTAAGTTTTGAAAAATTTTTTTTTCTGAAAATGTAAAGGGGGGACCCTTATCCTAAATTCCACCAAAATCGAAAAAAACGATTCTTTAAAAATATCTATTTTTTAAATGTAGAATCAATATGTAGATCAAATTATGACTAAAATGGTATTCCGCACGAAGATCGGGCTAGATTTGAGAAAGTTATGCAAATTGGAAATTTGTTGACCCTTGGGAATTGAACTTTACAAGTCAATTTTTTTTGTCACTTTTGGCATGAATTTTTCCAAAAAAAGGAACTTCTCAAAATCAACTTTAAAGTATTTTTTTGTACTAATTTGGGCAGCAGGAGTTAAATAAAAACAAAAAATCAAGATTAAAAATTTTGAAAAATTTTTTTTTCTGAAAATGTAAAGGGGGGACCCTTATCCTAAATTCCACCAAAATCGAAAAAAACGATTCTTTAAAAATATCTATTTTTTAAATGTAGAATCAATATGTAGATCAAATTATGACTAAAATGGTATTCCGCACGAAAATCGGGCTAGATTTGAGAAAGTTATGCAAGTTGGAAATTTGTTGACCCTTGGGAATTGAACTTTACAAGTCAATTTTTTTTGTCACTTTTGGCATGAATTTTTCCAAAAAAATGGAACTTCTCAAAACCAACTTTAAAGTATTTTTTTGTACTAATTTGGGCAGCAGGAGTTAAATAAAAACAAAAAATCGAGATTAAAAATTTTGAAAAATTTTTTTTTCTGAAAATGTAAAGGGGGGACCCTTATCCTAAATTCCACCAAAATCGAAAAAAACGATTCTTTAAAAATATCTATTTTTTAAATGTAGAATCAATATGTAGATCAAATTATGACTAAAATGGTATTCCGCACGAAGATCGGGCTAGATTTGAGAAAGTTATGCAAGTTGGAAATTTGTTGACCCTTGGGAATTGAACTTTGCAAGTCAATTTTTTTTGTCACTTTTGGCATGAATTTTTCCAAAAAAAAGGAACTTCTCAAAATCAACTTTAAAGTATTTTTTTGTACTAATTTGGGCAGCAGGAGTTAAATAAAAACAAAAAATCGAGATTAAAAATTTTGAAAAATTTTTTTTTCTGAAAATGTAAAGGGGGGACCCTTATCCTAAATTCCACCAAAATCGAAAAAAACGATTCTTTAAAAATATCTATTTTTTAAATGTAGAATCAATATGTAGATCAAATTATGACTAAAATGGTATTCCGCACGAAAATCGGGCTAGATTTGAGAAAGTTATGCAAGTTGGAAATTTGTTGACCCTTGGGAATTGAACTTTACAAGTCAATTTTTTTTGTCACTTTTGGCATGAATTTTTCCAAAAAAATGGAACTTCTCAAAACCAACTTTAAAGTATTTTTTTGTACTAATTTGGGCAGCAGGAGTTAAATAAAAACAAAAAATCGAGATTAAAAATTTTGAAAAATTTTTTTTTCTGAAAATGTAAAGGGGGGACCCTTATCCTAAATTCCACCAAAATCGAAAAAAACGATTCTTTAAAAATATCTATTTTTTAAATGTAGAATCAATATGTAGATCAAATTATGACTAAAATGGTATTCCGCACGAAGATCGGGCTAGATTTGAGAAAGTTATGCAAGTTGGAAATTTGTTGACCCTTGGGAATTGAACTTTGCAAGTCAATTTTTTTTGTCACTTTTGGCATGAATTTTTCCAAAAAAATGGAACTTCTCAAAATCAGCTTTAAAGTATTTTTTTGTACTAATTTGGGCAGCAGGAGTTAAATAAAAACAAAAAATCGAGATTAAAAATTTTGAAAAATTTTTTTTTCTGAAAATGTAAAGGGGGGACCCTTATCCTAAATTCCACCAAAATCGAAAAAATCGATTCTTTAAAAATAACTATTTTTTAGACCCAGTACTTTAAAAAAGTACAAATGGGTCTATTACGTTTGTGCAAATGTGCGTAACAGGCAGAAGGAGGCGTGGCAGACCCCATAAAGTATATATATTCTTGATCAGCATCAACAGCCGAGTCGATATAGCCATGTCCGTCTGTCCGTCTGTCTGTCTGTCCGTCTGTCTGTCTGTCCGTCTGTCCCTTTTTTGAGTAACTAGATCTCAGAGACTATAAGAGCTAGATACACCAAATTTGGCATGTATGTACATCTATATCTTGCATTGAACGAGTTTTTTTTTATATTTTTTCCACACCCCCCTCCGCCCACGCAAATCAAAATACAAAATTTCCAAGTCGAATTACAAGAAAACCTTTAACGCTAGCGCCTTGATTTTTGGTATGTATAATACAGACTATAGTTTCAACCTATCCAGCAAATTTCGTCCAAATCGGATGACAAACGGGGAAGTTATTCAACTAACAATGTTACGGACAAAATCAATCTCTGAAGTGGCGCCATCTATGGAAATTTTTTGAAACTGAAATAATCTG
Source organism: Drosophila putrida (assembly GCA_037043535.1). Lineage (NCBI taxonomy): Eukaryota > Metazoa > Arthropoda > Insecta > Diptera > Drosophilidae > Drosophila > Drosophila putrida. Next base: position 2,326,008 of record JBAMBI010000016.1, read on the forward strand.
TAGTAATCGCATTACACTCAAAAAGTACTGGGTCTCCTACTGTCGAGCTTGCTCCACCGTAGCTTAATGCATTTTTAAAAGTAGAATCAATATTCAGCATTAGTTAGAGCTTTGACAAGCTTTTAGAGGAAAAGCACTTTTGAAGCAATGATCGACAATGATCCGAGAAGCTAAAAACCTTTATATGCAGCATTTTTCTTCAATTTCTTTCATTTAAGAAAAAAGTAAACAAATTTCATATTCTTCAAAAATTGTAAGAGATTTTTTTATGGAAAGTAAACACTTCATATTAGAGTTAAGAAAGGAAAATTGTCTCTACTTTTCTCTGTGCCTTTTTCTTTGTTATCCGCTCTCTCTTTCGCTCTCCGCTCTCTTTGCTACAGTTTTCGCCTTTTACAATGATTATAAAGCCAAGATTTATTGTGTTTCCTTTCGCCTATTTGTAATTATCTTGCTTCTGATTGAGCTCTCAGACCATTCTACTGACTCTTCTGTCAACTCTAATGCTGGTCAGCAGATTTAAGCTTCTGATGATCATTTGACAAAAAACAAAAAAAAAGAACAGTAACAGTAAAATAAAGAAAAAGTTACGAGCTGCTGTCAAGCGCGAACGCATGACATGACCCTTTGGCTGCCCTCCATAAATTGGCGACAGTTCGTCGGAAAATGTCAGCACGGTGGTCTATATACGAGTATGTCAATTAAGGGAGCCGAGACCGAGAGCCGAGATCGAGACCCAAGTCTCCCGGATCCCAGGCACGCTGATTTATGCAATTTGCCAGCGGCTACAGCTGAAGATGCGACTCCAAATCGGAATTGGAATTGGAATCGGAATTGAAGATTGCGAGTTGTTGAGTTGCGAGTTGCGAGTTTGGCGTCAAAGTTAGCTCAATTCACAAGCTCTCAAACGGCGGGGTCACTTCCTTCCGTTACAGATGCCCAAAAACCAAAGAGAAGAGTCGAGAAAAACGATAAATATATGTGTTCATATACATACATATATATATATTTTTGGACAGTGGGTCCCGCTAATTGGCGGACGTCGTCGCGTTCGGTTCGTGCTCCAAAAAATACACGGAGGCAGAGACTTGATAATAACTTCTTCAACGAGCGCCATGAAGTGAAATTATTCGGGTAAACATGCACGCTAATTACAAAGCCTCAAACGATCCACAAAAAAACAGCAACAACAGCATAAAAAAAGGAGAAGAAAAAAAAAATGATATAATATTTTATGAATCAATTCACGAGAGCGCCAAGTGGACCACCGTCGCAGTCGCTGTCGCTGTCAGCGTTTGCCGTAGCGTCAGCGTCGACGCCAAGTCCAAAGGCACACGAATATGGTCATGTGCACAGTGGAGCGATTTGACATATTTGTAGGGAAAAATAAGTAAAGTCTTGTTATATAAGTTAAATGTTAAAAAGGAACGATTTGACATATTTGTAGCGAAAAATAAGTAAAGTAAAAAGTCCATAACTTTTATATAGACTTTTTTTGTAGCAAAAAATCATTTTATATTTTATATCTTACAAACTAAACAGATATTTGCCTTTAATATATAGTCCTAAGTGAAACTCTAATTAAAGAAACTAAATGAAATTTAAAGAAAAGAAATTAAATGAATAATATTTTCCATAAATATCGGTAAATTATGAATACAAAGTGTATATATCAGGGGTGTTCCACAAAGCTCTAGATCTTTTCCCGACAATTTCTTTTAAAAGCAAATGTTCTAAATGAAATAGATTTTAATTAGCTTGTTTGTGGAACAAAATTACTTTGGATTTGCTTTGGGTTTGGGTTGTTAGAGTTTTGTAGAACATGCTTGTATACAAATTGATTAGTTTCTTGCACTTTTGTACCACTGTGCGCAGGCGCAGGCACACGAATATCGCCAACGTCGTCGTGCAGTTAGCGAATGAGCCACTTAAAGAGCCACAAATAATAATAACGACTTTAACGACAAGCACAGCAATAATAACAACAACAACAATAACAACAACAACAGCAACAACAAGATCAAGACCCCCCGGCACGCCCCCTTTGCTGAACCGCCGCCTTCTGCAGTTACCGCCTCTGCGCCCAGCGCACAGTTGGAGCCACACAAACTGCTACAGGGTCTACGGGGGGTGCAGGGGGTACAGGGCAACCCAAACAAAGTTGAGGCTTCGCGTCCGCCCGCTTATGACTGAAGATCTTTTTTTTCAATTTTTTTCTTCTTTTTTTTTGGTTATGACGAGAGGAGCCTCATCATCATGATGATGATGATGTTGATGATAATGCCGGAGTTTGGAGATGGGACTGGAGCCTCGCCTTAACAAGCTTAAACGAACAGGTTTATTATGATATGGTCAGCATAGAGGTGGCCAAGACACAATACAATACCCCTCAAACTGTAAGCGAGCCTTTTTTTTGCAGAAAGTCCATTCGAACCACGGTGCTGCTGGTGGCAATGGCCAAAATGAGTCACAGTTCTGGCCTGAAATCTGGTCTGGTCTGGTCTGAAAATCGTGCAACTGTAACTCGTAATTAAATTGATCGATAGACATTAGAAAAAGTGCTCCGATCAACAACATCTTGATCGAAACTGATCTTTGGGCTTTTTTTTCGCTTTTCACATTTCACATTTCTCACACTTTTGGGGATTAAAGAAAGGCTAAGCCTTACAAGCAGATCGTAAGAGTGAGAGACAGGCAGAGATAGAGTAGCAGGTACTGAAAAAGAAGGACAAAAAGGAAGAGAAAGGTGGAATATGTGAGATTTACAGATATATATTTAAGTTGGTTGTAGAGTTTTTAAAGTACTAAGCATTAGATTATAAAGTAGCTGTAATAATTCTTATTTTTTATTAATTCTTCACATACAATTTAAAGCAAGGAACTTTTTAAAAAAAGGACCACAGAGAAACGCATATTCTTAAAAATACAAAAAATTAACACTTTCTATAGTAGAAGTAACTTTATGATATTAAATTGAATCTGACTGAAATCAAAAACATTTCCTTGAAGTTTATTTATGTTAAGATTGGAAAAAAAAACCAATATACAAGTATTCTACTGCTTAGACTTATTCATAAGTGTGGCATTTTATTGACCTCATTTAGTTGACTTGACTTGATTTGTGTTATCATAGATGCAAATTGGAAATGCATATATGTATGTACAAATTGAATGGTTGCATAACTGATTAAACATTAAACATTGCACCTGCATTTGATATATGGGACTGTCAACAAATATTTGCAACTTTGACGCCTACGTAAATCATCATCGATACACCCGCCGCCGGGCAATTGCAACGACAAGCTCACACCTTGCAACACACGCACACACACTCACACACACACACACTTACAGACTATGCACACGCACTCACTATCAAGTGTCAGAAAGGAACCCATTGTGATCCACTTATTAAAAGGCACGAATTAAAGATGAAGCTTTAAGCTGTTTTTCAATGCGCTTCAGCAAAAGAGTAGCAATATTTGTTTTAGGAACTTTCCACATAGATAGATTCCAAGTTCTTAAAAGCTCCTTAGTTGTCATTAGGCTTCTTAAGTTTGAATGAAAGGCATTGCTTCTGAGATATTATAGCTCTCTTCCATTACTTTGCCAACTGAAAGGTTATTAAAGCTTACTTCAAGATCTTAAAAGCTATTCAAGGGGATTTCTTCTAAAATATTCTAACTCTAAGCTAAAACTTTTCCAGTATTTTACCGCCTCAAAGCTACTAAAAACTACACTCCCACTGTCTAAGCTTGTGTTAAGAAATTTCTAATTTGCGGTAACTCTCTTTCTCTTTGGCATACGTAAAGCAAGTATTCCTTTTTTATTGTTACTCATTTCCCAATCCTTGGCACCTTGTTTGCTTCAGTTGCAAGCTGAAAACTTTACGTTTATTTAATGGTTTCCTTTTGGCTTATTTATCACACACACACGACCACAAGACGAGATCTTTAAGTGTCGTAAAAGGAATCACATAAAAAAACATAAACAAAAAGAGAAAAACAAAAAGCAGGCAAAAGGTTAGCATAGAAGTTGGAAGTATTTAACTAGCGTTGTGGCTGTGGCGTGTCCGATAATCAAAGCGATCATCTTATTTGGCCATAAAAATCTCATCCTCATTCCCATTTCCCCCAAGTTGTTTCAGTTTTAGGCAACTCGGATACGGATTTCATCTCTCTCGGGGTCTCTCGATAGACTCATCACATCCGCGCCTAATAAAATGCACGCACGCACCGTCGACACCAACAAATGATAGGAAGGGAGACAGAGAGTGTGTGAGAGAGAGAGAGAGAGAGAGAAGTAGAGGAGGAAACATGACATGAATGAAAATTGGTAGCTGGTAGTTGGTATTTGAAGAGCTCTGGAGGCTAAAGGTGCAGCATCCGTTCATCGTTTTCGGTCATCATCATCTAATCAAAATCAACAACAAATTCGACGATCATCTCGTTGAAAGCCCTAAAAATGGACAACCTTATGCGGCTGTCATGTAGGAGGTCGTCTCTCTCCAGTGCCCACTGTACTCTGCTCTGCTCTAAGCTCCAAATCGGTTGCGTGTTTGGTCATTTGTAACACCTAACGGTTGATTTGTGTATAATCTTTGATTTGAAACATTATAATTAACATAAGCTGTTTGCGTGTCTCGATTCTTTTTTAATCGATATTCATTGATTGGACTAACAATTTGGCACAAGCGGAGATTTCGATTTCTAATTTGGAATCGAAATAATTTAGACTTGAAATTACCATAAATAATTGAGAGTATTAAATATTTAAAATACAACTGTGATTGATACGAGTTGAAATGTCAAGATGTTAGGCATAGAATAAGGTGTTTAAATATTTGTTTATTTTTAAATACTAGAATTTCAACTTATGTTGACTTTTTATCGCTATACAGTTAATATATTACAGTGTGGTTGTAGATTGAAATGTACTATAGTTAAAATGTATTAATTTGGAAATTTAAATGGTAGTTTAGGTATGGCAAAGGAAGCTAAAGTATTATGGGCATAACTGTAGTTCAATCATAACGGTATTTTAGGCTTGCACTGTCAGAAATATTGTTAATATTGTTTTGGTAAAATAATATAGTTGCTAAAACTGTTAAGATATAAATTGATGTATGAGACTTTAATGATAAAATAAAGTCTTTAATGGCTAGCGCTTTAGAAAAAGTTAGTTATTATAAATAAATAAATAAAAAAATAAATAAATAAACAAATAAATAAATAAATAATTAGTTCACTATATCCAGATACGACTGTTTATCAAAATACTAACTATAGAGCAAATTGTTATAATTTAGAGTTTAGTTTGAGATGGATGGCATATCTTTTCTATTGCCTGATACACACTGACTATAGAAATAGGAAAAGAAACATAATGTTCAGATAGAAAGAGCTGCTTAAAGTCCACAAAACTGATCACGTGGACCACCCAAAAAGGTTGCTTTATGAATCGGATTAGAGCTCAACACCCTCAAACCGAAAGAAAAAGAAAACGAAAATGTAAAAAAATGTCGAATCGAATCGAAAGAAATTGTCAACATTTGCAACTGTTGTTGACCCAAGCGACGACGAATTTGTGCAATGTCCAGTGGCTAGCGGCGGCATGAGGCAACTACCAAGTTGCGACGTGCAACGTGCAACATGCAACCAAGTCAAAGAATTGTGATGGAGACGGGACAACAACAATGTTTCGTATTGAGAAGAGCGAGGCTGGCTTTTTTCTTGTTGTTGTTGTTGTGAGTTTCTCGGCTGAGATGGAGGCTGAGATGGAGGCGGTTGCCCACCCACGCCGACAACGGGGCGTATGAAAAACAATTTTCGAGCGAAGGGGACAAGAAACCATTGTTGTAGTTGCTATAGTGACTGATGTTGTTGCTGCGGTTGTTGTAGTTGTTGTCTTTCAACATTTTTTGACTTGTTGTGATTATGGCGGGCCGCCGTCATCATCGTCAACGTCGCGTCGTCCGTCGCCCCATTCGTTGATTTCATAATCTCTTCCGTTGCCATTTGCTATACATTGTTGTTGTTGTTGTTGCTGTTGCTGTTGTAGTTGTTGTAGATTTGTGGGTGACTCGCACTCTCTAAAAACGTCAATCACTCAATTAAACTTAATTATAATTGCGAAGCGATGATGGCGGGCGGGCAGTTTGTTGAATAAATTCAGAAGAAAAGAGAAAGAAAAAAAATTATGAAAAAAAACAACAGCCAAGGGGGATCGTGTAAAATCTCATAGTGAAGGGGGGCTGTGGAGAAGTTTGGAGTGAATAAATGAGAGGGAGTGAAGGAGGAAGTAAGTGGATGGGGTGGAGGAGGGGCTAAGGCTAAGGGCTAGTCGAGAGGGTAGGCAAAAGTTTGAAGATCGACTTTGTGCCGCGACTTCCAGCACTTTGAATTTGTCTCTCTCTTAACGAGTGTGTGTGTGTGTGTGAGTGTGTGTGTATACATATATTGTGTGTTGTTGCTGCTTGTTATTGCTCGTTCAGATTTCAAGAAATTCGCAGAAAATTGTAAATGCACGACGATGGACAACGATGATGTTGATGGCGACGTTGAGGCAACAAAAACAAAAAAACCACCAGCATCACCAGCACCAACCGTCACCACCATCGCCACTTTGGTGGTTTCAAATTTGACTCTGTTGTCTGTGGCTGTCTTTCTGCTTTTGTTTTGTTTTGATTGCGACGGCCTGAGAAAAGAGAGAGAGCAGAGCTTACATGATGTTGTCGCGTTATGCAAAAATGCTCTATTCCCCGCCCCAAGCTAAGCCACCATCCCCCCACCCTCTTACCATCACCACCAACCACCAACCACCCACCCACCAGAAACTGTAGGTGCCCACCCAGAAGACAAGCGAATGGCCAGTGGCCACGTCGATCGAAACAACACAAGACGAGACGAGATGAGGCGAGACGAGACGAGAGTCTAGAGTCTAGAGATGATCGCGTGTTCAGTAATAAGTAACAAGTAACGAATATGCACGACTTTCTCATATAGTTTGAAGTATGTCTAGTATGTGTAGAGTAGGTGTAAACAGAGCTGGGAATAGTTCATAAAATTCATAATCAATAAAAGAACATACTATTTATTTACTAGATTCTTTCAGCAATGAGATCTTAAATAGTTTAAAAAGTTAAATTTTTCAATTCACATTAAATCTCTTTAATTTTTGTTAGTATTTAAATGTGCTTGAGTCTAGAAATTGTTGAAAAATGAAGTCTTAAGGGAACTGTTACAGGTACTGGCGTGGGTTTCGGTACTAGTAAATATTTATTTCGAATTTTCTATTTTTGAGATTTTTCACTTAACTAAAGGTTTTATTTGGGAAGAGTTTGCTTGTAGGATCGTGTAAAGTGAAGCTGCCCGCATCAATAGCTGTGTAGACTCGTGTGGAGTTCCTTCAGTGATAAGTAGACTAGTGTAGAAGCAGTTCATAGAGTGAGAAATTCCGAGAAACGACCATCCCTAGTCAGGAATGGGAACGGGAACAGAGAGCGTCGTCTCAACGGGTACTTTCACCTAGACGACAGACGAAGCGTAACCCTCGAGGTCTACTGCTTAAAGATCTTTCACACACTGTGACAAAATGCCCCACCAGACGAAGAGGGAGGCGTGTCTGAAGAGGGGGGGATGTAGGGAAGAAAGGTAAGGGAAAGGGTAAGGGTAAGGGGAATAGGGGTATGCACTTGCACAACAATTGCATTGTTTCACAGAAGAGGGGTTCGCATGAAACTCTCCATTATGTAAAGAGGCGACGCAACATGTGGGCGTCAACTGCATCCAATCACTAGACCGAACAGGGACAAAGTGAATGAGGTGGACACACAACAACACAACAAAGTGAACAAAGTGGACAAGCGACGACCATTCGACCGATGCGTCGTTCAACGTTGTCACATACTATATTTTTACGCTTTTGCGATTTGTACCAAGAAACAAATACACACAAAGTTTTGTTGCTTATGTTGTTGCTGTTGTCGTGATTGTTCTTCTTGTTGTTGCTGTTGTTGTTGTTGTTGCTCTGGTTATACGAGGTATCTAATTAGGGGGCGGCTTTGTTGTCGGTTCGCCGGTTGACAAACAGTTGGGCAATTTGTAACTGGGATTTCGAAATTGGAATTACAATTGCAATTGCTATGCTTAACTGCCAGGGCAAAAGGGTACAATAAACAAAGGAGGAAAAAAATTAAGAGAAGGACAGAAGAAATCTCAGAGAATATATAGAAATTAAGATGAGAACTAAATACAAACTCACATATGACATCACTAACAGAGTCAGAGACAGAGTCCGTTATAGTTTCTACTCGATCTGAGAATCTATAATGAGGGAGTTTAATTTCTTTTTATATAATTCTAATTAATTTAAAGAGACTTTCTCAAAGCGTGTGCTGATAAGTGTTCACACTCCTTACAAAGAACTCTGCCAGTTTATCCATTTCAAGGATCATTAACAGCATCTGTAAATTTCATACAGTAAATTTGACTTCATAGAAGCCAATGCAAGCGGAGTAATCTCCTCATTATATCAAATGATTAAATAGTCAAATTTACTTATATTCATACTATATGTGACCTTTTTCATTTATCTGAAAGTTTTCCACTTTTTATGCATTTCTCTATGTAATAAAGTTTCGCTATATTGAGATTTTGTGCTATGACCATTTGTTAATTTCCTAATTTTGATTCTGTCTGTAGATCTGTTAAATGTTATGCATCATTGGACAAGAGGCAAATTGTGGATTTGTTGTTGTTAAAAGTATTTTGAAGAATTGCAAGCGACACATCTGTCTATGGTAGCGGCAACTTGGAATGCAACCACAATGTTGATTCTGGATACGCTATGTGGAATTAAGATATATTGAGTTTGATATATAGATGAACAAGGTTAGGGGCAGAGGCAGGGGATAGAAATGTATATGGGGGTGTGTGTGTGTGGATAGAGATGGTTATCGGTTTTCAGTTACTGAAATGCAGTCAAGTACATTTAATTGCTGCAAGCCCTCAAATTTAATTCCTACGAAAATCTATTTTCTTTTTTCCTCCTCCCCCTCCTGTTATCCACCACTCTGTATTTTCTTTTCATTTGTATTTTTATTTTTATTTGCTCTCTCTGTATGTTTGTCTATTTTCAATTCGCTGCAAATGTTCTCAATTTCATTGATTTCAATTGTTGCATTGCAAAAACTATCGATTACAATGCAATGCGCCAAACAAAAGATGCACAATACGACGAAGAAAGGGAGTGAGTAACATAGAGGAGGCAGAGAGAGAGAGGAAGGGAAGGGAATGTGCGGGTGTAAGCAGTGACAGGGGGTACTTAACAGATTGCCAGCCAACAACAACAACAACCAACAATGGGCCAAATCGTTTAGGACCATTAAGTGCGTCTGCTACCTGAAATTAGATCAGTTCTCGACTCACTCACTCCCTCCCTCAGCTGAGTCTACGTGTAATCCAAAAAATCTAACCTACAGTTTGCGATCGATAAGCTAAAAAACTAATCTACAAGAAGGTTTTAAAACCAATATAAATATATATTATTATTTCATAGATATTTTAACTTATTTATGATAGATTAATATGTTATTTGATCCAATTTGAAGTGTTGAACATTCGTAATTGAAAACTTTTAAAGCTAGAATATGTTTGATAATGAATTAAGTAACGTAAATTTAAATTTTTATTTTATTCAATTTTGCTTTAAATGTAAAATATTGTAAAATAAATTCAAGTGATGCTGTTGTACTGAATATCTTAAACATTGAGTGTCTGTTTATTCATATTCATGCATATTTATTCATATTCATTCATATTCGATATATCTAGCGCTTTCGCTTTGCTATGCAGAGTGGCAGGTGGCGCTACAGTGCCGTTCAGTTGATCGATACTTAGCTCAATTGGTCACCCACATATGGCCAACCTTGCCAAACCCCTCAAACACCCCTCGTTTCCTTGATTCTTTGCCCTCGCCCACAGTCGGTTGTTTGGGCACTTTACGCGTAATTGCCGCACATCGTCAACGTCAACGTTGTGTCGTTGTTAGTTTCATTGTTGTAACAATTGTTGTTGTTGCTGCTGTTGTTGTTACTGTTGTTGTTGTTGTTGTTGTTGTTGTTGCTGTTGTTGTTGTTGCAGTCGGCTTGAAGCCCATTCATCAAAGCCCATCGATTGGCATTGGGCCGACTGTCTGTTGAACAAGACCTATTATTTGTAGGTCATAAATTTTATTGCTCAACTGCCGTTGCTGCAATTAAATCTCAATGGCTGACGGCCACTGACGGTCGTACAGCAGCGGCATCTTTGTCATTTTGCTGCCCCTCAACTTGGAGCAACAACACTCTCGACTTGCCACCAACTTATACAGATAGACAGATACAGATACATACATACATATATATATATGGTTAGATAGATGGATAGATTCAAGCAGACACCCATTCACCCATTTACCCAACAAACGTTTAACCCTCACAGCAGGACTCTTCCTTCTGTTCTCCTTTCTAACCTCCTTCCCCTCCTCCTCCTCCTCCTCTTACTTTCCTTCGTAGTGCAAATATTTTGACATTCTTTGCACCCGAAAAATTGTAACCCAACAAACAGTTGAAAGCCTAATGAGACAATTGCAAGTGCACGTTTTCCCTAGACGATCCATCGATCTAACCATCGATTGATCAGCTGATTTTTATCTACAGTTTGTTAACTGCCAACTGTGTGTGTGTAGCTTTGTGTGTTAACTGGGCCTTATCGTCGTGCCATTAGCCACAAATGTCGCTCAGCTATCGCCACGGCTCATCTCATCTCATTCTACTCTCAAATCAGCTTCCTCTTCGCTCATGACTTGCGTTTACTACACAAGAGATACCCTGTATGTATAGGGTGTTTCATTGCAAATTAAAATTAAAATTGATTAAGTTTTGACAAAGTTAGGCAAGTTTTATTCCTTACAATCAAATTTAAAGTATACTCTTATACTGATTTAGATTAAAAAGGAAATATAAAAAATTTGAAATGTTGCAATGTTTTTTTTTTCTTTAGAAAATGTATCGAAAATTTCCACAAAATCATAAAAATCGACTTTTGAAAAAGCACCATTTTTAAATGAAGAATCAAGTAATAGATGAAGACATGACTTAAATGACATTCCACACCAGAATCGGGTTAGATTTGACAAAGTCATGCAAGTTTTAGGGCTGGAAGAAGTTACAACCAGCAACTTTAAACTGTATTGGGATTAGCTGGTAAATATAGAATTTCTCGCAACAACTTATTAACTCTTATGAAACTGCAAAGAGGATTGCCTAGAAATGATCAAAAGTGCAACATTTTTAGAAAACTTGTCTTAAAATTTTCGGAACTGCGGATAGAAAGTCATGAGCATGGACTTTAGTAACTATAGCTATAAGTGGGAGCCTCTCTGTTCCCCCCTCTGTCAGTAGATGGAACGTGGGCAGGTCAGGTCGTATTTTACGCAGAATGGTCAAAGCCGTTTCGAGTGGCAGACTAGAGGCTGTATCACCAGCAGCTGCAGCAGCAGCAGCAACAGAACCACACCCAAGCTAATAAACGTCAAGCGGCAGGCACATTTTCCCACAGGCGCCGCCAACCGGCGCTTGGTTAAATGAGCTACGTGTCGCCATCAGGTGGATGTGGCAATGTGGCAATGTTGCAACTGCCATGTCGCCTGCCTGAAGCAACCCACAGCAATCTGCAACAATCTGTGGCAAACAAAAACAAAAACAGCAGTCAGGGCTTAGACAAAGTCAACCCTTTGATAAAAAATCTCTTAAAAGCTGTGTGTGTGTGTGTGTGTGTGTGTGTGTCTGGGGTCGAGTCTGTGATTCTATTAGCAATTCCGTTGAAATCGAGTCGCATCTCTATAAACCGTTAAGCCACCGAGTGGCGGAGGAGATAGTGGGGGGGTAGTCAGTGGGGCCTCGGCATCAAGAGGCAGCGCCGCTTGGCGGTCGTTCCGTGCCGTCAGAGAGTTGTGCGCTTCAGCGAAAACAGTAGCGCCGCTGCCAAACGTCACTTGCGACAAACAACAACAACAGCAACAACAACAGCAATCAGAGATGTGGCAGCAACAGCAACAACAACAACAACAACAACAGCAACAACAACAATATGCGAAAGTTCAAAGCCTAATGCGAAAAATTCGCAGAAATCTGTCATCGCCTTGTCAACGCGGCGTCATCAGCAGGAAGCTGAGACTCAAACTTAGTGAGAAAGGGAGAGATATAGAGAGAGATAGAGAGAGAGAGTGAATGAGAAGGAGAGTTACCCATAAGCTGCCCTTAGCCAAGTGTGGCAGCTATCTGCAATTGGCGCTACGCACACATACACGCACACACAACACACACATCTCATGCCACATTTCGAGACAAGCAAAAATATTGTTCCATCAAAAATCAGTGCCACGTCGGCGATCATATCAAAGCAGCGCAAATTTCCTGCCACTGCCACTGCCACACAGAGATAACAGACAAGCCGAGGCGTAGGAGGACAACTCTCTCCCTCTCTCTCTCTTTCTCTATCTATCTCTTGCTGTTGGCGACAGGAGCAAAGAGTATGTCACTGAATCTGATGCTCTGGACCCCGTCTGTGTGACATCAACTGGCGTCTATCAAAGTGTTCAGACGCTGGCCAAAAATATAAGCACAAAAAATAATGTTACGAATCCAAAAACATGCCACACTTTTTAAAGGGTTTATTAGCTAGAACAGCACAGTTAGTCGCGGCTTAAATACTTGTTTGATCAATCAGGTATTTCCATTTCTATCAGAATGATAAACTGACGTGTAATATATAGAAACTAATGACAAAATCAAAAGTATTTATTAAAAGAAAGATTTTAGGAACATTGAAATCCTGTAAGCTTTATTCGATGGATATGCTTAAATTTGACACTAGTTTCTATACGTTTTACGTCAGTTTATCATTCTGATTGTTACTTATTTGAGACTTTATATAAATTTGTAAATACAGTGAAAACTACTTTAGCGGACACCTTTAATAGGCGGACACTTTTCTTGGACGGACACTTTTTTGGTGACGTTACTTTTGGTCTAGTTTTCAGATCTATTTTGTTACTATTGAGCAGACACTCCTCTTGAGCTTAACTATACATCATTTTAAGAGTAATAATTTGAAGTTTTTTGTATTATTTAAATTTGAACCTCGAGATTTAATTAACAAAGAACAAAGAAAAGTCTACATATCAGTTTACTAAGAAAAATAAATCAGATAAGTTGTTATTATTTTAAATTAAAAATCTTCCATTTGTATCTCTTACTCTTCCCACAAAAAAGGGTATATGGTAGTCGAAGTTTCTTTTGGTAACTTTGAAAATATTTCCACTCAAAAATTCTCGACAAATAGAGCATTTTGAATTCGTTGTCCTGGTAAATTGTCAATTGTTTCTCTGGCTTTGACATATTGTCAAAACGCGCCAGAATGTTGTTGTTATTGCTAATGTTAATGTTGTTGTTGTTGAGATATTTGCTGTTTTGCTGTCGGTTGTCGGTTGTCGATTTGTTGCTGCGGCCTGTTGCATGTCATTTGAAGGCAACCCGGGCAATCGCAATCGCTCGGCGCTATTAAACATCAAAAGGCGAATTGTCAACTGGGCGCAGAGCATTTAACGCCAAATTCCGCAACAACAAAAGGAAGGTAGCAACATTAGCAGCAGCAGGTAGCACACAACATGGCCAAGAAGATCAAGAAGCCTTTTGGCCATCATCAGTCTCAGTCTCCGTCTCCGACTCAGTCTCCTTCTCAGTCCCAGGTTGACTCAGCGAATGCCACAAATTGTTGTCGTTAGATTTTTCGTTCACTTAATTGCCGCAATTAGCGTGGGGCGCTTTGTAGTGATGCCACGTTGCAAGTGCAAATGGTCTGGCAAATATTTGTTTTCCCCAAATGAAAGCGAAATGGGATTCCCCCCACCAAAATCCCCTCGATGGCGCCAGCTTGACGGTGAGTTGAAAGCGCCTTACTGCGGACAAGTGAATACATTCACATACATTCACATACATTCAGATATGCAGAAATCAATTGAGCAGTAAATATTAATTTAGAGACGTGAATACATTCATTATTCATCTAAATGCATGCATGTAGATCATTTGAATATATACTATATATACAGTAAATAGTAATTAAAACAACTGAATACACTCAGTATTCAGAGAAGAGAAGAGAAGAGAAGGGAAGAGAAGGGAAGAGATGAGAAGAGATGAGAAGAGATGAGATGAGAAGAGAAGAGAAGAAAAGAGAAGAGAAAAGAAGAGATGAGAAGAGAAGAGATGAGAAGAGATGAGGAGAGAAGAGAAGAGATGGGAAGAGAAGAGAAGATAAGAGAATAGAAGAGAAGAGAAGAGAAGAAAGGAGAAAAGAAGAGAAGAGAAGATAGGAGAATAGAAGATAAGAGAATAGAAGAGAAGAGAAGAAAGGAGAAAAGAAGAGAAGAGAAGATAGGAGAATAGAAGAGAAGAGAAAAGAAGAGTAGAGAAGAGAAGAGAAGAGATGGGAAGAGAAGAGAAGAGAAGATAGGAGAATAGAAGAGAAGAGAAGATAGGAGAATAGAAGAGAAGAGAAAAGAAGAGAAGAGAAGAGAAAAGAAGAGAAGAAAAGAGAAGAGAAGATAGGAGAATAGAAGAGAAAAGAAGAGAAGAGAAAAGAAGAGAAAAGAAGAGAAGAAAAGAAACGGAAAGAAAAGAGAAGAGAAGAGAAGGAAGAGAAGAGAAGTAAGCTATGAGTTCTCCTTATATTAAATAATATAATATAAATAGTTACAGCTAAATTTTAGAGTTTGAAATCTCTGAAAAATGCAGTCAAAATTGCATATGAACAGGAATTTATTATTTAACTAGTTTTCCTTCAATTTGTATGTAAACGAAATAAAATATCGGTTACTTTTGACTTTAGATACAAGTGAATACACTCACAACGAATAATATAAAATGCATCTGTTTCAAAAAGTAAATGCATTTTGAGATTTAGAAGATTTTCAAAATGAATACACTCAGAAAAAGCATATAAATTAAATGGCATATGGAATATTTAAATCCTAGATCAAATCAAATTCAAACTACATTGACTCTGTGCTTCCGCCTCAGTGCAGCAGCATGTGGCAGCATGTGAGTGAATTCAAAGTTGCCCCAAGGCGACACACACACAAAGCCATAAAATGAAAGCTCAACTCGTATTCGTATTCGTATTCGTATTCGTATTCACACGAGTGCCAAATGATTCGAGCCCAGAACCGAACCGTTCACTGCCAACTGATGCTGTCAATAAAATTTGCGTCTGGCGCTGAAAAAACTAAAACAGAAAGGGCAAAAGGACGGAGTGAGATGTAGAGGAGATTGCCACAAGGAGTAAATTGGCGAGAAAGAGGGGAGGAGAGGAGAGTAACAGGAGGTGGGGGAGGGGGACTAAGGGGCAAGTTGAGGTGCGCCTGTCGTGGCTGATCAAAATCAATGCTGCCATGGAATTGCGAATCAATTGCGGGTCGCAGGCCAAAAACAACAAATGTGAGCCAAAAACGATATCAGGGCAGCAGCAACAACTTGCAACAACAAGGGGCAACTTGCAACAAGGCAGCAGTCAGCAGTCAGTTTGGGAGTTTGCTGAGTTGCCTCTGATGTTAAACAGTCGTCGATCAAAGACAAAATCCCGGCACGCCAGATCCTTTTGCCAGAGACAATGCGAATGCGAATTTGAATGTGAATGTGAATGTGAATGAGATGGCGAATCCCAATCGAGAAATGAGATGGAGAATGGACAAGAAGAAGAAGAAGCTAAAGACGTTGAAAATACCCCTGATCCTTCACCAAACGCAACGACGATGAAGACGACGTTTTACTTTTTGGCGACACTGACAAGCCGCTTGACAAGCGAGCGGCAAGCGGAAGGGAAGGGAAAGGCAACAACAAGTAAGCGAGCTGTAGTCAAAAGTGCCTGACTAATAGATACCCTGCGTGCAGGTCCTTAGATATCTTTGGACATCACTTAAATGTATACATATAAAATAGAGCTTGAAAGATACTTTCCCTTGGAGGAAAACTTTGTCTTCCATATGAAACATATGGACTTTCTTTTTCTAGTTTGAATACCACCCGAACTCAAGAGCTTTAACCAACAAGAAGCTTTCACGGCCGGGTGCAAATTTTGTGAAACAATGTTGCTGCTCAAGTTTATACTAAATACTTAATGGGATCTGTTACAAACCTTGCACCCTTCACTACGGTATACAAAATAAAGCATACAAATCCGAATACCCAAAACGAATACGAATGTATTCAAATTCAGCCACTGAGCAACGCAGATTTGCGACAGGCGATTGTTGTTGTTGCTGTTGTTGCTGTTGTTATTGTTGCTGTTGCTGTTGCCGTTGTTGCCTCACGTTTCTCGTCGTGGCGCTTGCAACTTGATCGATGAATGGGCATTCGGTCGGTTTGGCCCAGGGACACGCGGCGCCGCTGCCGTTGCGAATTCAAGCGCCGCTTTTGAGTTGGGCTCACACAATGCCACCGACCGACCGACCGACCGATGCTTCCAAACAGTCAGACATAGTCACTGAATCGATCTTGAGTCTGGCCTGGCCTGGACTGTGCCTGGTCTGGTTTCTTTTCTTTTCTTTCCGTCGTCTTTGGATTCTGTATTTTTCTTTTTTTGTTTTTTCATCTTATTTTGTTGTTCTTCTTAAGCGGAGATTAAGCTGTGCGAACTGCATTCATGCGCTACATTTTCAATTGGTTTAGTATTGGATTTAACTAGCAGGTGTGTTGTCCATTGTAACTAGGAAAGTCTGTAAACTGAAATTTGTAGATGCATTCCCATTTCAATACAAAGTCTAACAACATTCTATAACTTGAAAACTCTGCAGCGAAATGTACTAAAATTTCATTAATTTCAGGGTTACAACAGATGAACAATTGATAGATACGGTATAGAGAAAGGTATAATAGGGATAATATCATAAATAATAAGAGAATAAGTCTGATAACATTTAATTAAGCTGATGTTAATCTAACTAAATGATATTGCTGTCATAATTAAGGTACAAAATGCAACCAATTAGTGGAGTGAGTGTGTGAGTGAGTGAGTGAATGAATGAATATATGTGTGTGAATGAGTGCAGCGCATTACAATTTGATAGTTGGCTTAAACCCTTTTTAAGCCAAATGAAATGAAATGCAAGGCATAGTCATGTCCACTTTGTTTGCCTCCAAATGACAGCTGATTGCTCTCGGTCGCGTCTGTGTGTCGGAATATATAGGGATCGGGATCGGCATCGGGAACGGGAACAGGAATCGGGAACGGAATCAGGAACGGGCAATGGGATTGGGAATGGTAATGGGGAAAGGACTAAAGGGGTATTTCGGGGGATCTGTTGAGTTTTTTGGGGTCTGTCTTCGTTTGAGTTTCGGTTTCGGTTTCGGTTGTTGGTCTGCACAGTCTTCAGTCTTCAGTGTTGAGACTTGGAAAGGTTCTCAGGTTTTGTGTACGCCGGCGCCTTTAATTGGCATTTGAATGATGTGCACACACGCCGCTCCTCGCAACGCGCCCCGTTCCTTTTGTTAATGTGCCACAAAACGTTAACCTGCCCCCTAAGGGCCAAAAGGGGAAGATAAACAGAGAGAGACAGAGAGAGACAGACAGACAGAAAGAGAGAGAGAGAGAGTGTCTTATCACCGAGCGGAGCGCCCAGCGACTGCGCAGCGGCGTCTTATCAAACTTGTCGATCGGCTGCGGCTGAGACGCTTATCTGATGCTCGTTTTGGATAAACGCATCATTATTACTGTCGCCGCTAACTGGCTCGACTGACGACGCGACGCGACGCGACGCTGGCAGTAACGCCAGCAGCGATGCCAGCGGCGAACGCAGTCGAGAGTGATGCGAAATATAGTTGTTAGCGATAAAAGCAGATCAGAACGACCATACTTAAAAAGAGGACAGAAAGTAGATTAAGTAGTTTCTTTAAGTAAATGTAATTGTTTTCCCAAATTTAATGGTGAATTTATTAATTAAATTTTATATCGGAATTTCAATTTAACAGCTCAAAGTGAATTCAATTTGCAAAAAAGAAAAGGTTCATTAAATTTACTTCTAAAAATCTTTGGGCTACGCTCGTTTTTCTAATTTACGATATTCTTCTTATTGACTACATTTATTTTAGGGAAACTTTTTATTATTTGGGATATTTTTTTATTAATGTGTAAGGCATTTCTGACTATTCTTAAATATTTCAAATAATTTCATTAAAATTGCTTTAAATTGTAACTGCATTCAGATATCACATAAGCAAAAATTCGATATATTTTGAGATTTATAAAATATAGTATGACAGTTTTTCCAACAAAAGTAGTTTGAAAAAGAATAGATCCAACTATGTGGGAAAAGGCTAAATTGGCAGCACTGACAGTCGATGAAATTGAGCGCCAAAAAAGGGTTAAGGCAGCGGAACAGTCGGTGGTCGTTTATCTGCTCCTTCTGCTCGTTGTTGTTGTTGTGTTTATTGCTGTTGTTCTCTGCTGGTTGTTGTTGTTGTTGCTTGTTGTTGCTTGTTGTCATTATCAAGCGATCTCAATCGCTGCTAATTAATTTCTAGGCTATTTAAGTTAATTTACATACTAAACAAATGCTCGGCACATGCAACTCTTGAGGCAACAACAGCAGCAGCAGCTGTGCTCAACTCGTAGCCCCTTGATATAAAAAAGAACACCCCCTCCCTCCCCACACATCGAACCTCGATTACGCACTGTGCGTAGGCGTCGACGTCGACGTCAACTTTGACGCTGACGTTTGCGAGTTGAGACTGCGCTTAATTTTCGTTAATTAAAGCAAATGTCTGTTCAAGGCTGTGAAGGGGGAAACGCAGCTGAAGGGTGTCTCTCCGTAAGTGTGTGTGTGTGGGCGACTGACCAAAGTGGCGGAAAAGCGTTGCAATTGACGGTGGCAAGCAACGCGAACAACAACAGCAACAACACGAACAGCGTCGACATTTGATTTCCGTGTCATTAAACAGGCAGCATAAATGGTTGCTTTCATTTTTGGGTCTGGGCTTTTTCGACTTTTTGGGTGACCAACGCTGCGTTAATGATGAACTGCAGCAGCAACAGCAGCAGCAGCAGGAACAACAACAAAAGTAGTGACACATCTACTACTATTTCTAGTTCTGCTTCTGCTACCTTTATTAACTACTATTTTTATAACTGCCTCTATAAATAATATGAATAGAATATATCTATTGCTTTCCATTTTTTACTATTTTAAACTATTATTGTTTTACTATTTTTACTAATAAAATTTCTTCTATTTCTACTACTAATTCAACTACTACTACTTATGCTACTACTTATGCTACTAATTCATCTACTACTACTTATGCTACTACTTATGCTACTAATTCAACTACTACTATTTATGCGGCTACTTATGCTACTTATTCAACTACTACTACTTATGCTACTACTTATGCTACTAATTCAACTACTACTATTTAGGCTACTACATCTAACACAATTTATACTACTCCTACATTTTCTACTACTATTTATAGTACTACCATTTCTTCTACTACATTTGCTACTATTTCTACTACTACTTCTACTTATATTGATGTTACTCCTTCATTTGGACTTTTAGTTATTCTGATTAGGTTCGTTTTTCTGAGAAAGTTTTCAAGAACTTTCATTAAAATGTTGCTTCTAATTTATGTAGCTAAATTTCTGTTAAATAGGCTCCAGTTAAAATAGACTGAAACATGATGTCGATGATGATATCATATGACGTAATTTAATAATGTAATTAAATATAGAAATAAATTCAATAAATTCCCAATGGAAAGTGTATTAAAGTACACTGTGTATATAAAAGTACACTGTGTATTAAATTACACTATGCATAACCTAAAGTTTTGTCTAAGAAACTTTTGTCTAAGTAAGATAATTACACTTCCTATGTAAATAAATGAAGAGCACAACTATCAAGTTTATTTAAATACTACCTACGATAGTTGTATAATATAATAACATATAAGTATGTGAAAAGATGTTTATAAGTTTAATAAATTAATTTTCGACTAAGGAAAATAGAGTTTTAAACAATCCCTTTTGCATTCTTTAACTAAATTGTGATTACATTGAAGTTCATAGGTTAAAGTTGCTTGGCTTAAATAACAATTTTTTGTCGACATTTGCATATGCACAGGCACTTTGCCTCATCAATTGTGGCATGGTGTGTATGGGTATGTGTGTGTGTGTGTGTTTGTGGCACAAAGTAGTTGCCACACCAAAAACTGTTTCGATCGTATCTAATAGTCTGTCTGTGTCTGGCAATTGCCCCCAAACCCAAAACTCTAAGTATTATTCATTTTGGCGAATGTTATTCGTTTGATTGTCGCAACGCATTCACATTCACAATCACATTCACATTGGCATTCACATTCACATTCGAGACGTTTGCGATAAAAACTTAATAAATAAATTGACTTTATGGTTATGGCGCGACTGCTGAGATACACTGTGAGACATTGAGATACTCTGAAGTTACACTGAGATACTTACAAAGTGTTGACTCCGTGTATATGTGTGTAACTCTGTGAGTGTGTGTTTGTGTGTGTTTGTCTCTTCGTCCTGACGCAGTTGTCCCTTTGTGTTTGCCACAAATAAAACCATAAATAAAACGCAAACGGCGGCCCAGGCGCAAAATGTATTCATGAGTAATTGTCACGCGGGTGTCCGGGTAAGGAAAGGGGGAGGAAAAAGGGGTGGAATTGGGTGAAAGGCGATGCGATGAGAAGAGAAGAGTCGAGAATTGGGAGGATGCCACTGTCCATGGCATACAATTGAAGTGTTTTTGGGCTGATTTTTATTTGCTGTTGTCATTGCCGTTCTTGTTGTTGTTGCTGTTGTTGTTGCTGTTGTTGTTGGACGGTTGCCCGTCGGCTGGTTTGGGTGGTTGGGCGGACGGAAGCTATCGGCTGAGCGGAAGCAACGGCTGCAGTTGGCGTTGCGCCACGTGATCGGAAGGAAGCGCAACTTGCGAATTGATACATCCGATGCAGACACACACACACACACAAACACACTCACATAAACACACACACACACACGTAGAAGCTACATTTGCCCAGATACACAGAAAAAAAATAATTATTAATGATATAAAACTAAATTAAGACTTTATGGGGATCAAATGAAATTAACTAAGAAATTCAGATTTTGATGTTTTTTTTGATATTTTGATTTAATATTTATAACATTTACTTGAGTTTTTCTTTGTTTGCTTGGAAACTTTATATGTATTTATTAAAATTTGGCGGCTTTAAATAAGTTACTGAAAGAAATTATAATAAATAATATTAATTATAAGATTAAGTTTGAATTAATTGAA
This sequence comes from Drosophila putrida, assembly GCA_037043535.1. NCBI lineage: Eukaryota > Metazoa > Arthropoda > Insecta > Diptera > Drosophilidae > Drosophila > Drosophila putrida. Next base: position 2,347,419 of record JBAMBI010000016.1, read on the forward strand.
ATATTATAATTTCATTTCTTCTTAAGTTAACTTTAGAATGATAAGTCAGTCAGTGAATCAGTGAGTCAGTCCGATAATCCAAAGAGTTTTATTTATATGGATATGTTCAACTATCTTACTAATGCTGGAAATATTGAACTTCTTTTTTTCTGTGTATTTTCTATATTTTTGGTTATTTGACATCAAATTGTCAGCTAAAATGCTGAGCGTCTGTCGCTGACTTTTCACTTTTCACATCTTCACATTTTCACTGTGGTGTCACCCTCCCAGCGCAGTCAAGGCAACATCTCCCATCTCCCATCTCCCCTCACATCCTTACATCCTTGAGATTAGCTCTTAGATTTGGTTTTTAATTCCCCCACAGTTGACAAATTAGCTTGCAGTTTAACAAAATTATGTTGCTTCGTCAGATATCTCAATCAATATCACAGATTATGTACTTAACATTATCTTTAATAGTCTGACCAGAATTTGTTTTGTAATCGGATTACTATATCATATAGCTATCAGATAAATAAATGCATTATAAATCTAAATAAATCTGCTCGAACTTTTCCTTCACAGTGGGAAGCTTAACTAAAACTTTATATTCAATCAAAAACATAAACAAAATTATTTAAATAAAAACATGACAAATTAACAAATCTAAGGTTCATTTTTTCAATATCTTAAATAACTATCATTCGGATAAAGTGACGTTAAAAGTCTAGAAACTTATATATGTCAAATTCAAATGTACATTATGTAGTTGACTAGTTCCTTAAAAATTTGGACTGGAAATCGGAAAGAAATCATTTGCATAAATTTGACAAATTAGAGCACAGTTTGAGAAGCACTGTCAGTACTACAGTTGCAGCTGCACTTGGTTTCTGCTTGCTACAACTTATTTCTTGCTTATTTTTGTTGCCTGCCTGTTTTTTTATTTATTTTTATTTCTTAAAAAAAAGTTGTTTGACTGGCGCCACTTGAATAACTTGACGACGTCGTTGTTGTTGTTGTTGTTGCTTGGACCCTGGTCCATGCACATATTGGCAATGGGTTGTGGTTGTGGCTGTTTTGTTGTTGTCTCTAAAATAAAGACGATCCAATCCAAACGAAAAAATCGAACGAGTGCACACTTAAATGCAAAAAGGACATGAAAAGAACACGACTTGGATTGCCTCCTCACAGTGTATTGTTGTTGTTGTTGCTGTTGTTGCTGGCTGCCAACGCGCTTTTGTTTTAGTGCATTGTTGTTGTTGTTGTTGTTTGGGGCTTGTTGTCGTTTGATCAGAAGCCGCCACAAAGCCGCGTTGTGTCCACAGTCTTCAAGTTATGCGCCCGTGCTCGCCTTCTCTATCTCTCTCTCTCTCTCTCTCTCTCTCCCTCTCTCTAGTAGCTCCATCTCGCTCTTGGTTGCTATCCGTGTCCGCATGGGGCAGCGGCGGCTACTTGAGGCGCCACCAGGCGGCGGCGTCGGCAATGTCTATAACACAACAACAACAACAGCAACAACAACAGCAACAACAACATTGAGAAGAAGGAACAAAATGCTTGTCTTTTGGATTTCAGCTTTTGCTTTCGGGAATTTTTTTCGCGCAGGCCAATTGGCGTCAGCCTTCATACCTTAAGCCTACACATACACATCTAAACAAATACACATTTACCAGGGTTGCCACAACAGCCTTTTTATACGTCAACTCTGGCTTGTTATCAATAGCTCAAATATAGCAGTTAGACGGAATTTTATCTTTTTATCCCTTTTTCTAACACGTTTCATTTGAATTACTTGTTATCTATTTTCCCCTATAAATACAGAGTCTTTCCACAGTCGAGCATGCCTTACTGTAGACTTTCTCTACTCTGAAAAAAATATATATCTATAATTGCAATAAGCATTGAAAAATCAGTTTTCATTCAGTTTCAATTGGTTGCGAAATTTAGCTTTTTGTCGACTTTTAAATCCACCAAAAACAGCTTATTTTGCTCTGCAAAAGTTGGCAACACTGGCACGCACACAGATTTGCAGTAAATCAAGCAGCAGCAGCTAAAAACCTATTCGGTGGTCTCCAACTTCCAACTTCCAACTGGCGGCATTTTTCCTGTTCCTCTTTTCATTTTGGCAATTTATTATGTTTTTTATCTCATTTTTTTCATATTTATTTTTTTTTTATTTGCGATTATTATTATGTTTTATTAGCACAGCATGCGTGTGTGTGTCGGTGTGTGTGTGTGTGTGCTTGCTTGCTTGTGGGTGGCAACTGCTTTCAAAACTGTCAAACTGCAACGAGGAGAAAGAAGAAGGCGAGTTTAACAATTTCAGTTTTAGGTTAAGCTGTTGAATGGCAAAGTTGAATTGTATTGTATTATTTTGACAATTTTATTATAATTTAAATTCGTTATACAGTTTTAGTTATACAGTTAAATTTATTAGTTATTCCTATATTTTATGTTTAAGCTATAAGGACTGTTATGATGTAAAGTGAACTATTAGCTATTTCCTTATTAAGTTGGCTTAAGCTGCATTTTTGTTTTAAATAATTTTATTGCATTTGATTCCGTTTATTTTAAAACTACAAGTTGTTTATGTAATTAATTTATTTTAATTATTATAATACTAATAATAATAGTAACAATAATAATAATAATAATAATAATAATGTTAATAATAATAGTAATAATAATTATAATAATAATAATAATAATAATAATAATAATCATAATAATCATAATTATAATAATAATAATAATAATTTTAAAATAAATTAATAAGTTCATTATTCTAATTTCCAGAAGATTCGAGTGTCAGAGAATTTCAATTTGTGAGTTTCTACTGTAATGTATTTAAAGTTAAATGAATGCAAAAATTCTCAGTTAGACATTAAATCAATTTAATAGTTTTTATATCAAAAACTTTTTACTATACAAAAATTAAAGTCACCATATGTTGCAATATTTAATTCAAAACCCATAAAAACTCCTATCGGATCAAAGATCAATCAGTATAAAAGATTTAAAATAACAAAAGAGTTAAATTTGTAAAATTTGCAACAAGTTTTTCTGGCATTTAATAGTCGACTTAGTTTACTTTGTCATAGCCATTTTTATGGCTTTTAACTACAGGGTATATTAGTGCTGTCAATTGGCTTTTGTAGACTTTAATGAGTTTGCAACACATGCAGGTCAAACTCTGCTGCATATTGGGTGGCCGTCCATTGCCGCCAGGTTGCAACAACAACAGCAGCAGCATCAGTAGGAGCAGCAATTAGCTGGCTGCGTGGTAACTTGGCTTAAAGCCTGACTAAGCGGCATAAAGAAGGAAGCGCCTAGGAGAGATAGAGCGAAGAGCCGAGAACCGAGAATCAGGTCAAGTGCTGCTTGAAGGCGCAGCCCAAAAGTGGTTGAAGATGTTGCAGCAAGTGTGCCCATTAGGCAATGACAACAACAACAGCAGCAGCAACAACAACAACAACAACAACAACAACAACAACAACAACAATGACATACAAGCATGACTTGACTAAAAAGTTTGACAGGCGTTGTTGTTTGGTCCAAAAACAGAAGGCAACAAGAGGAATGATAAAGCAACGCCCACTTGCCTGCAACATGACAATGCCACAACAGAGAGAGAGAGAGAGAGAGTGCGAGAGAGAGGAGGAATGGGGGGTGGCATGGTTGACAGAGGGGTAGTTAAAGGAGCTACAACTAAGCGGTGAAGCGGAGGGGAAGAGAGGTAAAAGCCTCAAGCATTGGAGCCTCGTCACATGTTTACATTCAATTAGAAGTTGCCTTGCTTCCTTTATTTTTCTTTTTTCGTTTTTTTTTTTTTGCTTTTGGTGAGGCAAAAGCCTTTGGCTTGTTTGCCACCAACAGCAGCAGTAGCAGCAGCAGCAATGATTGCAACTGCAGCAGCAACAGCTGAAAACTGGAGCAGCTGCTGCTGACAGTGGACAGTGGATGACCCCTTCTTGGCCCCAGTGGGTGGCCACCAAGTGCAATGAACCGCCAATTGAGATATTAACCGAATGAAAGAGATGCAGAAAGACAGCGCCAATTGAGATATTAGTCGAGTGCAAGAGAAGAAACGATGAGAGGGAGAGAAGTGTAAAGAGAGAGGGAGAAGCAGAAGAAAAGCAGCAAAAATTACAGTAGAACAGCTTAAAAAACACTGCAGTCCAAGAGGAATGACGATGGAAAAGAGCTAGGGAAATTTCAAGGCGAAGAAAGGAAGAAGATCAAGCGGAAGAAAAAGAAAAGACCTAAAGAGTTGGAGATAATTTACCTTTTTATTTTTAACTATTTTATTAATAATACTAATAGCTTATAATATCTATATTGTATCAGGAGAAAGGATACGATCAGCAGGAAAGTGGAAGAAAAGCAGATCTATTCCTGGGCTTTTCCAGAAGATGAGCTAACAGCAGCAGAATATGTTAATCGAAGGGAAATGCAGGAAAAATCAGAAGAAAAACTATAAAGAGGACTGAAAAAGAGCAGGAGACGCAAAGCTAGAGAAGACGACTGAAAAGATAGCAGATAAGCAAGAGGTTGGCAGAAAGAAAAAACAACTGATGATAAAGAAGTGAATGAGCTACAGTCAAATGCAATTTGGTCAACACTCATTCATTAACTAGCAACGGGTACTCGTATTTTTTTCTGTTTTTCTGTTTTTTTTTTGTTACTCCATCTGCAATTGCATTCAATTTAGTTAGAAGCCACTCAAAAGCAGATGATCTTCTGTTGGCTCCGTCAACAGTTCTACCTCGTCTCTACTTCTGCTCCCGTCTGTCTACCAATTCTTCTTCCCTTGTCTCTTGGCGTTCTCCTTGCTTCTACCCCATCGATGACGCCGTCGCGTCCGTTTGCTGATGAGATCTGTGTAAGTGCCTCCTTGCTGTTGGTTGGCTGGCTGGCTGGTTAACTTGGCTTGGTTCCTTTTGGTTACTTGGTTACTTGGTGGCTTGTCTCCGCTGACCGCCTCAAAGTAAAACGTCCAAGACACGAAACACGCCAAAATCGATATGACTCGATTAACGTGGTTGGACCAGCGTCGCCGACGTCGTCGTCGGTGGTGCTATTGATGGCCTGTTGGCTGTTCTTTTGCTGGCTCAAAAGCTGTCTTCTTGGTGGCGCTACGTCGCCAACGAGGGTCGCTTTAGATGTTCTTTAAAATACAAATGTCCGAAGAGAAAAATAATTCCCTTAGGGTTCAATTTGGCAACTTTAAGAGAATGATAATCAAATATTGTAAAACAAGTTTAAGTAACACACGATATTTGACTTTAAAAATATAATATAAACCCTATAGATCTCATTGTTCTTCTCATATAATTTTTAAGTAGAACTAGTAGTAAAAAATAAAATAAAATACAATAAAGTTAATAATTACTTTGTCCAATAATAGATTGTGGTTTGAAATCAGCTTGAGCTTAATGCTTGATGATGATGATGATGATGATGCTAATGATGAAATATTAGTTAGAATTAGGTATCGACATTTTAATAAAAACTGTGTTAAAAGTAATAAATTTGAAATTGCAATTGACTAAAATTAAAAGAAACGATTAAAAATCAGCCAATAAATTAAATTAATGATCATATATTTGGTATTAAATAAACTATCTTAAAATCAGTGTCTATAGTGGTAGTATAAGGTGTGTTTAGATATGGAATATGGCAAACTTTAGGAACAACCTACTCTAGTTTTGGGACAGACCTCACTTTATGGCTGTGGCCCAGACTGAGTCTGTGGTTGTTGTTGTTGCCGTAGTTGTTGTTGGCTGTGTGGCAGTTACTGTGGCTGTGGCTGTGTGGCAGCTACTTCTACTTCGCGTGGTCGCGTTCATCATTTTGGTGTCTTGTTTTGTGGGTTTCATTGCTTTTTGTTGTTGTTGTTGCTGCACTTAAATAGCTGGGCGGAACTTGATGAGATGATGGGCAATTATCTGCGGGAGGTCCACACACAGAAGAGACCCATAGTAAAAGTACAACAGCAACAACAGCAACAACAGCAACAGTAACAGCAACAATAACAAGAACAACGAAATATGTCTTACAACATTTGGTTGAGTTTGGCTCTGTGGCAATGTGATTTTTGTGGTCGTCGTTGCGTTGCGTTGCGCATGCGCGCCAGCTTCAGCGCCATCGCCATCAACGCCTCACACAGAGACAGCGAGAGAGGGAGATAGCTGGAGAGAGAGTGAGAAAGAGAGAGAATGATAATGACAGACAGAGTGCGAGAGAGAGAGAGAGAGAGGTAAAGTAAAGCCAAGTAAATAAAATGAAACGAGACAGGGACCAGAGCTTTGAGTTTGAGGTTGCAGCCACAGACTGAAGAGGCAACGTCACCAACAACAGCAGCAGCAGCAGCAGTAAGAACAACAACAACAACAACGCTGGCATCCACTGTGGCAGCGGCAGCCAATCATTGCCTCAAGGCCAATTTGGGGAATGGGCATGCGTAGAAATATTTTGCGAACACGACGCTGATCACGACCGAGGAGAAGAGGCTCAAGTTGAAGTTGAAACTAAAGCTGTGGCTGTTGCATGGCCCACCAGGCAGCTGCCTGCAACACAGGCAACACTGGCAACACTGGCAACTGGCAACTGGCAACAGGCAACTTGCAACAGCCATCGTGTGGCGTCGGTGGCGGCTCTGACGGCGGCTAACCAAACACGATGAGGCGTTGTTGGCGTCATGAAACTACAAGCAGCCCACGGTGCAATTGACGCTGCCGCAGTTTCGAGGCATCAACAACAACAACAACAACAACAAAAAAGCGAAAAAAAACTAAAGGCAACTGGCTACGTTGCAACGTGGGGCAACAACAACAACTGGCAACGATATGGCGACGCCAGGGCGATGACAGACGACGCTGGCATTCGATAATTGCTTTAGAAAGTATGCGACTCTCGAGCCGATTGGTTGGCCATTTAAAAATGCGACTGTGAATCCAACATTGAATTGCGAACACAAATACGAATACAAATACGAATACAAATACGAATGCGAATGAGTAGAAGTATTGTTGTATATATATGAGTATGAATACCCGCTCTTGCATCTGGCAATATTCTTATGTTGCAAGTTGCAAGTTGCAATTAATTACTTTTACGTCGTCAGCGTTGAGCTGTGAGAAATGTTTTCATTTTGCAGCGTCTGCTAATTGGATGTCTTCAGATTGATGCATCCGAAAGGGGAGGCAAAAGGAAGGCAACTAAAAGGGGGCTGTAGTTATAACTTGAGTGTTGACGGCAACCAAAATTGAGTGTTGTGTGAGACTGTGTGTATGTCTGTGTGTGTGTGTGTCTGCAGAGTAATCATTAGTCATTCAATTCAACACTGGTCATTATGGTTTTATAACTAGCTTGATTGCAAACTTGGCCAACTTCAAATGGAAAACATTTAGAGGTCAATTTTGGGCTACAAACCAATTCCTCAAATTATTTCTTATGCAAATTTTCACATGTTTTTTGGAAAAGGTAAAGATTGAAAACTTTTAGAGACATTTGCTTGAAAAATATTCAATGAATTTTGAAATTTATAAGACTTATAAGAAAAATATGGAAATAGTTTAGAAAAATTTAGACAAGTGCAAAATTATTAAAAAAATATAATATTTATTTAAAATGTATTTAAAATTGTTATTATTTTGAGCAGTTATACTCTTTAAAATTCAAACTAAAGTCAATTAGACTTTAAATTTTGAGACTTTACTATTTTTATTCCCTTGCAAAAACTGTAAGAAGTTTGGGAAAAATTACTAAATATAAATTAAACATAATTGTCAGCATAAAAGATACAAGAATGTGGCTTGTTAGAGAAATTGCAACTAAGTCGATTTCTTAACTGATAAACTGTTTCGATCCAAGCTTAACAAATAAACTTTATTTACTTGGTATTTATTTATATATTAAAATATATATTTTTTATTTTAATGCTGCTAAATAAGCTCCAAATATTAATATTATAGCTATCACAATATTATTTACAACAAAAAATGGTTTTATGATCTTATCATAAAAAAAAATCCCCCAACAATAAAAAAATGCATTTAAGTGCAAGATTGATTAAGCATAATATTAAAATTGATTATTGTGTGGCATGTGGCATGTTAAACTCATGTAGTAGTTGTTAAACATGTTGTTGTTGGTGATCTTGTTGAAGTGCCGCAATGTCCTGGCAGCGCGGTTTTGTTGGCCTAAGTCTTCTCTTATCCTTATCGGCATCTCAGCTGTGCCCAGGAGGACACTTCAACTCAATTAGTGCACGTTTAACAAACAAATCAAGAAAGAAACCAACTACAACAAAGCCTCAGGCCCTTCAGGATGTCAACCCAAAAATTTAAAAAAAAAAGTAGAAGAAGAAAATACTGCAAGAGAGAAAAGAAAAAAGAAAACAAAAACAGAAGGAAAAACATGTTGGATGACGAAACGGGGCAAACGGTCTTTTGGTCGCTTGGTCTCCTGGTCTCTTGGTCTTTTGGCATTTGCGGACGGACTGCAGCCGGAAACACAGTCGTATATGACGTTGCCAGTGATGCATACATCCTAGTTGGTCCTGCCGCACAACAGTGGCGTCCCATCCGTTGGGCTGGCTTCTCAGGCATCTCTCAGTCAAGGCATTCATCACTTTCAGCTACCTCAAGTGTGTGATTGCTATCAACAGCTTGATTTTAATTTGTTCGCAAAACAATGCAAAGTTCTCTCTCTCTCTCTCTCGCTCAGTTTTAATCTGTCTCACAGTCCCACTGTCTCTCTCTGTTTCTCTTTCTCTCTGTGTGCTGCATTTTTCCAACTGTTTGGCTGCGTCCTGCATCCTGGCACTTCCTTAGCAGCGATGCGTATAAGCCGCCATAGTTTGTCAGCTGAGCGGAAAAATCATGAGGAAATGCTTCGTAGTTTTTCTGTTGTTATTGTTGTGTGTTTGTTGGTCCCCTTCTTCGTTCTGCCGTGCAGAAAGGTGTACAAAAGGATGCGAACAAGGACTAAAGGATGAGTATAATTACTTTTGTGCAATTATGCGATTAGTTTATAGGCCAATAACTCTCTATGGCAGAGAGACAGACCGACAGACAGACAGACTTAAACAGACGTTGCTTGATAACATAATTGATGCGCTTAGAAAGCAAAGAAACCAAAAGAAACCAAAGAGAGAGAGATAGAGAGACAAAAAAGAAATAAAGGGAAAGAAAAAGCATTAGTCATGCTTGTTGCTTTGATTTAATCAAAATAATACAAAATATAACCACAATAAATCCATATAAAACCATATCGTTACAGTGAGCGCAAAAAAAAATTGTTGCACACCATCAATAATTGGCATTCACAGTCCGAGACTAACACTTAAATCGCCAGGCCATTAATAAAATGCAATCAAAACTGGTTTAAGTGGTGTTTGGTGTCTGCCACCTGCACCACCAAACACCAAACACCAAACACCACACACACACTCCACACACACCACAAATTGGCCCTGGGGTGTGCTCATATAGTATATTTTTTCACGCTCATAAAATAAATGTCAACCATAAACCGTGTCCAAATTGAGAGACAAACAAATTACTAAATAAACGCAAAATGAAAAACAGCAACAACAACAACAAAAACAACAAACAAGCCACAAAACTAACGCCAAGATTGATAGATACAAAGATACAAAGATACAAAGATACATAGATTGTTTAATATGTAGATGTAGATTGATAGTTGCTTAAATAGTTGCTTGAATAGTTGGTTTTAGTTTAGTTATAAATGGAATTGCAAATTGAACGCGAATTATAGAGACTGAGTTAGAGAGAGAGAGAGAGAGACAGAGAGAGAGAGAGACGGAGACAGAGGCGGAAATCAGTTCAATATATGCCATGTGTAAGAGATGAAATTTATAAAAGACAGTGCCGGAAGCCAAAAGGGGATGCATTAAGTGTACAGTAGAATATGAAAATGTAATAAATTTTTAATGTAAAACATCGTTGAGTTCGCTAAATATCCTTTTTTAGACAAATAAAAAGGTCGATACTTATTATAAATTGTACCTAATTAAAAGGGAAATATTTCGTAAAATATAAAACATTTTAAATCTCAAAATCTAATTTGTAATTCTATTGCATTTTCTAGTATAAAAAAATACATACATGCCAAATTTGGTGTCTCTAGCTCTTATAGTCTCTGAGATCTAGGAACTCAAAAAAGGGACAGACGCACAGACAGACAGACAGACAGACGGACATGGCTATATTGACTCGGCTGTTGATGCTGATCAAGAATATATATACTTTATGGGGTCTGCCACGCCTCCTTCTGCCTGTTACGCACATTTGCACAAACGTAATAGACCCATTTGTACTTTTTTAAAGTACAGGGTCTAACAACACTAGCCCATTTCCATGCGGCATGTCATTATAATAATTGTACCATCTCTAAAAAACTGCTGTCATCTTAATTATTATTTATCTGAATCTGAATTTACACAAAATAGTTAACGTTTAAAAAACGTTAGCCAAGTTAATAGCTTGCATTGTCCCCCTTTAAGAATATTGCATATCAACACTCAGCCACTGTGCTTGTCGTCCAAGCAAGTGGCTTGTGGCATCGTGTTTCTAGTCAAGTTACAGTGGCACTGGCACAGACTGTCACCACCCTTAGTCTTCCTCTTTAACCCTCACAGTGCCACCCACACACTCTTATCCACATTTATATCCACACCCACATCCTCCCGTTGGCGTTTGCCAAACGCGCCGCATACAAAATGTAAATATTTAATTTTGAAACAGTGTAACTAAAGGGATTTGAAACGCGCGTGGACAATGTTCTGTTACTGTTACTGATCCTGATCCTGGTTATGGTCTTGGTCTTGCTTCTCGTCCTTATCCTCATTCTCCTCGTCCCGGTCCAGCGGATTTTCTCAGTGTCCGGTGTGTCGTTGGGGGAGAGTTGGTTGTAGAGTTGGGAGTAGTAAAGAGGGAGGTGGTGGGTGGTTGATGGTTGGTCTGAAATCAACGGAACCCGCAGCATTCGTTACGGTCCATTCCACTGCGACATTGTCTTTGTTTCCCTCTCTATAGAGTTCAGTCTGTGCTTTTCCTTCACTGAAAAAAAAGACCAGCTTCTAAACTCAAAAAAACATTTATCTTAAATATATAATTGTACTTGATATAAAACTATTTGATATAAGAAGAGATTTTTACATAGAACTTGGAGAATAAATCCAAGAATGTCTTAAATTCTCAAGATGAGAATTAAAATCTTAAAATTCTGAGAAAATTAACATTGTAAGTATGATAACACATTTTCATACTTACAATGTTAATTTTAGTTTATAGGAGTTTATATTTTCTTGCTATAAATTTGATAAAATTCTTCTTTAGATCTCAATATATCATTTTTACAATTGTTGTCTGGAATATTTGGTTAGTTCCTTAAATTTTCGCACTTACTATTCGAAGTTTTCGATTTATAATTAAGAGGATGTTTCTTGAATATTAAGGCCTATTTTTCAATGTCTATAGAAAGTCTCAAATAACTATCCAAATGATAAACTTAAGCTAACGTCAAACTAAAAGATATCTGGAATAACTGGAATAAAGAGTCTAAGCGATTTTTATCTAATGGTTAAACTTAAGTCTTATAAATATTCGAACTTGAGATCTTCGTTTGTCTTATCTTCGCTTAACTTATCTCTATCTTTGGTTTTATTCCTACAATCCAAAGTTCTACTCCGATTTTAAGACCAAAACTCCTTGCTTTTAAATGCAAAGTCTTAGCTTTAGATCCTTTATTTCTAACAGTGTTCCTTCTCTTATTTTCCAAAGTGACATGTGAAAAGTTTCCTTTCGAGCTGCCTCATTTCTTGGGCTGCTTCTGTATTTTCTTTATATTTTTTTCTCTTTTCATTATTTGAGTTTTTCTTAAGTCTCTTGGACGCCGTGTGTGTGTGTGTGTATGTGTGTGTGGGTGTGTGGGTGTGTGTGTATTTGTGTCCTGGCCACAATTTGGCTACTTTACAACATTTTGCATGCCTTGTCCTTGCCTCATTTCGATGCCCATGCACAGATCCATTCATGCCACATAACAAATGACAAGAAGCCGTATCCTCATACGTGTATCTGTATCTGTATGCGTATGCGTATGTGTTCTCTTCCTTATTTTTTTATGGCAAAATAATATCGAGATAAGCGACGCATTACACAGAGACGGCTGGGAGACTGGGAAAGGGGGCAAGTCCATTGAGCTGCGGGTCCCCGGGGCGCATTTAGCTTAGTTGATCCAAGGGAGGCCTAGAAAAGGGGTTACAAACTGGAAAAGAGTGGGGAATAGAGGAGATAGAGGAGAGAGGGAGAGAGGAGGAGAAGGGTATACAACAAATCTCTGTTTAAAATTGTGCAAGTTTTTAATCGATTGATTGCTGCCTGCTTAGTTTTTATGCGGGGCTTAAGAAGCACGCACCAACTGACCCCCAACTCTATCTCATATATTTTCCCTCTCTCTCTCTATCTCTTTCTCTTTCTCTCTGTGCCTGTCTTTCTCCAGTTATAGTCACACACAAAAAGTGTACAGGTTCGTTGGCTGCGTCTAGTTTTTCGGATAAGATCAAATTGCAAATTGGGTTCGCTTTTAGGTTTGTTGCAACTCCACAATTTCAGATTGAACTACAAGATTGTTACGCATGCAGTTAATTGAATATTTTATGAGACTTTACTTCACTTTAGCTAAGCTTTTCAAGTCCAAGAAAGCTTTTTGTTATACCTAAAATATATTTAAACATTTTAGGTAAATTCAATTTACTGCTTATGTAATGTACAAATTACATTGGAGTAAAATAGAAATGTCTTAAGAAATTCGCTACAGATCTTAAAAAGTGTATTTAAAGTAATTAGTTGAAGTTTTAAGGCTTCGCTAATATTTTTAAAATATTCTTCTATTATTAAAAACAAAATGTTATAACACATATCAAATGCTACTTGTAAATTTAATAATAATATCAACAATTAATTATGGCATAAAACGATAGGTATATCAGTAGTCAGTTAGTTGGTATTTAAGTTCAAATTTAAGGTTTTTCTCTGCCAAATTTTTCCTTAATCATTCAATGAAAATAAAAATATAACTTTAAATGTAAATATAATTCTTGTTAATATCTCAGCTGTAAAGATGCAATATCTAAACTCTGATTCACAATGTAAAGCAAAATGTTAATTTCAAACGACAAATAAAGCAAATTATTATTATTATTATTTTATTTTAGTTCAGTTGCGTTGCGGTTCTAAAAACATTCTTATGTGACTTAAAAGTGTTTCAGAATGTAACGCCACTCAGATACCTTAACTTATAGACCTAAAGCTAATCAATAATAATGAATAATAATCTAAGGGCCGATTTCTTATCTTCTCGTTTAGGCCTACTTTATACTAAATGTAGGAATATAAAGGCTTTTTTTGTTCATATTTTCATATTTTCCTCAAACTCACAATTATGCTGACAGTATCAGTTAATTTTTGAGACTTTTACTTGCAGTCGTGTTTTTGCCTTGCTCTCCCCGCTTGCACTTTCCCCGCCCCCCCCTGCCCTCTTCTGGGCATTTAGTTAGCTTGATGCCTGCTGCGTGTAATCTTAACCACAATCAAATGTTTAACAAAATGCCTCCGGCTGAATTCACAGCGGGTGCTTTTCAAGCAATAACAATAACAAAAGTGACAACAAACACTATGCAGAAGAAGAGGAAGAGGGAGTCTGGGACAGGGACAGGGTCAGGGGTGAACAGGGGGCGATAGGTCACACCTTCTTTGTGGCAATGACTATGCAAATATCTACAGCAGCCGTGGCTGACAACTTCTGTGTGGCAAGCAGTGTGGCATCAACCACGCATTTAGTTAATTTTGCATGCGGAACCCAAAAAAAAAACAAGAACCAACAAAACGAAAAGGACAATTTAATTTCCCAAAAGCCATAAAAATTGAAATAAAATTTTCAATTGTGTCGCTACATTTTTGTGGGTCTATCCGAAGCAGGGGGATGGGGAAGCAGGGGGATGGAGAAGGTTGACTGCTGCGCTTGGCAGAGCGCAAAGTGACAGCGAACGCTGCCAATGACACTGACAGCCAATCCTAGAGACTCCACCTAAACGCCCACACTCCCCCTCCCTCAAAATCGACCTCCTCCCCACTCTTTGGACCATCCCCTGTCGAGTCAGGGCGCATCGTGTTGACGCCTGCGACTGGCTGCCGCGTTGTCTGTTGGCTTTTTGGCTGCCAACAACGCGGAATATTCTATTTTTTTCTCTTTATTTATTGAGTCGGGCGAGAATCCAACCATCCAAGCCATCCAGAATCACCCAAACCACCCACAGCTACAGCTGCAACCCTATCGCGGGCATAAATCACAGCAACAGCGACAGGCGACATGCAAATGCTTCAGCTTCTGTTGCTTGACTTTGTCGCCGTCGTCACCAGGGTTAAGGTTGAAGTGTGAGGATTTTTAGGATGGTTTCATAGCTAGATTTTTAGCTTGATTTCAGCCGGCGGAGCTTCCAAAGTCTGGGCAACACCCCGCGAATTGAAATGCAATTTGCTTTGAGTGCACATAAAAGTCACATAAGCAAATTTGCCCCGATATCTCGTCATAGTCTGTAAAATGTTCAAGGGCTTTGGGTTAATTTTAGGGGATTTTATTTTGTTGTATTTTGTATACTTGTAATTTGTATTTTGGGACGGTCACTAAATGTGGGCAATCAAAGGCTTAACACAGCAGCAGCAAACAGCCGCAAACACGAACGTGCGTAACAGCCGCAATTTGGAAATTGTAATCCTCAATGTTTTACTTCGCTATCTGTGCCCTGGGTCATATCATCTCAACATCATCATCAGCAGCATCCGCCGCATGCCACAAATTGTCGCCCCATATTGACAGACAATCAACCACTTGAAAAAGCATACGGCCAAATCAAAGCCACAAGACACAAGTTATCACAGCTTTTCATTATGAAGCATTTAAGCAAACCCCAAAAAATATCCAACTTTCACCCCACCCACACTTCCACACACCCTTCGCCTTCCCCCCTCCCCAATACCCAAAGCTAAACGTAACCGAAACCGCGCACCCTTGTGGTCTCTTTATGAGCAGAAGAGGGGGAGGGTTGATAGCTTACAGATTCGAGCTTTGTTTTTTCTATTATTTGATACCCTGTACTTACATAAGCCGTTGAGTGGCTATGCTCAATTTGTGGTAGGTTTTGAAACAAACTTTTTGAAATATTTACCGAAGCGGAAAACTTTTTAAAAGAAAAGGTAAACTGACCTACTTTATTTTAACTATTTAAAAAAGTAACCGTTTCTTTATTGTTAGACAAGAAAAACGCATAAAAGAGGTCGAAATATTTCAAATTTATTACTTTATTATTTAAGTTCAAGTGAAAGTCAGAAGGACTTAAAGAACTTTGAAGATAAGAAACACAACAAGTTTTATTTCAACTCTTTTGTATATCCTTCTCTTCATTCGACTATCCTTTACTGTGTTCTAGTTACTTGTCTCTGACCTACAGGGTAGCTATAAGTCGAGCACTCTCTGCCTATAACAGCATCGCTTGATTTTTGCTCTCCGTTGGTCTTCGCAAATTAAATTAGATGCTTAATATGCAGCGAACGTTTCATTTGTTTTGCGGCTAGAAAATCAACGTGGAAAATTAGGCAAACAAACAAACGGCAAAAGGAAAACGGAGAACGGAGAACGGAAAACGGGAGCTAAAGCTAAAGACCGAATTGGTAATGCCACTGAGGCTGACTTAGAGAATGGGTCTTGGGAATGGCAATAGCAATAGCCCGAAAGCCCAAGGCGAACCAAAGGCCGTCTCGTCCCGTCTCGCCCCGTCTCTTCCTCTTCCTCTAGCTCTAGCTCTTTCTCTTTCTCAATCTGTCAGAGTTCGAGTTCGCAACGCCCACAGCTTAACCTCTAATGAGGCGCATTACTTCTGTTTGTCCTTAGACCAGAGCGTAAGAGAGAGAGAGAGATAGAGTGAGAGAGAGTGAGAGTGAGAGAGAGTGAGAGTAAGAGAGAAGGGGGAAAGATTTGATATCATTATCCCGTTCAAAACTAATCTTATTTATCCGGTCAGATCTTTCGTTTGTTAATTCTATGTAAACATTCGATACTTTTGCTTGGACTTGAATAAATATTGGCATTTGGCCTCTCGAGTTGCATTGAATTTGAAGCACCTTTTGTCCCCCTTTATCCCCCACTTCTTATTTAGATTGTCCAGATTTATTTCATATATCAACATTTATTTGCAATTGCAAGCAGACAGATTGTTATTCTCCAAAAGTATCTCATGTCTGTCAATGAAAAAATCAACTTGTATCTTTACTGATTGCAAATTGTTATAGTTTTTAAGATCACATTATGTTCAACTTTCAATCTAAATAACTTAAATGTTCTTATTAAATTTCTTTAATGTTTATTTAGATTTTTAGAATTCTTATGAAGGTTATTTTACTATTTACTTATTTCTAATTAAAGGCAAATTTCTTGACAAATTAAATGTAATTTAATATTATAATACCATCATTATTATAAGTAATCTTATTATGCGTACAATTAACAGATCAAATTCTTAATCTTCTCTTTCATTTCAATCTTGAATCCAATTGATGATCCCAATTCTGTTGAACCTTTGTCATAAAGGTAAGTTTTATTTCATTAGATCTTAGCCCAATAATTACTGTAAACTGATATGTACCTAAAGTATATGCACATAAAACTCAACGATCCGAATTTGATTACTCTCTATTATTTAAATACATTCAAATTTATAATATTTAAGTTAAAATGTCCCTATGCTCTGAGGATTCTTGAAGTGAGTAAAAACCAAGATTGTAAACTTGGAAAATGTTTGAAATAAGTTGACTTCAAGGTTTAGAAACTAAAATAAATAAAATGTGGTTAAGCTTAGAGGCGACTCTTTACATTTAAATTAGAAACATATACACTTCATAACTATTCTTTTGATAGATTAAACTATTATTTAAGTTGTTCTAGATTTATGCACACTTCGATTTAACCTTTTAGTGCTTTAATTCTTAACGTTAAGTTTTATTTTAATATTGAAACGTTACCAATTTTTGTGGCAAACTTTAGCTACCAAAACTTTCTTTGCATTCAGTCAAAAGCCACCTTCAGTACAAAACAACAAACCATTTGGTTGATGGTCAATGGCTGAGATTTGCACATAACTAACTAGAACTTATGTTGCAGATACACATTTTTTGAAAGTCAGCAGCTGGCCACAAATTGACCTTAGCTTGGAAAGTCCATGCTAAATATGTTCTGTCCAGTCATATGCAAATTTGTTGATTGCTTCAGCTACAGGTTCAGATTCAACTTTAGATTCAGATTCAGATTCAGGAGGAGTCAGAGTCGGAGGCAGAGACAAAGTCAGAGACAGAGACAGAGATGGAGGCATATTCAGAGGCATGTTTCGACTGGTCAACCACAAGACGAAATGCGGTAGAAAAACCACACAATAAATGGGCATAAATTACAAAACATGATGAAGACTCCAATGGACCATGTAGATGGATACGGCTATAGATTGGCCAAGGATTCTCTGTGTGTGTGCAGTTGAAAATTGATAATTTCTGTGGCAAGACTGACAGACTGGCAGACAGATGGACAGACTGACAGACTGACTGACTGACTGTGTGGCGCCATCGAGTGCGGCGTTGCCACTTGAATTTTTGATTTAACAAAAGTCTCATTTGTAAAACGGCCCCCAAAACTGGGCAAAAAGAAGCAAGCAAAAAGAATACATTCAAATTCAGTGGGTGGTTAGGAGAAGAGGGTGGAGAGGGCGAAGAGGGAGTAATACTTGCCACAGGAACGGGAGCTGCTGCTGTTGCTGCAACCAAAGTCAAAGTGGAAGTTGCAAGTCCAAGCTGAAGTTGAAACTGAAACTGAGACGGAGACGGAGACGGCGACTGAGACTCTGCTGAAAACTTTTGCACAACAACTGGGCAACAATAATAATGTCACGTTTATCGTGTGCAGCTAATTACTAACAAAAAGATAGTTTGTAATCCTACACAGACAAAAGTCAGGCCAGCAGTTAGCCAGGCCGAGAGCCAGCCGAGCGTGGCCAAAAGTGCCCCTAGGACAAAACCGACAACCGACAACAAACAACAACAAATGCTGCTGCTGCTGCTGATGATGTTGTTGTTGTGGTTACTGTTGTTGTAGTTGCTGTTCTTCTTGTTGTTGTTGTTGTTGTTGATGAGGACCAGTAGCTGTTTCTGTCCAGGCTGTCTGTTAACTTGTTGTTGTTGCTGTTGCTGTTGTTGTTGCTGTTGGCTTAGTTTAGCTAGCCAAGCTAAGCGAAAGCCCTGTAAAACTTCTTGGCCCAAAACATGTGCACAATATCTTTGGCAACGAGTTTTGGGCATTAGCACACGCCTGAATTTCTTGGCTAAACACACACACACACACACACACACACACACACACTGCTGCTGCTTGCTTGCAACTACAACAAAAGTTCATGCAAATCTGGCCACACCCACATGGCGCAAAAGTTTATGCATATTATGCCACAACAGCTGGCGGTAGCCTGCCTGCCACCCACCCTTTCTCAACATCCTCCACACCCCCTCTCCACAATTACCTCTCCCCGCCCCCTCACCCTCACCCTCACCTCTTCCAATTTGTTGGCCAAGTTTTGTGTGTTGCATGTACGAGTAATTTTTTGGCCGCAACATAAAGTTTTCGGCTGCAACCAGGCGCGTATTAGGTGCATTACACTTGCCACTAAGAACGCCCAAGGCGAGAGTGCTCGACTACATGATACCTTGTGGCTGGACCTAAGATAAAGTACATAAACAAACGCTTTCAATTACAAAGCGTTTCATTTGAACTCATCAAGGCAGCTTCAATACTGAGAGATAAGTTTTGCAACAAAACAGAGACTAGGAGTTGCTTAAAAGTGACACTTCAGATATAAAAATCAAGATTTTCGTTTAAATTTTGGACCTTTTGTAGACAAATCTATACTTTTTCAAGCCACATCTAGTGCTTTTTGAGAATTAAAATCTATCCTTTTTGGAGCAAAATCTAGTCTTCTAAAAGGAGTTGTTTAAAAGTGACATTTTAGACATAAAAGTGTAGATTTTTTTTAAATAAGTCCAAAGACCTTTAAATTTTCGACCTTTTGTAGACAAATCTATACTTTTTCAAGCCACATCTAGTGCTTTTTGAGGTAAAATCTATCCTTTTTCGGAGCAAAATCTAGTCTTTTTAAAATTTAAATCCAGGCTTTTTAGAAGCACCAGGAGTTGTTGAAAAGTAAAGCTTCAGATAGAAAAAAATTCCACTGTAGATACTTATAAAGCCTTTTATAAGCTAAATCTACAATTTACAAGTTAAAACTCGAAATATACAAAATTGAAAACTTTGTTGTCCAATAAATTGCCAATATTTTCAAATATTTTTGAACCAACCCAATATTTCTAAATGAAGAATCAATTTATGGAAAAACCCATAAACAAAATTTCATTTGGCATTTAATTCTAATTAATTTTGGCAAAGTTATGTCAGTTTAAAATCTGGTACCTATATGATATAGCAATCCGATTCAAGACAAACTTGATACCCATTTAAAATGACAATAATTGTTTTTTTTTATAAACCTTTCTTTATTTGTATATAAATATATAATATATAAGTTTATCAACGATAATACACAAAAATGCGTATAAATATGTATGTGTGTGTGTGTGTGTATTAGTATATTTATAAGTGTGTGAGTGTGTGTATAAGTGTTGACTGTTTGCTCACCAAGTACAATAATTAAATATTTTTTGACTTTGGCAAGAGGAAAAAGTTAACAAATTTTGTTTTTATTTTTTATGTATAATATCAAAGAGTTTCGTTAAAGCGTAGTTTCACTATACTTGATGACAAAAACTCGATCACACACTCACTCACACACCTAACATATGTGTGTGTGTGTGCTTATGTATTGATGCTAACAAATTTGCCTTAACGATTATTTTGAGGAACATTCTGAATTTCGGACAAAAAAAAATATTTTGTAAACTTTCCCCAAAAAATAAAGTTATTCTTGGCAGCGCTTGTCCAATAATTTAGTTATTTGTAATAATTTAAGTGTTGTTGTTTTTTTTTTGCTTTTTTCATTTAATTGACACGGCAAAGATAAACAAATAATTAAATATATAAAAACAAGATCGATAACGCTAATTATCGATAATAGTATATAGTATTATATATGAATTGTGGATTGAGCAATAATAATATCAAAATCTCTCACTCTCACACTACAGCTCTCTCTCTCTCGCTTTATCTATTCTCATCCAAGCATCTCACTCGCTCATTCACTGATCTATGGTACTATAGATAATGCCATTTAAACTAATATCGCATTGCAATTGAGACTCAAGACATACAGACGACAGAACAAAAAAATAGTATTATTATCGAAACGACGACAACGAAATGAAAATGAAGATGTTACAACCAAATTGTTGTTGTTTTGGCTGTGGTATCGACATTATCTATATGTAGACTAGAGATATCGACGGTAATCGGTCTTACTGTCGAGTCATTGTCAGATTTGTGGTGCTAAACGAGAGCAGATCTGCCTGGTCGGGTTTGTCGCGTGTGGCATGATAGGCTTCGCGTTCGCGATCCGGGAACTTGGTGGGCAGGTTGGGTGAATGCAGATTAACCTTCGCCTCGAATCTAACTCCAGCCACCTCCACCTCATAGTGCCCGGACAGCACGTACTCGTTGCTCACGGCCAACTCTTGGCCCTGCTCATCGAAATTGCGTACAAATCCCAAGCAGACCTGTTTCTCGAACGTATAACCATATCCCGTTGTCGTTGTCATGCCCACATAGACGCCATCCCGATAGATGGGTTCACCACCCCAGCACCACATATCCACCTCATGATCATGGTCATTCAATAGCAACTGCACATACATTCTCTTCACACCCTCCTCCCGCTGCTTCAGCAATGCACTGCGTCCAATGAAATCGGTTTGTTTCTGTAAAGAAGTCGAAGATTAATAACGATTTATAATGTGAAGATTTCCCACTCACATTGAACTTGACTCGCCAACTGCGTCCACATTCCAAAGGCGTCGTAAACGTATCCAAATCCTGTCCCCAAAATGCATAGAACTTCTCTATGCGCAGTGCTCGCGTTGCATAATAACCTAAGGATAGTCAATGAATGCAGATTAATCCTTGAGAGAACAATTGAGAGAGAATAATGGGAGAAGAAACGCACCTGCATGTTGCATGTTGTACTTTTGTCCAGCCTGATGCAGTCGAGAATAGACATGCAAAGCATATTCATTGGGTATATACAAAACATAGCCAAGTTCTCCCGTATGTGTGATATTCAAGACCCTAATGCCATCCGCCAGACCCACATCGAGTTCCTGTAGAGATGATAAAAGATATAACAAATCGAAATTCTCTAGAGAAATCTACAACTTTTTGGACCTGCAGTTAACAAACTATGCCCAGCTCACAGCAGAAGGACTCTTCAACTCTGGTGTCGCTTACCTTGTACGTGAAGAAGGGGAAGCTCTTGGGTGTGAGATCGTTGTCGGTGAGCTCAGAGAGCAGAATGCGTGAATAGGGACCCAAAATACAGATGGCCGTATACATTGAAGTCACATCAGCCACATTGACCTTTGCCCGCAAATGATTGGGCGTATTTTTGCGTATCCAGGACATGGATCGAGTTTGTTGTATAGTCGGAGCAATCATCATATAGCTGAAATCGTATAAGAAACTATAGAAACAACAGCTAATCCAATTGACTTCTGACTTACTGTCGTTCGGAGAGTCGCGCCAGAGAGCAATCGTTTTCATAGCCACCATTGGGATTCTGCATGCCCGTGTGTATGATGGAACCCACAGCCACATCCACATCATTGGAGCAAAGATATTGCAAAAGTTCAACTACCTCATTGCCCTTGGACCATAAATCGTATTTGGTAAACGAACTATAATCGGCAATTCCGATGCGTTCACGACATGCACGATATTCTGTGGCCACATGATCGAACCATGGAGGTTTTCCAAAAGTTTGCGTCCGTGCAATCCGGAAACGCGGCAAACCAAACTCATCTGGAGGGAGAGAAATTGGAGAGGATTGGATTACTTATAGAAAGGAGAGATATGAAAAGGATTATCAATACACTCACCATGCTTGTCATTCAAATCAAAGTAATTGGGACGCTCGTAGCCCATTGATTGACCAAAGACAGCGCCAGCTTCCTGCAGCTGTGGATAGATGGGTGACATGCGCAGATTTCGTCCCGTTTGGAACTCTTCAAAGGGATAATTGATTTCAAAATGTTTGCCAGGCGCCTCCTTGCAACGATCTCTCAGGAACTTTCGATTGTTGTGCAGTCCAAGGAATCGACTAATATCCAAAATGTGCAAATCCAAATACGTTGAACCCTTTGTGATCAGATCGGTGAGGACACGTCCAATGCCACCGGAGGCAGACACGCCCATTGTCTTATTGCCAGCGGCAACATAATAATTTTGAATTTCCGGCGCCTCTCCCAATATCCATTTGCAGTCCGGGGAGAAGACCTGCAGTGAGTTGGTAAGACGATCCAGGGAAGCTCCACGAAACGAGGGAACACGTTGCAACAGGGCATCGAGCAGCTCATGGAAGTGATCCCAGTCGGGTGGATATTGACGTGCCTCCTGCGAAAGTGGTATAATGCCATCCTCATAGACCATCTTTGCGACACGTTCATAGCCGCCAGCTAGAATGTGACCCTCGCATTCCCGAAAGAAGATTCGTCCATCAAAGTCGCGTACAAAGGGCGTATTCGGGTCCAGGTTGGCAATGGGCTTTGTGTGCAGATAATGATGTTCCACAGCCTTGAGGGGACCTTCACCACCGGCTTGGACAGAGTGCCAACCTCACGGGCCCAGAAACCGGTGCAATTGACAAAATACTCGCAGTCCACATCGCCAGCTGTTGTCTCCACCCGTGACACTTTGCCGTGAGCACTGTGAATCTTTTTGACGGCACAATGTTCCATAATACGGACACCAAGACGTCGGGCCTCATCGATGAATGCCTTGCATACCTGATGTGGATCACAGACACCATCCTCGGGTATCCAAAGGCCACCCTCGATGCCATCCAGCGAGATGAGTGAACAATGCTCTCGACACTGTTCCGGGGAGAGAATCTCACAGTTCATGCCCCAAGCAACGGCCTGGGATTTCATTCGATGAAACGATGTCATGCGATCAAAGTTACGCGCCAAATTCAAACTTCCAACCTGTCGCCAGCCTGTGGGTAATCCTCGTTCCGTCAGCTGTTTAATCAAATCAATTGAGTACTCCGATAGCTTTAACTCTGTATAGCTAGGCTCAAAGCGTCCAGCCAATCCACAAGCACTCCACGGTAAATCCCCACCAACAGTGTCCTGTTCAAATAGCACTGTATCGGCTCCCCAGCCCTGCAGTCCCATATGATAGGCGACAGAGGCGCCGGTTATGCCACCGCCACAGATAACGACACGTGCCTGTCCGGGCAACTGACCATCGGGCTTCTCATTCGGCTCAATGGCATCTTGGGGCTGAAATTTACGTTTACTCAACACCTGCTCATCCGCCGGATCCGCATGTCCTGTTGCCGTGCTCAAAAGACGGCGGCCAATTTGTGTCTGTGTCCTTGAGATGTTGGCGTTAACTCCGATATTGGCGGCATGATGTTGACAACATGCAACGCCACGGAGTAATTTATACATTGCTGTTGTTGTTCTCGTTATCTCTTCTTCTTCTTCTTTTGATTGTTGTTGTTGTTATTGTTGGTACTCGTAATGGGTTTTGTTATTGTCCCGTGCCTCGATTTAATTGAAGTTGATTCTGCAGCAGCAGCAAATAGCAGCTGTTTATGCTATCGATTAACGGAAAAAGGCGCCTATCGATTAACCAAAAACTATCGCCTATCGTTATGCAGCCACAAATAACCGTTGCCAGGGCTGCCAAATAACCGTTAACGTTGCCAGGGCTGCCATTATTTTGCATATCTCACATCGATAACACCGATAGCCCGCCAAGCTCAAATTCAAATCACATTTTAGACAAAAGAATCTCACACACTTTTCTTTATGTATTTTAAATCAATTGTTATTCAATTTATTTATACGCTATGTAAATATAATTTGTTCACAACTGTTATATAATTATTATTTTTTGTTTTTTTCTTCATGTTGACTTGGTTTTTTTTTCTTATGGTTTTTCATTTTCCTCGTTTCGTTTTCTGTCATTTTTAAATTTAAAGCAGTTGCTTTCAACAATTGTTTAAATGTATCAATCAAACAATCAATCAATCATTACTGTATAATTCACACGATTTTGGTTTGGTTTATATGATGATTTTTGTTGTAATTGTAATTTGGTTTAACTACAACTACATATACAATATATAGACGACATATTTCAGATGTACGCTGGGTTTTCTTCTTCCCTTACGAGCTGAGAAATGTTAACAAATGTACAGACTTTTTTTTATATTGTAATTACAATAATATTGAGAAATTGTTATTGTTGTAACAGGATGTTGTATTTGGAGCATAAATAAACGCCAGTTCCATAAATAACAGTGACAGTTGGATATCGTATATAGGGTATAGATAGTATATAGTATTCAAAAAAATCAATATCAATAGAAAAAAAACCGTTTGGGAAACAATAAATTGATTTATTAAAATACTGCTTAAGTTACTTAAAAACGGCGCACTCTAAAAGTTCTCTTCTTCTTCTTCGTCTTTGCTTCTCGCTTACGTTTAAATTTCCATTATTTTGTTTATATTAAATTTTAAATGTAATTTTTCGTTTTTGTTTGTTTTTCTTTCTATTACTTTCATCGATTAAATCTCTTAAGTAAGAAAAAAAGTGCGCTAGTTTTTTGTTTGTTTGTTTTTTGTCCATAGCTAAAAACGTCTAAACAATTTTTTGTTTTTCATCTTTTCTTCTTCGTTTATTAATTGCATTTGTTTATTCAGTAATTTTAGTTAATAATAATCATCATGTGTATTTTTTCATATATTTCTCGTTCTCGATTTAAATGCTATAAGTATGTAAATACCTGCCTAAATCAGTGTGTTTGTTTTTTTAATTTCTTTTACTTATCTTTTGGTATGTTTTTGTTGTTGTTTTTTGTATTTAATTTTTAAATATAATTATTTGCTATATTGAAATTTCTTATATATGCTTTTGGGTGTATGTTTTAAAATCTATTTTGGCCTTACTTTTTAAGAGGGTACACTACGCTACATGCTGAAACATTTCTTTCTGACTTTTCTTTACTACATAAATTTTCTCTTTTCTTCATTTTTGTGGCACACTAATGTGCAACAAATAAATTGAAAATAAAAAAATTAGTTAATTTTCATTGTTGATTTTGTTGTGTAGTCTAGTGTAGATTAATTGCTGTGGCTCGCTACTTATATAAAGTTAACGTTAAACTTGCTTATATACAAAGTCGGCTAACAATCGAAAACGAAAAACTGATTTCGCTGTTAACTTTATTTCGATTTTTTGGGGCCAAAGTGTGGAGTGGGAGGAAGGGAGAATGGTAGGGGGAGGGGGAAGGTAGCTGGAATGTCATTGTATTAATTTAAATACGTATATATTCATTATATCCTTTGTGCAACAGTTTTCAACTTGCAAATGTCTGTGCGATAGAGAAGGAAAGAGTGTAAGTGTGAGAGAGAGATAGCGTGTAGTAGTAGTAGTAATGGTAGTGTAAGAGAGAGAGAGAGATAGAGATAGAGCTAAAAAGACTTTATTTATATGTATGTATATTATATACAACAAAATGTATGCAAAATATTTGCCATTTTTGTTAAAGTTTTCTTTTCATTTAATTTTTGTGATTGCTTCTTCTTCTTCTTCGTTAGGTTTTTTGTGTAATGTTTATTTGCATCTGCACAGCAGAGAGAATAATTTTCTTATGCAATTTCCATTTCAATTTCTGCGTTAATATTACTATTTGTTATTCGTTTTGTTTTATTTATTTATATGTATGTACGTATTTATTGTGTGTATGGCTGTGCTTAAGAATTTTCCATTTTCCTATTTTATGTACCATTTATTTGTTTTATTTTGTTAATTGTGTTGAATTTGTTTTTTGTTTAAATATGCTTATGTAATGTACATTAATTTCATTTGTCCATGCAAACGTAGTTTATATATATGTATGTATGTTTTGTGGTAACACGTCTGGCCGACGTCTGTCAACATCTGGCAACGTCTGGTATATGGCATGTACAGTGGAACCCTAAAGTCTACACACACCCAACTAAAGTGTTGCTTTTTGACAAGTCCAGTTGTCAAACTCAATAAAGTAAGTGCTAAATTTAACTTTCTTAGTGATAAACAAAAAAGAAACTCGCATTTTTAAGACAGTCTCAAAAATGAATTAGCTAAAATCCAAATGCTGAAATGGACAAAGGTTTAAAAACATTTGTTTCTATTGTGGAAATTGTATGTCAATTGTTTATATTTTATTATATTCTTAGTCAAATTAAAAACAATACTGCATTTGAAAATTGCCTGTTAAACCTCTTGACTAAATTTGAGGGAATTTAAACTGTTAGTTTTCCACTGTACATTTTTGCTTTTGGTGTTTTGTTTGTTTATAAAAAATGGGGGAGTATATTATTAATAGAGTATATTTAACGCCTAACAAATTTTCATATATGTATATATATATTTTTCATTTAAATTTTGTTGTTGTTGTATAAATGCAGTTATTGACCTGAACATTTTGTTAATAATATTTATGTCTATTATTATTATTGTTTAATTGTTTAATTAATATAATGTACGTATGTATTCAATTATGTATGCATGAATGTATGTATGTTTATATATGTATTGTATTTTGTATTTCGTATGTATTTGTTTATGTATACTCTCTATATATATATTTGTATATATGTATATATATGTTGTTCTTGTAAATTAGTTAAACAATTTCTCATTTTCTTATGGCATTTTCTTTTCTTTGTTCCTTTCACTTTTTTTACTATAACAATCTTTATTGCTTTTAACAATATATTACTTAATGGAATTACAAAGTTTTCTGTTGTTGTTGTTCTTGTTGTTGTTGTGCATTTGTTTTTAATTCTTTGTTGTTGTTGTTGTTGTTATCTTCTTCTCTTTAGATTTCTGACGTCACAAAAATTACAAACATTTCGCTGTCTCGCAACGGATTTTTAAATAATAAAAAAAAAATGCGAAAAAAAGAAAATTAAAAAAAAACAAATATTGCTTGAGGCGTGTGAGGGGAGGATTAGGGTGTAGGTTAAGATTAGGGGTACTCCTAAATTTTGGCTTATTATGCATAAATAAATAATCATAGCTTAAAGTGTACTTAACAAGGCTGCAACTAACTAAAACAAATATTAAAAACTAAATTTAAAATTAGTGTTTGTTTTATATAGTAGAAAAAAAAATATTTTAAAAGTATATATACTATATATATATACTTAATTATATATATTAGTTTTGGATAATTACATTTAGCAATAGGCAACAACACGGAGCAAATGTTTTTTGTGTTTGTTTTTTTTTCTTTTTCTTTTTTGGTTTGCAGCTGCATCAATCAATGTTGCAACTGTTGGTGGCAACTGTAACATATTAGAATTGTTGTTGTCGTTAGGAAACAAAGGCAACGCTGGGATTTTCTTTTTTTTGGGCGGAAACAGGAGCAGGGCGTGGCATGTACAAGTGTTGATGTTGTGTGTTGTCTCTGTGTGTGTGTGCGTATGTTTTTGTTTGTTGCATGAGGCACGACTTGTAGTTGCAAGTTGCAACAATTTCTCGCTTTGCTTTTACACTTAATTGAACTGAATTTTCTTTCGCTTTTCATTTTCATTTCAGAGTTTTACTTGCTCTCTCTTATTTTTTTCCTTTTAAATTGGCCAATTGGCAATACAAAATTGCTAAGGATGAGGGTTAAAAGGGAGGGGGCGTGGTAGGGGCCAGGAGGCGTGGTTTAGGTTTAGCCAATTGAGCTACAGTCGAACTTTCCAATAGTGAAGCTTCATTGATTTCATAACAACAATGCAATCAATGATTGCATCAATCAATATAAAATCAGTGATTGCAATCAATTCGATTTCAATTTGATTTCAAAAGCCAACTTGATTTGTATAAGATACAAAGGCATTTACATACCAAGTTAGTCTGACTGATATCAATCATAATGATTGTTAGAAATTGTGATTGCAATCAAATTGATTGTTATCCTTTACAGCTCTGCTAAAGCGGTTCACTATAGGTTTATTCTACTGTATTTGCTATGATTTTCACATGGGTTAATTTTTGTTTGCTTAGCATTTTTTTCGTTTGCGGTTCTTTTTACACAATTATCAATTTTCTTATTATTAGAAAAATCCGCAACGCAAGTTGGCTGCATCGATGTTGCTGCTGTTGTTGTAGTTGTGGTTATAGTTGCTGCTGTTGTTGTTGTTTAGCGCGTTCGCCTTCTACGTGCAACTCCACTGTTATCGATATTGTCGCCAACTTGTCGCGGGTTGGGCAATTTTTATGACGTCTCTAAAAATCATACTTTGAAAGTTTTCTCCCGCCGCTGCTGCTGCTGTTGTTGTTGTTGCTGCTGCTGCTGTTGCTGCTGCTGATGGTGACTGCGATGCGACTGTTGCTGCTGTGCAGTACCATTCGCCGCTAGCAGCGACATTGAGCCGGCATTGCAAAGTGCTGCTGTGGCAGCATCCTCACAAACATAGCTGGGAATGCGATGATCAGAACGGACCTTTCACGATCATGTGTGCGATGATGATGCTGCTGCTGCTGCTGTTGTCACTGACAGCAGCAGCTGCCGCCGCTGCTGCTGCTGCACCATTACGTTTGCTGCTTGCCGCCTGCTGTTGAGAGCGACGATTGCCCAAACGTTTCAGCTCGTAATCTCGTGCATCAGCAACATCAAAGGTTGCAGCACGTTGTTGTTTGCCATGACGTTGCTGCGAGGCTTGTTGCTGTTGCTGTTGTGAATCGTATTGCAGTGGACAATACTCGTCGTACTCATGATCATCGCAGAGATTTGCATTGCAGCTTGTTTGCTGTAGCAATTGCTGCTGTTGCTGCTGCTGCTGTTGTTGTTGTTGTTGCTGTTGGGAGCGATGCTTCTTGGGCGGCAATGGTATGGGTGCCTGATTGAGCTGCTGCTGCTGTTGTTGGTGTGTCTGTGTGCTGGCTGAGGCTGCCGCCGTTGCTGCGTGCAGCGATGTTGCTGCTGTGCTCGTGCCAGACGAACATGTCGCCGTTGCACGTCTCACAACATCAACGCCGCCGCCGCAGCAGGCGCATTCCTACAATTCCGTTACAGAATACAAATCATTGCTGGCATGAGCTGAGGTTGCAACACCACCACCACCAGCAGTTGCAGATGCACCACGTTTCAGTGAGCGATAGAACAAGGCTTGTTGCTGCTCCGCGAGCAACTGTTGCTGCTGCTGCTGTTGTTGTTGATGATGCTTGCTGCTGGCGGTAGTTGCAACTGTGCCGTGATAGTTGTTGTTGTGCTGTCGCTGTTGTTGCTGATAGAAGGCCGCCTGCTGTTGCTGCTGCTGCTGGTGATGATAGGTACTGGTGTCGTAGGAGTGCTGCTTCTTCATGCTGCTCAACATGGGCTGTGCACCATATTGGCCCTGTTGTTGCTGTTGCTGCTGCTGCGCCTGCAACTGTTGCTCTGCGTAGCTTCTCGCATTATCTAAAGTTTCAGCGCGTCGTGGACGTTCCCGTTCTCGTTCCCTTTCACGATCTCTATCCCTCTCACGTTCTCTTTCCCGCTCCCTTTCTCTATCTCTGTCTCGTTCTCTTTCCCGTTCTCTGTCTCTATCTCTTTCCCGTTCATAGCCAAAGCTACCAGATTGCTGTTGTCGTAAGCTTGCAGATTTTGGTGGCAATGTTTGCATATGATTTGCATTATTTGCATCCCTTGAATTCTTATGACGATTCTTTGGTGGCAGCGAAGGAGGTTGTTGTTGTTGCTGCTGCTGTTGTTGCTGTGTTACAAGTTGCAGCTTCTGTTGTGTTGCTGCTGCTTGGGGACGTTGCAGTGAACGATATTGACCCAAATTGGCAGCACACAACGGTTGTGCTGAGATCTTTGTTTGTGTTGCAGGCGTTGTAATATTGCTCGGCGTTTGCACGGGAATCTCTGGCAACGGTTGATTCACAATCGAGGCCGGATTGAGAGAACGTTGAACACGTGGCGCTGCCGTTGGCAACGACTGTTGCTGCTGCTGCTGGGATGTTGCTGCTGAGGGATAAACGCCGCTGCTCTCAATGCTGTAGACGGCGGAAGGCGGCAATATGTGCGTTGTCGGTGGATGATGTTGTTGTTGCTGCTGTTGTTGTTGTTGTTGTTGCTGCAGCTGTTGCAGTGCCAGCAATTGCTGCTGCTGTTGCTGCTGCAGGGCAAGCAACTGTTGCTGCTCCTTGGCATAGGAGCTGCCCACGCCAGTGGTGCCTGGAATTTCCGTAAAGGTGTTGACTATCTTTGGTTTGGGTGGCGGCGGTGGCGCGGGCTGTGGTTGCAACACTTGCTGCAATTGTTGTTGTTGTTGTTGCTGAGGTGGCGGCGGTGGTGGCGCCACCTGCTGTTGCTGCTGCTGCTGCTGTAGCTGCATTTGCAAATGTGTTTGCTGTGATGGTGGCGGTGGCGGCGGTTGTTGCTGCTGCTGCTGCAACTGCTGCTGCTGCTGCTGTTGTTGCAACGCTGCTGTCGTCGCATTCGGCACTAGCATGTCTGTGGAGCCACCAGCATACACTTGTGGCATGCAATCCGCCTGCTGACAGTAATCCTTCGATACAGTGGCTATCGATGGTGTCTTGGCGCTGCGTAAATTCGGGGATGGTGAGGCACCTTTCAAAGATCCACCATAGCGACCCACATGCCGCAATGTGGCACATTTATTCGCCGTAGCAGCAGCAACAATATTCAAATTGTTGTTGCCACGCACCGCTTTGGGACCAATGCTTATATATTTTGGATCAAAGCGATTGAAACTATTGTTGGTAACATCCCGTGGATCACGATCATCGCCCAATCCATCATTATCCAAGCCATTGCCGGTGGATTTGCACATTGCATTCGCCGTTTGTGCCGACAACACGGAGCGTATGGAGCTGCCGGTGGAACGTGGCAATGTTGCCGATGCAAAGATGTTCTTCAATGTGTTGCTGCTGCTATGATGATGTTGATGCAACAGTTGCTGCTGATGTGGTTGCTGTTGCTGCTGCTGCACTTGTTGCTGCTGCTGCTGTTGATTGATGTTGCTGCTGTGTTGCTGCTGCGTGTTGTTGCTATTGCCTGCATACGTGCTGCAGGCAAGCGAATCTCAGTAAAAGTCGTTCGATTCGAGCGTCTTACACTGTTTGCTGAGCGTCGCATATTTCCCGTTATTCGGACCCGGCAAATACGATGCCGACTGTTGGTGATGTGACGGCAGACGACCTAGTGTATGATGACCAGATCTATATGGGGGACAAAATAGAGAGAGAAAGTTGAGTAAATTGTTGTTTACACACAGTTGCAACAGTTGCTGATAGCGTGTGAAAGCTTAAACGTTAACTAGTTGGCAACATTAGGGGTAGTCAGGCGGAAAGGGATTAAGAAAATATTGAAATTGATATTGATATACAACTGAACGGTTTGAGGAAGCATCTTGAAAAGCTACTAATTCTAAAGTATAGTAATTCAAAGACTAGCTCAACTTTTGACAAAAGGATATGCAAGGAAGGATAGACTATATCGGTCTCTCTAAGTAGGTAGGTAGCTAGATATATGAGCCACAATTGAAGTAAAGATTTAGACGTGGGAGAAAGGAAACTAAGGAAATTAAGCAACAGGACTTTTTGTGTATACACCTAGGACTGCCTTTTTATCTTGCCAATAAGAGAACAAAATCGCAAAAATATCGAGACTTTAAGGCCTCTTAATAACAAAATTAAACCAAACCACTCAAATCGAGCCTTTGAATGTGAAATATAAAAAACTATCTCCCTTTCAAGTTAACTTTAAAAAAAAATTATAAATCCTTATTTTCATGATGAGCTCTTTTGACTCTGTTTCAATTTTATTTTGCTACGTTCTACGATATAAATCGACTTATAAGATTTCTAACAATTGTTGATTAATTCGTTAATTAATTGTAAGTTTTTTGTTAGGAATGAAGTTTAATTTATGACACCTGTAACCATGAGTTTTCCTATGGAAAACCATGTGCTTTTCCAATTTACAAAGATTTATGATCAGTGCGGAAATCGAAAGTTAGTATAAAATTTAAGGCGCCTGTGGCACGAATAACCCTACTAAAAAAGGACAATTCAGAAGGATTGAAGCTATTACTATCAGTTAGTTCTATAACTCAAGTTGGGAATGAAGTTTGAGGTTATGTATCTGAATTTTCAAACTGCTCTCTTTAGTCTCAGTAATGAATGAAGTTAAGTATACGCCGCGTTATGCATGACTACCCCTACTGTTTTGAGGGGTAAGTTTTAAAGGGATGTAAGTGTCGTGTGTGCGTTAAAGTGTTGTCCTTGTACGATTCTTTACATAAGTATTATGTATATATATATGTACAGATATGGATGTGTGTACATTTAATGCATATGGTACATAAGGGAGTCAAGTGGAGTCATGCAGGTGGGCGTGGCACACAAAAAATGATAAAAAAAAGTGAATTAAAATTAAGAAAAGAAACCAAAATTATAATGAAATTATAAATAAAAAATGTAACAACAACAAACAAAAGACAACAACATAATGTACACAGGACGAAATAATAAGAAATGAAAATGGAAAAAAAATGGGAAGAAAAACTACTTGAGGGGGGGGGGGAATATTGCTTAAATTAAAACTAAACTATTTGTAAATTGTAAATTGTGGAAATGAAAAGCAAATCAAATGAAAGGATAAAAAAATTAAACTTCATGCCTTGTGCCATGCACCAAATCATAGCCAGGCGGCGGCGATGGCGAACGTCGGCTCACGGATGAGGTGCGATTGGGCCCCAATCCTCCCAAACCCAATCCCATTCCTAAACCAATTCCCAATCCCATTCCCGTTCCCATGTTAGCCGAAGTCGCCGACGCCGTCGCCGTGGTTGCTGTGGTCGAGTTAGTTCTATGCTGTTGTTGTGTATTGTTGTTGTTGTGGTGGTGGTTGTTGTTGTAGTGATGGTTGTTGTTGTAAGTTGTTGTTGTTGATGTATTGTTGCTTGTTGAAGATGATGATGATGATGGTAATGCCAACCCTTGTCGCAATCCCGCCGTTCCATTCCTATACGGTCCGACTCCATTATTGCCACCGGCCAAGCTGCCACCACTTGGCAGCGTTCCAGTGTGACCAGCTCCTCCCATTGCATTGCCACCCATATTGCCACCAATTGGACCACCATGCGCCTGCTGCTGATGATGCAACAAGGTTCGATTAATTGTCCCCGTGCTGAGAGGCGCCGTTGGCGAGATACTCGCACTTGGCGCATTCGAGGCGGGAAATAGAGGCGCAGTCTCCGACTTGTCGCCATCCATCGTTGGTCTGCAAATTGAAAATACGGAATTAGAAATAATCGAATTTACTATAAGTCTTCATTCTCTTACCGCTTGCTGAGATAAATCCAGGCATGCGAATCGGCATAAACGAGTATCGTTAGCAGAAAGGAAGTCAACAATCCTGCGACCATCATTAAACTCAGACCAAGTAAGCCTCCTCCACACAAGCCTTGTAATGCCTCTGCATAATGTCGATCAATGGCACGTCTGTCCAGTGTTGTCGATAGTGTTGTTAAATTCTGTTTTGTCTGCTCCAGATCATTGTCCATAGAATGCAGTGTGCGCTGTATATCGATGCGTGGATACGTGTCCTGGCTCATGCTGTAAGGGAAACATAAACATAAATGTCAATTATGCATGTATATGAATATATGAATTGATATATGCATCAACTAACGATCAAAATGACATTTTGCATAAAGATCGCTCAGATTTTGACAAAGTTATGTCTATTTCGACACAAAGGGAAGTTTAGGGATTCCAATTGTTGTCTTTCCTTACCGTTGCATCATTTCCACGCTCTCACGAGCACGTTCCACCAAATCACGAGATTCGTTCAGTCGCAATATGAAGCGATTTCGCAGTGTGCCACAGTTGAGGAAATAGACATAAGGACTGCGCTGTAGTTGCAAAAGAGAAAGATAGAGAAAGAATAAGTAAGAGAGAGAGAGAGAGAGATAAATTTGTTGTGGACTTACCATTCCCACCTGACGGCACATGTATTCGTGAGGTCGCATACAAAAGTCACCGGCTGCCACACTTGAGGCAAGATAAATGCCAGCCAAGAGCCAACAGATGATGATGCAGAATAGACCCGAAACGCTAAAGAAGATCAAGGTACAACGGGAACGACGAGCGACACCAATCACAAGGACCGTGCAAAGGAAGAGAAGGAGCGTGAGGAATGCCAATGTGGCAGGCCAACGTATGGACTCGTACAACTCGCCAAGCTAAAAAAGAAGAAAGAGATATGAGAGTTGATAAAAAAGAGATAAATAAATAAGTAAAGAGAGGAAGGAAATAGAGTTATAAGGATAGAAGAAAGAAGATTAATCGTATACAATAAATGATGTGACAGTTCGGCTATATAGTATAGTGTGTGAGACCTACATGTAATATGCCCATCAATGAGGTCTCATTCTCGCTGCCCTTGGTTTTCATAAAGTACAAGACCATATTTTCGAGCGATGTAACCGCTCGGGAAGTATTCTCCTTAACCAGGTTTGTCGTCTCGATGAGCAGCATGACAGCCGTTTGATTGTATTGCGGTTTCTCCACCTGATGCACCACATTGTGTGAAGCCATTTTCGTCTCGAGATCATGCTTGATGGTTTCAGTCTGCAAAAAGATCAACAAGAAGCATATAGAAATGATGATAAGTAAGAAGGTGGTTAATACTTATAGAATTCATATCATGTAAGACATATCAAGAGAAGCTCTCTTCTAGTTTCTGATTTCATCAGACTTCAATGGGAAAATCTTAAGGGAATCTTAAACAAGAAAAAGTCCCGAAAATTTGTTAAAATTCCTATGTTAAAGAGCCATTGGAAAAAGTCTACACATTTAAGACTTAATTCTATTAGACTCTTACTCTGTATCCTTCTTCAATAGACCCTTTTAACCAAGTGAAAGCAGGAAAACAAAAACAATCCATTTAAACATTTGTTTAAAACGTTGTCTATTCCTTTTTCTCCTACAAAACTCTCGACAAGTTGATGTAATTCGAATAGATTAAAGTTGACTTTGCTTACAAGATGTTGTCGTATGTGATTATAAGACAGATAAGTCGAGGCCTGCTTTCCAAAACAGAGAGAGAGAGAGGTGAGAGAGGGAGAGAATAAATGGGAAGAAGAAATCCCATTGAAAGTCAGCCAAGTTAGTGAAGGGTTCTTTGGCTTTGACTTTAGTTTTCTTGTCCATTACTTAAGTTCTGCGTTGAGACTCAGACTCAGCAGACAGCAGGTGAGAGTGCAGTTCAAAAGTTAATGACCAAAAATGGTTAGAAAAAAAGGGAAAACCCCCATAAAGAACTCTTACACACACACACACACACACAGAGAGAGACACATACACAGACGTAAAGCTAGACAGAGTGAAAGAGACAGAGACGCGATGGGAACAAAAGACCAAAAACGTTGCACAAACATATAAATATAGTTTTTTAGCGTAATGCTTTTGCTTCCGCACTTCTGCAGTGTCTTTTATAGCAAGACGGGGGCAACAAGAGAGTGGGGAAGGCAGAGAGAAGATAAAAGATGGAGAGAGCGAGGGAGCGAGAGAGTGGGGGAGGTAGTGGATAAAAAGATAGGCAAACGTGGTTGGGCTTAGGGTCGAGAGCTCGCCTAAAAGCAGACTACAGACTACAGACAAACCTGCCACGCCTCCCAGTCACACATGAATGTGTGTGTGTGTGTACGTGTGTGTGTGTGTTTAGTCCTGTGCCTAGATAATTAATAGCGTTTTACTTAAGAGCCGAGCAATGCCAGCCATCTGTTTAGGGCACAGTATCATCTTGTCGGCACCTAGACCTGTCATTCCCCCTCCCCACTCTCTCTTACTCGCTAAGTTCCCCCCCACCCCTCCCCCTGTTGCCTTTATCTAGTTCTCACTCTCTCTACCATCTACTGCTGTGCCCCTTTCTCTTTCTCTGTGTTTCCCTATCTCTCTGCATTTACTTTGCGCGCTCTCTTAACCTTTTGCCTTATCGGCTTCTTTTATGTGCATACACTAGATACACATAATGTGTGCTTGTGCTGACAAAGTTTATGAATAGGAAAAGCAAAAGGAAAACGCTGGTGGAGAATAGGGAGAAAACAGCATGTCCTGTCCTCTGACTGTAATTCACGTCCTGTCTTATCCTGTTTCGGATTCTATTTATCGCAGTCGCATCCCAGAAATGCACGATTTACATAGATACTTTACTTTAATATACTACACATATACACATAAAGATTGCAAAAGTGCAGATAGGAAATGGGAAAAGCTTCATAGTTCTCAATGATATCCTAATCGAATTGAATTCCAAAATCTATGGATGCTTCTCCTCTAACGGGAAATGCAATTCAAGCTTAGCAATGTGAGAAGCAAAACGATAGTAAGCAAATAAATAAATACAAATCGGTAGTGAATAAATTTGGACTAAAGTTAGTTTACTTCAATTGTAACTTGACATAAGTTCCTTCTTGACATAAGCTTAATAAGAAAAATTTTAATTTATGTTAATTTAAATTAATCATTTCGGATTAGAATGCACTTAAATATATTCCAATTTAGTTGGAGACTTCAGCAGCTAAGTTCTTTTAGTTACCCTCAAATTATTAACTTAAAGAGACTACAAATCTTTCTCAACAAAGTTTTATGTACAACTGTAGTTTTAAGTTTCTCGGCAATGATTTAATGAATAGGGTTAGAAATCTCTATTGATAAAGTTTAAAATGCAGCTGAATCATCTCGAAATAAGTAGATTTACTTATACATAAATATCCTTATTAATCGATTCTTCTCAATCGAATAAATGTTACTCACCTGTCGTTTAAGATTGAGCACAAGGCTTTCCACCTGTTTGCCTGAGCTAAAGGCCTGTAACAGACCATTGTGGAAATCATCGTTGCCATATAAACCTGTAAAGAGAGAGAAAAAATACAAAATAATGGGATTTAATAGGGATTTAACAGTGTGCAAGGATGCAATTATATCCAGATGTTGGAAGGAGGCATCTAATCATAAAGTCAAGTGGTGAATGGATGAAGTGAACATAACATGGAGAGAAGACAAGTTTGAGAATAAGAAGGTCCAAGAATGACAATGATCTATGCAGATGTTAAGGATAATAAATCTAAAGTTTTGAAGAGCAAAGAGTGTAACGGGAATCATCTGAGTGTACTCTTTCTCTTTCTCTCCTCGCTCTCTGTCTGTCTGTCTGTCAGTTCCAGCTTCAACGTCAGTTGTCAGTCGGCAAAGAGCAAAAGCAAGCGAGCAAATGATTGCGTACACACATTTTTAAGTCAATTAAAAGCGCTAATTAAATTATTATTTTATAATTGTATGCGGAGGTTGGATTATAATGATGCCACTCAACAGAGACAGAACAGAGAGAGAACAGAGACAGAATCGAAACAGAGTCGCAGAGTGGCAGCAATGAATTGTCTCATGTCTCATTCATATTCATTCATTGTTGTTCTTGTTTTTTATTTGAGTTCAACCTTTGCTTGTTTGACACACTTTAACAAAATGTGCAAATTAAGTGCTCGCTTTGACTTTAGATACTTAATGCTGTTATTGTAATTATTATTATTATTTGTATTATTATATCAACTTCCCATTTCTCTCATGCCTGACACATGACGCGTCTCTGTTCAATGATCGCGATTTCGAGTCCGACTTCGACTCGGAGTCGGATTTGGATTCGGATTGCCGATTACAGACCGCCCATAAATCCAGATACGTGCCAAAAGCCACAGTTGCCACACAGAGTAATGGGGCAAATGCAGTCATAGCGTCGTTTTTGGCTAATTGCCAAGTTAAACACGCGACGGCGACAACGACGTGCTCTTACCATTTTTGGGCGTGACCATTGGCCAACAGCACCAAAGAAGTTAAAGGATGAAGTGGTGATGGGGATAGAAGAAATGGAGGAGGAGTAGGAGAAGTGCATTGTGCACTCTAGGTTCATTGCACCCAAGAAGGGAAACAACAAACAGCAGCAACAACAACAATAAGAATAACAATAATAACACTTACCTAGTCCAATGGCCGCACAGGTCATCAACGTGATGATGACCAGGGAGCAACTTTGACAACGTTGAGCACTCGGTTTGCGTTGTTTCCGATCGCAGCATCGGGTCAGCAGATAGAGAAGCAGACCGAGCAGTGAGAGAATCAACAGACCAGCGGGTATGGAGGCAAGGATGCCCAGGCTCTAAAAAAAAGAAACATGAAAGAGAATGCGATTAAAATAGTTGCTATAAATGTTATCGTTATCGATAATTGCCAGTTGATCGACAGCTCGTTAGGAAAAGTAAAGCGACAAAGCAATACGGAATTGAAGGGAAATCTATTAAAAGTGTGTTATCGATGCTATCGATAACTGTCAATTAATCAATACTTATAGATATAACTATAGCTAAATATGTATATGTAGGTAAGAAAACAAAAAGAAAAATAAAGAAAGATGGAAATATTTCTACTAATTCTAGTAGTTTGTATGTGAATATAATAATCGATACTATCGATAAACTATCAACTGATTAATAATTGCAAGCTTAAAATAAAAGTGTGGCCATATCTTTCATAGAAAATACGGTCTATTTTAAATGTCATGTTCCTTCCAAGAATTGACCGGTTGCCGTAACAGGACAAAATCAAAAGGATGAAGCATGAATACGAAAAGAAGTAGAAAGGAAGAGAGGGAGAAGTGAGGTGGGGAGGGACGGGGTGTGGGTTACAAAATTTGTTTCTCGGTATTGTGTGAACTTTTAATTGAATAACTTGCAACTCGTTTTCTGCTGTTTGAGTTGCGCTCGTTGTTGTTGTTGTTGTTGTTGTTGTTGCTGTTAGTTGGCTGCGCTGCCAAATAAAAAAGGACGAAACCGAACACGAAGCACAAAATGTGTAAAAATACGTCTGCAAAGTTAATTTTTTGTCGTCGGTTCGGGGCGAAAAATTTAATTGAATTGGCAACACTACGCCTTGACAAAAACACCAACAGCAACAACAACAACACCAATAACAAGAAGAGCAAGGAGAGCATCGTGTACAGCAAGGAGCTGGCAAAGTTTTGACCAGAGTTGCCAGGGTAACAGGGTAACAACAACAACAATGTTGCGGAAGGCAACAACATTTAAAAAAATAAAATAAGAATAATATACATATATACGAAAATACCGTTGGCTTAACGGAAATTTCATTTGCACTCATTAAAAAATAAGTGAACATGCTAAAAGTTCAACTAGCACGACTAGCGATATACCCTGTAGTATAGATTGAAAGGTTTGATCATAATGTAAGCCATAGTTTTATTGGTTCAAAAATTTATGAACGGTATAATAAGAATCTCATCTACATATATTTATCTCGAATATAATACTTTATTGATATGCTACCTAAAATTCCCAGAATATTGGAACTGTATTTATAGTTTCTTTTAAGGTCTTTCTGTATCTGGAGTATTTATTAAACAAGAGAGATCAATTCAATCATCGATCATTAGGAGTTTATAAGATATAAATATGAAAATTATATACTAAATATATAGTTAGATTAACATACATCGAACATTTCTATTAATATTAACTCAATCAAATCTCGTTTTTTTTAATGTATTAACAATTTACAAGTAGGTAAGAGTTTTATTTCTTGAATAATTGTGCTGTTGATTTTTCTAGAATTGCCTTCATTTGTGTTCCGACTGTGTTCTATATACATTTTAAATTGCAACTCTAACTGCTCTCCTTCTTCCTTTCCTTTCCTTTCCCCTCTGCCCCGCCCCCTGTGTCAACACAGCCCCCATCGTTCTCATGCATAGCTAATTCCTCCCGAGTAATCATATTCCAGAGTGTATAAATAAGCAGCACATGTGTGTGTGTCGGAGGCAAGAGGCGGTAGAAGAGAGGAATGGGGGTGAGGGTTAGGGATAAAGGGAGGGGGTGTTCACTACTCGAATTACAGACTGGGATATTGGATACCGTGTTGGCGACTTTCGAAGTCTGGCCAACATGAGTCAGCGATCGATCCACAGGGAGAAGTCGAGAAAAAGAGAGGGAGAGAGAATGCCACTTGAGACAACAACAACAACAACAATCAGAACAACAACAATTACAAGAAGTAGCCAAC
This sequence comes from Drosophila putrida, assembly GCA_037043535.1. NCBI lineage: Eukaryota > Metazoa > Arthropoda > Insecta > Diptera > Drosophilidae > Drosophila > Drosophila putrida. The sequence goes on from JBAMBI010000016.1 coordinate 2,387,865, forward strand.
AACTTTGGCTTGTCAATCAAGTTCAATCAGAATGAACAAAATGCGTGTATTACGCTGATGTTGCACAGCTGTTGTTGCTGTTGTTGGTGGCAAGAGTGGACATGCGGCATGTGGAACATAGTCTGGGCATATATACTTGAATATTTATTATTTATTTATATGCATGTTACAAGTCGCCTTTTACGTACGTGCAACGTGCAAATAATCATTAAAACTAGCGACTGGCACCTGCCACATGCCGCATGCGTCACACTCTCTGTATGCCTCCACATTGTTGTTGTTATTGCCGTTGTTGTTGTTGTTTGCGTGTCCTCGTAGTTGAATGACACTTGAGAGCATGCACCCGGGTTTCAGCTATAATTCCACTTCAGCCACGCCCCCATTCCACATCCCACGCCCCCTCCCCTCCCACCCCTTTTGGCAGTGCCTCTTGCGAAATGAAGCGAAAATTTGGCCATAACAAGGCAGGAGGACAATAAGCCTGGCCAGTGCAAACAGCAACAGCAACAGCCCATTTACCCCTTAACCCTTTTAAAAGCTTAAAAATGAGGGGAGTAAAGGGATACGTAGGGATGGGGGCGTGGCAACAACCCTTTTCTGCCGCTTGCAACGGCAGCGGCGCTTAAAATGGCAAATTACGCGAACGGCATTAAATTGAATTAAATCAAAGCAAATTGCCATCAACATCATCAGTGGCAGCAGCAGCAACAGCAACAACTGATAGCAACAACAACAACGAGAACCTTGGGGCATGCCCCTTCCCCCTCTTCCCCCTCTTCCAATTCCCTCTAGTGACGAGATTTTATGCCCTGTCTTGTTTACCCTTCCCTCGGCAAGCTTTCAATTGAGTCTCGACTATGGGAAATGTGTGAAATTTGACTTGGACAAACATCGCAGATAGACATAGAGAGAGAGTGAGAGGCAGAGCATCCATCATCCGAGAGAGATAAGAGACAGAGATAGTAACTATCTAGCTACTGTTTATATAGTCCCTATATATACACACACACACACATCTACAATATAGTATATATACGAAATTAGCACTAGCTAATACGAATTTTTAGAGCAGCATTGAATCAACAACAGACAACAAGTTTTAAGTTCTGTACAATCACAATCAGCGAATCAAAAACTCACATATAGTAAATCAAGCAAATATTGAGAAAGTTTCTATAGACATAGTTGATCAGTTGATCAGCAAATGCATATAGTAAAATTGTCAAGTTCTAGATGAATAATAAATATATACTGAGAATTATCAATGTGAAAGTGAATGAATGATTTCCATTAAAGGCTGACAATATAAACGACTTCTATTGTATTTGAAAAGTGGAAATTGAAATAATAAACATACATGCAATTAATTAAGAGTAAGATTTGTTTATTAATTGTTGGTTCCCGAAGATAAAATTAGTTGGAATAAATTTGAGAAAGTTTTGCAAGTTGGAAATGTGTTGACCCTTGGGAATAGCAACATTACAAGTCAAATTTTATGTCACTTTTGGCATGATTTTTTCCAAAAAAATAAAACTTCTCAAAATTAACTTTAAAGTTGCTTTTTCTACTAATTTGGGCCCCAGGAGTTGATTAAAAGTAAAAAATCAAGACATAAAATTTTGAAATTTTTTTTTTCGAAAAATGTAAAGGGGAGACCCTTATCTAAAATTTTAACAAAATCGGAAAAATCTTTTTTGTAATAACAACTATCTTTAAATGTGGAATTAAAATATAGATCAAATCATGACTAAAAACGTATTCCGCATGAAAATCGGGCTAGATTTGAGAAAGTTATGCAAGTTGGAAATTTGTTGAAAAATGTAAAGGGGGGACCCTTATCTAAAATTTTAACAAAATTCGAAAAAATCTATTCTTTAAAAACAACTATTTTTAAATGTGGAATCAAAATATAGATCAAATCATGACTAAAAAGGTATTCCGCATGAAAATCGGGCTAGATTTGAGAAAGTTATGCAAGTTGGAAATTTGTTGAAAAATGTAAAGGGGGGACCCTTATCTAAAATTTTAACAAAATCGGAAAAAATCTATTCTTTAAAAACAACTATTTTTAAATGTGGAATTAAAATATAGATCAAATCATGACTAAAAACGTATTCCGCATGAAAATCGGGCTAGATTTGAGAAAGTTATGCAAGTTGGAAATTTGTTGAAAAATGTAAAGGGGGGACCCTTATCTAAAATTTTAACAAAATCGGAAAAAATCTATTCTTTAAAAACAACTATTTTTAAATGTGGAATCAAAATATAGATCAAATCATGACTAAAAAGGTATTCCGCATGAAAATCGGGCTAGATTTGAGAAAGTTATGCAAGTTGGAAATTTGTTGAAAAATGTAAAGGGGGGACCCTTATCTAAAATTTTAACAAAATCGGAAAAAATCTATTCTTTAAAAACAACTATTTTTAAATGTGGAATCAAAATATAGATCAAATCATGACTAAAAACGTATTCCGCATGAAAATCGGGCTAGATTTGAGAAAGTTATGCAAGTTGGAAATTTGTTGAAAAATGTAAAGGGGGGACCCTTATCTAAAATTTTAACAAAATCGGAAAAAATCTATTCTTTAAAAACAACTATTTTTAAATGTGGAATCAATTTACAGATCAAATCATGACTAAAAACGTAAAAAAAAAAAAAAAAAGGATAGATTTGAGAAAGTTATCCAAGTTGGAAATTTGTTGAAAAATGTAAAGGGGGGACCCTTATCTAAAATTTCAACAAAATCTGAAAAAATTTATTCTTTAAAAACAACTATTTTGAAATGTGAAATTAAAATATAGATCAAATCATGACTAAAAACGTATTCCGCATGAAAATCGGGCTAGATTTGAGAAAGTTATGCAAGTTGGAAATTTTTCTGAAAATGTAAAGGGGGGACCCTTATCTAAAATTTTAACAAAATCGGAAAAAA